>CM059441.1:35009734-35560068 GCA_030390025.1 Squalus acanthias | reverse complement strand
GCACAGAGTCAACACACACTGGAGCACAGGATCGATGCACACTGGAGAACAAGGTCAACAGACACTGAAGCACAGTGTCAACACACACTGGAGCAAAGGGTCAACACACAGTGGAGCACTGCGTCAACAAACACTGGAACACATGGTCAACACACATTGAATCACAAAGTCAAAACACTCTGGAGCACAGGGTCAACACACACTGGAGCAAAGGGTTAACAGACACTGGAGCACAGGGTCAACAGACACTGGAGCACAAAGTCAACAAATACTGCAGCATAGAGTAAACACACACTGGGGCACAGAGTCAAAACACACTGGAGCACAGCGTCAACAAGACTGGAGCATAGGGTCAATACACACCGGAGCACAGTGTAAACACACACTGGAGCACAGGGTCAACACACACCGGAGCACAAAGTCAACACACACTGGAGCACAGCGTCAACACACACTGGATCACAGAGTCAACACACACTGAAGCACACGATCAACACACACTGGAGCACAGGGTGAAAACACACTGGAGCACAGGGTCCACACACTCTGGAGCACAGGGTTAACAGACAATGGAGAACACGGTCAACATACACTGAAGAACAGGGACAACACACACTGGAGAACAGGGTCAACACACACTGGAGCACACAGTCAACACACACTGGAACACAGCGTCAAGACAAACTGGAGCACACAGTCAACACACACTGGAGCACAGGGTCAATTCACACTGGAACACAGAATCAACACACACTGAAGCACAGGGTCAACACACACTGGAGCACTGGGAGAACACAATCTGGAGCATAAGGTCAACACATACTGGAGCACAAGATGAACACACACTGGAGCACAGAGTCAACACACACTGAAGCACGGGGTCAACATAAACTGGAAGACAGGGTCAACAAACACTGGAGCACAGAGACAACAAACACTGGAACACAGGGTCAACACACACTGGAGCACAGGGTCAACACACAGTGGAGCACAGAGTCAACACACACGGGAGCACTGGGTCAACACACACAGGTACACAGGGTCAACACACACTGGAGCACAGGGTCAACACACACTGGATCACAGAGTCAACACAAACTGGAGCACAAAGTCAAGACACACTGGAGCCCAGAGTCAACACAAACTGTAGCTCTGGCTCAACACATAGTGGAACACAGCGTCAACACATACTGGAGCACAGATTCACAAAACCCTGTAACAAAGATCAACACACACTGGACCACAGAGTCAAAAAAGTGGAACACATGGTCAACACACACTGGAACACAGGGTCAACACGCACTGTAGCACAGGGTCAACACACTCGAGCAGAGAGACAACACACACTGGAACACAGGGTCAACACACACTGGAGCACAGAGTCAACACACACGGGAGCACTTGGTCAACACACACTAGAACACAGGGTCAACACACGAGCACAAAGCAACACACACTGGAACATAGGATCAACACACACTGGAACACAGGATCAACACACACTGGAGCACAGAGTCAACACACACTGGAGCACTGGTTCAACACACACTGTAACACAGTGTCAACAAACACTGGAACACAGAGTCAACACACACTGGAGCAAAGGTCAACACACACTGGAGCACACAGTCAATAGACACTGGAGAACAGGGTCAACTCACACTGGAGCACAGAGTCAACACAAACTGAAGCACAGGGTCAACACACAGTGGAGCACCGAGTCAACACACACTGGAGCACAGCGTCAACACACACTGGAGCACAGAGTCAACACACACTGGAGCAAAGGGTCAACACACAGTGGAGCACTGCGTCAACAAACACTGGAGCACAGAGTCAACACACAATGAAGCACACGGTCAACACACACTGGATCACAGGGTCAACTCACACTGGAGCACAGAGTCAACACAAACTGAAGCACACGGTCAACACACACTGGAGCACCGAGTCAACACACACTGGAGCACAGCGTCAACACACACTGGAGCACAGAGTCAACACACAGTGGAGCTCAGCATCAACACACCCTGGAGCACAGAGTCAACACACACTGGAGCACAGGATCAACGCACACTGGAGAACAAGGTCAACAGACACTGAAGCACAGTGTCAACACACACTGGAGCAAAGGGTCAACACACACTGGAGCAAAGGGTTAACAGACACTGGAGCACAGGGTCAACAGACACTGGAGCACAAAGTCAACAAATACTGCAGCATAGAGTAAACACACACTGGGGCACAGAGTCAAAACACACTGGAGCACAGCGTCAACAAGACTGGAGCATAGGGTCAATACACACCGGAGCACAGTGTAAACACACACTGGAGCACAGGGTCAACACACACCGGAGCACAAAGTCAACACACACTGGAGCACAGGGTCAACACACACTGGAGCAAAGGGTTAACACACAGTGGAGCACAGCGTCAACACACACTGGATCACAGAGTCAACACACACTGAAGCACACGATCAACACACACTGGAGCATAGTGTCAAAACACACAGGAGCACAGGGTCATCACACATTGGAGCACAGAGTCAACACACACTGGAGCACAGGGTGAAAAAACACTGGAGCACAGGGTCTACACACACTGAATCACAGGGCAACAAACACTGGAGAACATGGTCAACAGACACTGGAGAACAGGGCTAACACACACTGGAGCACAGGGTCAACATACACTGCAGCACAGAGTCAACACTCACTGGAGCACAGGGTCAACACACACTAGAGCACAGGGTCAGCACACACTGGAGCACAGGGTCAACACAAACTGGAGCACAGGGTCAACACACACAGGAGCACAGGGTCATCACACATTGGAGCACAGAGTCAACATACACTGGAGCACAGGGTGAAAAAACACTGGAGCACAGGGTGAAAAAACATTGGAGCACAGGGTCTACACACACTGAATCACAGGGCAACAAACACTGGAGAACAGGGTCAACAGACACTGGAGAACAGGGCCAACACACACTGGAGCACAGAGTCAACACACACTGGAGCACAGGGTCAACACACACTGGAGCACAATGTCAACACACACTGCAGCACAGTGTCAACACACACTGGAGCGCATAGTCAACACACACTGGAGCACAGGGTCAACACACACTGGAGCACAATGTCAACACACACTGGAGCACAGGGTCAACACACACTGAAGCACAGCGTCAACACACACTGGAGCACAGAGTCAACACACACTGGAACGCAGAGTCAACACACACTGAAGCACAGAGTCAACACATACTGGAGCATAGGGTCAACACACACTGGAGCACAGGGTCATCACACATTGGAGCACAGAGTCAACACACACTGGAGCACAGGGTGAAAAAACACTGGAGCACAGGGTCTACACACACTGAATCACAGGGCAACAAACACTGGAGAACAGGGTCAACAGACACTGGAGAACAGGGCTAACACACACTGGAGCACAGGGTCAACACACACTGGAGCACAGGGCCAACACACACTGCAGCACAGAGTCAACACTCACTGGAGCACAGGGTCAACACACACTGGAGCACAGGGTCAACACACACTGGAGCACAGGGTCAGCACACATTGGAGCACAGGGTAAACACACACTGGAGCACAGGGTCAACACACACTGGAACACAGGGTCACCACACACTGGAGAACAGGGTCAACACACACTGCAGCACTGAGTCAAAAGACACTGGAGCAAAGGGTCAACACACACTGGAGCACAGAGTCAACACACACTGGAGCACAGGGTCACCACACACTGGAGCACTAGGTCAACAGACACTGGAGAACAGGGTCACCACACACTGGAGAACATGGTCAACACACACTGCAGCACTGAGTCAAAAGACACTGGAGAACAGGGTCAACACACACTGGAGCACAGGGTCAAAAGACACTGGAGCACGGGGTCAACACACACTGGAGCACAGGTTCAAAACACACTGGGCCAAAGGGTCAACACACACTGGAGCACAGGGTCAACACACACTGGAGCACAGGGTAAACACACACTGGAAAACAGGGTCAACACACACTGGAGCACAGGGTCAAAACACACTGGAGCACAGAATCAACACACACTGGAGCTCTGGGCAAAACACACTGGAAAACAGGGTCAACACATACTGGAGCACAGGGTCAACACACATTGGAGCACAGGGACAACACACGCTGGAGCACTGGGACAAAGCACTCTGGTGCACAGGGTCAACACATACTGGAGCACAAGGTCAACACACACGGGAGCACAGAGTCAACACACATGAGCACAGATACAACAAACACTGGAACACAGGGTCAACAATCACTGGAGCACAGGGTCAACACACACTGGAGCACAGGATCAACACACACTGAAGGAAACGGTCAACACACACTGGAGCACCGAGTCAACACACACTGGATCACAGCTTCAACGCACACTGGAGCACAGAGTCAACACACAGTGGAGCTCAGCATCAACACACACTGGAGCACAGAGTCAACACACACTGAAGCACAGGGACAACATACACTGGAGAACAGGATCAACACACACTGGAGCACAATGTCAACAGACACTGAAGAACAGTGTCAACACACACTGAAGCACAGCATCAAGACACACTGGAGGACAGCGTCAATACACACTGGAGCGCAGAGGCAACACACACTGAAGCACAGCGTCAACACACACTGGAGCACAGGGCCAACACACACTAGAGCAAAGGGTCAACACACAGTTGAGCACTGCGTCAACACACAATGAAGCACACGGTCAACACACACTGGAGCACAGAGTCAACACACACTGGAGCACAGGGTCACCACAGACTGGAGCACAGAGTCAAAAGACACTGGAGCACAGGGTCAACACACACTGGAGCACAGGGTCAAAACACACTGGAGCTAAGGTTCAACACACACTGGAGCACAGGGTCAACACACACTGGAGCACAGGGTCAACACACACTGGAGCACAGGGTCAACACACACTGGAGCACAGGGTCAACACACACTGGAGCACAGAGTCAACACAAACTGGAGCACAAAGTCAAGAAATACTGGAGCACAGAATCAGCACACACTGGAGCTCTGGAGCAAAACACACTGGAACACAGGGTCAACACACACTGGTGCACTGATTCCACACACCCTGGAACAATGATCAACATACACTGGAGCACAGGGTCAACACACACTGGACAAGTGGGACAACACACTCTGGTGCACAGGGTCAACACATACTGGAGCACAAGGTCAACACACACTGGAGCACAGACCCAACACACACGAGCACAGATACAACAAACACTGGAACATAGGGTCAACACAAACTGGAGCTCAGAGTCAACACAAACTGGAGCACAAAGTCAAGACACACTGGAGCCCAGAGTCAACACACACTGTAGCTCTGGCTCAACACATAGTGGAACACAGGGTCAACACATACTGGAGCACAGATTCAAAAAACCCTGGAACTTAAGATCAACACACACTGGAACACAGAGTCAACAAAAACTGGAACACATGGTCAACACACACTGGAACACAGGGTCACCACACACTGGAGCACAGGGTCAACACACACTGGAGCACTGTGTCAAAACACACTGGAGCACAGCGTCAACAACACTGGAGCATAGGGTCAATACACACCGGAGCAAAGTGTAAACACACACTGGAGCACAGCGTCAACACACACTGGAACACAGGGTCAACACACACTGGAGCACAGGGTCAACACACACTGGAGCACAGCATCAACACACACTGAAGCACAGCGTCAACACACACTGGAACACAGGGTCAACACACACTGGAGCACTGTGTCAAAACACACTGGAGCAAAGGGTCAACACACACTGGAGCACAGGGTCAACACACACTGAAGCACAGAGTCAACACACACTGGAGCACAGGGTCACCACACACTGGAGCACAGGGTCAACAGACACTGGAGAACAGGGTCACCACACACTGGAGAACATGGTCAACACACACTGCAGCACTGAGTCAAAAGACACTGGAGAACAGGGTCAACACACACCGGAGCACAGGGTCAAAAGACACTAGAGCACGGGGTCAACACACACTGGAGCACAGGGTCAAAACACACTGGAGCAAAGGGTCAACACACACTGGAGCACAGGGTCAACACACACTGGAGCACAGAATCAACACACACTGGAGCTCTGGGGCAAAACACACTGGAACACAGGGTCAACACATACTGGTGCACTGATTCCACACACCCTGGATCAATGATCAACATACACTGGAGCACAGGGTCAACACACACTGGACAAGTGGGACAACACTCTCTGGTGCACAGGGTCAACACATACTGGAGCACAAGGTCAACACACACTGGAGCACAGACCCAACACACACGAGCACAGATACAACAAACACTGGAACATAGGGTCAACACACACTGGAGCACAGAGTCAACACAAACTGGAGCACAAAGTCAAGACACACTGGAGCCCAGAGTCAACACACACTGTAGCTCTGGCTCAACACATAGTGGAACACAGGGTCAACACATACTGGAGCACAGATTCAAAAAACCCTGGAACTTAAGCTCAACACACACTGGAACACAGAGTCAACAAAAACTGGAAAACATGGTCGACACACACTGGAACACAGGGTCAACACGCACTGTAGCACAGGGTCAACACACACGAGCACAGAGACAACACACACTGGAACACAGAGTCAACACACACTGAAGCACAGCGTCAACACACACTGGAGCACAGAGTCAACACACACTGGAACGCAGAGTCAACACACACTGGAGCACAGAGTCAACACAAACTGGAGCACAAAGTCAAGAAATACTGGAACGCAGAGTCAACACACACTGAAGCACAGAGTCAACACATACTGGAGCATAGGGTCAACACACACTGGAGCACAGGGTCATCACACATTGGAGCACAGAGTCAACATACACTGGAGCACAGGGTGAAAAAACACTGGAGCACAGGGTCTACACACACTGAATCACAGGGCAACAAACACTGGAGAACAGGGTCAACAGACACTGGAGAACAGGGCTAACACACATTGGAGCACAGGGTCAACACACACTGGAGCACAGGGCCAACACACACTGCAGCACAGAGTCAACACTCACTGGAGCACAGGGTCAACACACACTGGAGCACAGGGTCAACACACACTGGAGCACAGGGTCAGCACACATTGGAGCACAGGGTAAACACACACTGGAGCACAGGGTCAACACACACTGGAACACAGGGTCACCACACACTGGAGAACAGGGTCAACACACACTGCAGCACTGAGTCAAAAGACACTGGAGCAATGGGTCAACACACACTGGAGCACAGAGTCAACACACACTGGAGCACAGGGTCACCACACACTGGAGCACTAGGTCAACAGACACTGGAGAACAGGGTCACCACACACTGGAGAACATGGTCAACACACACTGCAGCACTGAGTCAAAAGACACTGGAGAACAGGGTCAACACACACTGGAGCACAGGGTCAAAAGACACTGGAGCACGGGGTCAACACACACTGGAGCACAGGTTCAAAACACACTGGGCCAAAGGGTCAACACACACTGGAGCACAGGGTCAACACACACTGGAGCACAGGGTAAACACACACTGGAAAACAGGGTCAACACACACTGGAGCACAGGGTCAAAACACACTGGAGCACAGAATCAACACACACTGGAGCTCTGGGCAAAACACACTGGAAAACAGGGTCAACACATACTGGAGCACAGGGTCAACACACATTGGAGCACAGGGACAACACACGCTGGAGCACTGGGACAAAGCACTCTGGTGCACAGGGTCAACACATACTGGAGCACAAGGTCAACACACACGGGAGCACAGAGTCAACACACATGAGCACAGATACAACAAACACTGGAACACAGGGTCAACAATCACTGGAGCACAGGGTCAACACACACTGGAGCACAGGATCAACACACACTGAAGGAAACGGTCAACACACACTGGAGCACCGAGTCAACACACACTGGATCACAGCTTCAACGCACACTGGAGCACAGAGTCAACACACAGTGGAGCTCAGCATCAACACACACTGGAGCACAGAGTCAACACACACTGAAGCACAGGGACAACATACACTGGAGAACAGGATCAACACACACTGGAGCACAATGTCAACAGACACTGAAGAACAGTGTCAACACACACTGAAGCACAGCATCAAGACACACTGGAGGACAGCGTCAATACACACTGGAGCGCAGAGGCAACACACACTGAAGCACAGCGTCAACACACACTGGAGCACAGGGCCAACACACACTAGAGCAAAGGGTCAACACACAGTTGAGCACTGCGTCAACACACAATGAAGCACACGGTCAACACACACTGGAGCACAGAGTCAACACACACTGGAACACAGGGTCACCACAGACTGGAGCACAGAGTCAAAAGACACTGGAGCACAGGGTCAACACACACTGGAGCACAGGGTCAAAACACACTGGAGCAAAGGTTCAACACACACTGGAGCACAGGGTCAACACACACTGGAGCACAGGGTCAACACACACTGGAGCACAGGGTCAACACACACTGGAGCACAGGGTCAACACACACTGGAGCACAGAGTCAACACAAACTGGAGCACAAAGTCAAGAAATACTGGAGCACAGAATCAGCACACACTGGAGCTCTGGAGCAAAACACACTGGAACACAGGGTCAACACACACTGGTGCACTGATTCCACACACCCTGGAACAATGATCAACATACACTGGAGCACAGGGTCAACACACACTGGACAAGTGGGACAACACACTCTGGTGCACAGGGTCAACACATACTGGAGCACAAGGTCAACACACACTGGAGCACAGACCCAACACACACGAGCACAGATACAACAAACACTGGAACATAGGGTCAACACAAACTGGAGCTCAGAGTCAACACAAACTGGAGCACAAAGTCAAGACACACTGGAGCCCAGAGTCAACACACACTGTAGCTCTGGCTCAACACATAGTGGAACACAGGGTCAACACATACTGGAGCACAGATTCAAAAAACCCTGGTACTTAAGATCAACACACACTGGAACACAGAGTCAACAAAAACTGGAACACATGGTCAACACACACTGGAACACAGGGTCACCACACACTGGAGCACAGGGTCAACACACACTGGAGCACTGTGTCAAAACACACTGGAGCACAGCGTCAACAACACTGGAGCATAGGGTCAATACACACCGGAGCAAAGTGTAAACACACACTGGAGCACAGCGTCAACACACACTGGAACACAGGGTCAACACACACTGGAGCACAGGGTCAACACACACTGGAGCACAGCGTCAACACACACTGAAGCACAGCGTCAACACACACTGGAACACAGGGTCAACACACACTGGAGCACTGTGTCAAAACACACTGGAGCAAAGGGTCAACACACACTGGAGCACAGGGTCAACACACACTGAAGCACAGAGTCAACACACACTGGAGCACAGGGTCACCACACACTGGAGCACAGGGTCAACAGACACTGGAGAACAGGGTCACCACACACTGGAGAACATGGTCAACACACACTGCAGCACTGAGTCAAAAGACACTGGAGAACAGGGTCAACACACACCGGAGCACAGGGTCAAAAGACACTAGAGCACGGGGTCAACACACACTGGAGCACAGGGTCAAAACACACTGGAGCAAAGGGTCAACACACACTGGAGCACAGGGTCAACACACACTGGAGCACAGAATCAACACACACTGGAGCTCTGGGGCAAAACACACTGGAACACAGGGTCAACACATACTGGTGCACTGATTCCACACACCCTGGATCAATGATCAACATACACTGGAGCACAGGGTCAACACACACTGGACAAGTGGGACAACACTCTCTGGTGCACAGGGTCAACACATACTGGAGCACAAGGTCAACACACACTGGAGCACAGACCCAACACACACGAGCACAGATACAACAAACACTGGAACATAGGGTCAACACACACTGGAGCACAGAGTCAACACAAACTGGAGCACAAAGTCAAGACACACTGGAGCCCAGAGTCAACACACACTGTAGCTCTGGCTCAACACATAGTGGAACACAGGGTCAACACATACTGGAGCACAGATTCAAAAAACCCTGGAACTTAAGCTCAACACACACTGGAACACAGAGTCAACAAAAACTGGAAAACATGGTCGACACACACTGGAACACAGGGTCAACACGCACTGTAGCACAGGGTCAACACACACGAGCACAGAGACAACACACACTGGAACACAGAGTCAACACACACTGGAGCACAGAGTCAACACACATGAGCACAGATACAACAAACACTGGAACACAGGGTCAACAATCACTGGAGCACAGGGTCAACACACACTGGAGCACAGGATCAACACACACTGAAGGAAACGGTCAACACACACTGGAGCACCGAGTCAACACACACTGGAGCACAGGGTCAACGCACACTGGAGCACAGAGTCAACACACAGTGGAGCTCAGCATCAACACAAACTGGAGCACAGAGTCAACACACACTGAAGCACAGGGACAACACACACTGGAGAACAGGATCAACACACACTAGAGCACAATGTCAACAGACACTGAAGCACAGGGTCAACACACCCTGAAGCACAGCGTCAACACACACTGGAGCACAGGGCCAACACACACTAGAGCAAAGGGTCAACACACAGTTGAACACTGCATCAACACACAATGAAGCACACGGTCAACACACACTGGAGCACAGAGTCAACACACACTGGAGCACAGGGTCACCACAGACTGGAGCACAGAGTCAAAAGACACTGGAGCACAGGGTCAACACACACTGGAGCACAGGGTCAAAACACACTGGAGCAAAGGTTTAACACACACTGGAGCACAGGGTCAACACACACTGGAGCACAGAGTCAACACAAACTGGAGCACAAAGTCAAGAAATGCTGGAGCACAGAATCAGCACACACTGGAGCTCTGGGGCAAAACACACTGGAAAACAGGGTCAACACACACTGGTGCACTGATTCCACACACCCTGGATCAATGATCAACATACACTGGAGCACAGGGTCAACACACACTGGAGAACAGGGTCAACACACACTGCAGCACTGAGTCAAAAGAAACTGGAGAACAGGGTCAACACACACTGGAGCACAGGGTCAAAAGACACTGGAGCACGGGGTCAACACACACTGGAGCACAGGTTCAAATCACACTGGACCAAAGGGTCAACACACACTGGAGCACAGGGTCAACACACACTGGAGCACAGGGTAAACACACACTGGAAAACAGGGTCAACACACACTGGAGCACAGGGTCAAAACACACTGGAGCACAGAATCAACACACACTGGAGCTTTGGGGCAAAACACACTGGAACACAGGGTCAACACACACTGGTGCACTGATTCCACACTATCTGGAACAATGATCAACACACACTGGAGCACAGAGTCAACACACACTGGAACACAGGGTCAACACACATTGCAGCACAGGGACAACACACGCTGGAGCACTGGGACAAAGCACTCTGGTGCACAGGGTCAACACATACTGGAGCACAAGGTCAACACACACGGGAGCACAGAGTCAACACACACTGGAGCACAGGGTCAACACACACTGGAGCACAGGGTCAACACACATTGGAGCACAGGGTCAACACACGTTGGAGCACAGTGTCAACACACACTGGAGCACAGGGTCAACACACACTGGAGCACACGGTCAACACACACTGGAGCACAGGGTCAACACACGCTGGAGCACAGGGTCAACACACGCTGGAGCACAGGGTCCACACACACTGGAGCACAGGGTCAAAACACACTGAAGCACAGAGTCAACACACACTGGAGCACAGGGTCACCACACACTGGAGCACAGAGTCAACAAAAACTGGAACACATGGTCAACACACACTGGAACACAGGGTCAAAACGCACTGTAGCACAGGGTCAACACACACGAGCACAGAGACAACACACACTGGAACACAGAGTCAACACACACTGGAGCACAGATTCAACACACACGGGAGCACTTGGTCAACACACACTAGAACACAGGGTCAACACACACGAGCACAGAGGCAACACACACTGGAACATAGGATCAACACACACTGGAACAGAGGATCAACACACACTGGAGCACAGAGTCAACACTCACTGGAGCACAGGTTCAACACACACTGGAGCACCGAGTCAAAACACACTGGAGCACAGCGTCAACACACACTAGACCACAGAGTCAACACACAGTGGAGCTCAGCATCAACACACCCTGGAGCACAGAGTCAATACACACTGGAGCACAGGATCAACACACACTGGAGCACAAGGTCAACAGACACTGAAGCACAGTGTCAACACACACTGAAGCACAGCGTCAACACACACTGGAGCGCAGAGTCAACATACACTGAAGCACAGCGTCAACACACACTGGAGCACAGGGCCAACACACACTGGAACACAGGGTCAGCACACAGTGGAGCACTGCGTCAACACACACTGGAACACAAAGTCAAGACACACTGGAGCCCAGAGTCAACACACACTGTAGCTCTGGCTCAACACATAGTGGAACACAGGGTCAACACATACTGGAGCACAGATTCAAAAAACCCTGGAACTTAAGCTCAACACACACTGGAACACAGAGTCAACAAAAACTGGAACACATGGTCAACACACACTGGAACACAGGGTCAACACGCACTGTAGCACAGGGTCAACACACACGAGCACAGAGACAACACACACTGGAACACAGAGTCAACACACACTGGAGCACAGAGTCAACACACACGGGAGCACTTGGTCAACACACACTAGAACACAGGGTCAACACACACGAGCAGAGAGGCAACATACACTGGAACATAGGATCAACACACACTGGAACAGAGGATCAACACACACTGGAGCACAGAGTCAACACTCACTGGAGCACTGGTTCAACACACACTGGAGCACACAGTCAATAGACACTGGAGAACAGGGTCAACTCACACTGGAGCACAGAGTCAACACACACTGAAGCACACGGTCAACACACACTGGAGCACCGAGTCAAAACACACTGGAGCACAGCGTCAACACGAACTGGAGCACAGAGTCAACACACAGTGGAGCTCAGCATCAACACACACTGGAGCACAAGGTCAACAGACACTGAAGCACAGTGTCAACACACACTGGAGGACAGCGTCAATACACACTGGAGCGCAGAGTCAACACACACTGGAGCACAGGGTCAACACACACTGGAGCAAAGGGTCAACACACAGTGGAGCACTGCGTCAACACACACTGGAACACAGAGTCAACACACAATGAAGCACATGGTCAACACACACTGGATCAAAGAGTCAAAACTCACTGGAACACATGGTCAACACACATTGAATCACAAAGTCAAAACACACTGGAGCACAGCGTCAACACACAATGGATCACAGGGTCCACACACACTGGACAAAGGGTCAAGACAAACTGGAGCACAGCGTCGACACACACTAGAGTACAGCATCAAAACACACGGAAGTACAGGGTCAACACACACTGGAGCACAGGGTCAACACACACTGGAGCACAAAGTCAACAAACACTGGAGCATAGAGTAAACACACACTGGGGCACAGAGTCAAAACACACTGGAGCACAGCGTCAACAACACTGGAGCATAGGGTCAATACACACCGGAGCACAGTGTAAACACACACTGGAACACAGGGTCAACACACACTGGAGCACAGGGTCAACACACACTGGAGCACAGGGTCAACACACACTGGAGCACAGGGTCAACACATTCTGGAGCAAAGTGTCAACACACACTGGAGCACAGCGTCAAAACACTCTGGAGCACAGGGTAAACACAAACTGGAGCACAGGGTCAACACACACTGGAACACAGAGTCAACACACAATGAAGCACATGGTCAACACACACTGGATCACAGGGTCAAAACTCACTGGAACACATGGTCAACACACATTGAATCACAAAGTCAAAACACACAGGAGCACAGCGTCAACACACAATGGATCACAGGGTCCACACACACTGGAGCAAAGGGTCAAGACAAACTGGAGCACAGCGTCGACGCACTCTGGAGCACAGAGTCAACACACACTAGAGTACAGCATCAAAACACACGGAAGTACAGGGTCAACACACACTGGAGCACAGGGTCAACACACACTGGAGCACAAAGTCAACAAACACTGGAGCATAGAGTAAACACACACTGGGGCACAGAGTCAAAACACACTGGAGCACAGCGTCAACAACACTGGAGCATAGGGTCAATACACACCGGAGCACAGTGTAAACACACACTGGAGCACAGCGTCAACACACACTGGAGCACAGGGTCAACACACACTGGAACACAGGGTCAACACATACTGGAGCACAGGGTCAACACACACTGGAACACAGCGTCAACACACACTGAAGCACAGCGTCAACACACAGTGGAGCACAAGGTCAAGACACACTGGAGCACAGGGTCAGCACACACTGGAGCACAAGGTCAAGACACACTGGAGCACAGGGTCAACACAAACTGGAACACAGGGTCAGCACACATTGGAGCACTGGGTAAACACACACTGGAGCACAGGGTCAACACACACTGGAACACACGGTCACCACACACTGGAGAACAGGGTCAACACACACTGCAGCACTGAGTCAAAAGACACTGGAGCACAGGGTCCACACACACTGGAGCACAGGGTCAAAAGACACTGGAGCACAGGGTCAACACACACTGGAGCACTGTGTCAACAAACACTGGAGCAAAGGGTCAACACACACTGGAGCACAGGGTCAACACACACTGGAGCACAGGGTCACCACACACTGGAGCACAGAGTCAACAAAAACTGGAACACATGGTCAACACACACTGGAACACAGGGTCAACACACACGAGCACAGAGACAACACACACTGGAGCACAGAGTCAACACACACGGGAGCACTTGGTCAACACACACTAGAACACAGGGTCAACACACACGAGCACAGAGGCAACACACACTGGAACATAGGATCAACACACACTGGAACAGTGGATCAACACACACTGGAGCACAGAGTCAACACTCACTGGAGCACTGGTTCAACACACACTGGAGCACACAGTCAATAGACACTGGAGAACAGGGTCAACTCACACTGGAGCACACGGTCAACACACACTGGAGCACCGAGTCAAAGCACACTGGAGCACAGGGTCAACACACACTGGAGCACAGCGTCAACACACACTGGAGGACAGCGTCAATACACACTGGAGCAAAGGGTCAACACACACTGGAGCACAGGGTCAACACACACTGGAGCGCAGAGTCAACACACACTGAAGCACAGCGTCAACACACACTGGAGCACAGGGTCAACACACACTGGAGCAAAGGGTCAACACACACTGGAGCAAAGGGTCAACACACACTGGAGCACTGCGTCAACACACACTGGAACACAGAGTCAACACACAATGAAGCACATGGTCAACACACATTGAATCACAAAGTCAAAACACACTGGAGCACAGCGTCAACACACAATGTATCACAGGGTCCACACACACTGGAGCAAAGGGTCAAGACAAACTGGAGCACAGCATCGACGCACTCTGGAGCACAGCGTCAACACACACTAGAGTACAGCATCAAAACACACGGAACTACAGGGTCAACACACACTGGAGCACAGGGTCAACACACACTGGAGCACAAAGTCAACAAACACTGGAGTATAGAGTAAACACACACTGGGTCACAGCGTCAACACACACTGAAGCACAGCGTCAACACACACTGGAGCACAGTGTCAAAACACTCTGGAGCACATGGTAAACAAACACTGGAGCTCAGGGTCAACACACACTGGAACACAGGGTCAGCACACACTGGAGCACAAGGCCAAGACACACTGGAGCACAGGGTCAACACACACTGGAACACAGGGTCAGCACACATTGGAGCACAGGGTAAACACACACTGGAGCACAGGGTCAACACACACTGCAGCACTGAGTCAAAAGACACTGGAGCACAGGGTCAACACACACTGGAGCACTGTGTCAAAACACACTGGAGCAAAGGGTCAACACACACTGGAGCACAGGGTCAACACACACTGAAGCACAGAGTCAACACACACTGGAGAACAGGGTCACCACACACTGGAGCACAGGGTCAACAGACACTGGAGAACAGGGTCATCACACACTGGAGAACATGGTCAACACACACTGCAGCACTGAGTCAAAAGACACTGGAGAACAGGGTCAACACACACTGCAGCACTGAGTCAAAACACAACTGGAGCAAAGGGTCAACACACACTGGAGCACAGGGTCAACACACACTGGAGCACAGAATCAACACACACTGGAGCTCTGGGGCAAAACACACTGGAACACAGGGTCAACACACACTGGTGCACTGATTCCACACCATCTGGAACAATGATCAACACACACTGGAGCACAGAGTCAACACACACTGGAACACAGGGTTAACACACACTGGAGCACAGAGTCAACACACACTGGAACACAGGGTTAACACACATTGGAGCACAGGGACAACACACACTGGAGCACTGGGACAAAACACTCTGGTGCACAGAGTCAACACACACTGGAACACAGGGTTAACACAAACTGGAGCACAAGGTCAACACACACTGGAGCACAAAATTAACACACATGAGCACAGATACAACAAACACTGGAACACAGGGTCAACAATCACTGGAGCACAGGGTCAACACACACTGGAGCACAGGATCAACACACACTGAAGGAAACGGTCAACACACACTGGAGCACCGAGTCAACACACACTGGAGCACAGCGTCAACGCACACTGGAGCACAGAGTCAACACACAGTGGAGCTCAGCATCAACACACACTGGAGCACAGAGTCAACACACACTGAAGCACAGGGACAACACACACTGGAGAACAGGATCAACACACACTGGAGCACAATGTCAACAGACACTGAAGCACAGTGTCAACACACACTGAAGCACAGCATCAACACACACTGGAGGACAGCGTCAATACACACTGGAGCGCAGAGGCAACACACACTGAAGCACAGCGTCAACACACACTGGAGCACAGGGCCAACACACACTAGAGCAAAGAGTCAACACACAGTTGAGCACTGCATCAACACACAATGAAGCACACGGTCAACACACACTGGAGCACAGAGTCAACACACACTGGAGCACAGGGTCACCACAGACTGGAGCACAGAGTCAAAAGACACTGGAGCACAGGGTCAACACACACTGGAGCACAGGGTCAAAACACACTGGAGCAAAGGTTCAACACACACTGGAGCACAGGGTCAACACACACTGGAGCACAGAGTCAACACAAACTGGAGCACAAAGTCAAGAAATACTGGAGCACAGAATCAGCACACACTGGAGCTAGGGGCAAAACACACTGGAACACAGGGTCAACACACACTGGTGCACTGATTCCACACACCCTGGATCAATGATCAACATACACTGGAGTACAGGGTCAACACACACTGGACAAGTGGGACAACACACTCTGGTGCACAGGGTCAACACATACTGGAGCACAAGGTCAACACACACTGGAGCACAGACCCAACACACACGAGCACAGATACAACAAACACTGGAACATAGGGTCAACACACACTGGAGCACAGAGTCAACACAAACTGGAGCACAAAGTCAAGACACACTGGAGCCCAGAGTCAACACACACTGTAGCTCTGGCTCAACACATAGTGGAACACAGGGTCAACACATACTGGAGCACAGATTCAAAAAACCCTGGAACTTAAGCTCAACACACACTGGAACACAGAGTCAACAAAAACTGGAACACATGGTCAACACACACTGCAACACAGGGTCAACACACACTGTAGCACAGGGTCAACACACACGAGCACAGAGACAACACACACTGGAACACAGAGTCAACACACACTGGAGCACAGAGTCAACACACACGGGAGCACTTGGTCAACACACACTAGAACACAGGGTCAACACACACGAGCACAGAGGCAACATACACTGGAACATAGGATCAACACACACTGGAACAGAGGATCAACACACACTGGAGCACAGAGTCAACAAACACTGGAGCACAGAGTAAACAAACACTGGGGCACAGAGTCAAAACACACTGGAGCACAGCGTCAACAACACTGGAGCATAGGGTCAATACACACCGGAGCACAGTGTAAACACACACTGGAGCACAGCGTCAACACACACTGGAACACAGGGTCAACACACACTGGATCACAGGGTCAACACACACTGAAGCACAGCGTCAACACACACTGGAGCACAGCGTCAACACACACTGGAGCACAGTGTCAAAACACTCTGGAGCACAGGGTAAACACAAACTGGAACACAGGATCAGCACACACTGGAGCACAATGCCAAGACACACTGGAGCACAGGGTCAACACACACTGGAACACAGGATCAGCACACACTGGAGCACAATGCCAAGACACACTGGAGCACAGGGTAAACACACACTGGAGCACAGGGTCAACACACACTGCAGCACTGAGTCAAAAGACACTGGAGCACAGGGTCCACACACACTGGAGCACAGGGTCAAAAGACACTGGAGCACAGGGTCAACACACACTGGAGCACTGTGTCAAAACACACTGGAGCAAAGGGTCAACACACACTGGAGCACAGGGTCAACACACACTGAAGCACAGAGTCAACACACACTGGAGCACAGGGTCACCACACACTGGAGCACAGGGTCAACAGACACTGGAGAACAGGGTCACCACACACTGGAGAACATGGTCAACACACACTGCAGCACTGAGTCAAAAGACACTGGAGAACAGGGTCAACACACACTGGAGCACAGGGTCAAAAGACACTAGAGCACGGGGTCAACACACACTGGAGCACAGGGTCAAAACACAACTGGAGCAAAGGGTCAACACACACTGGAGCACAGGGTCAACACACACTGGAGCACAGAATCAACACACACTGGAACTTAAGCTCAACACACACTGGAACACAGAGTCAACAAAAACTGGAACACATGGTCAACACACACTGCAACACAGGGTCAACACACACTGTAGCACAGGGTCAACACACACGAGCACAGAGACAACACACACTGGAACACAGAGTCAACACACACTGGAGCACAGAGTCAACACACACGGGAGCACTTGGTCAACACACACTAGAACACAGGGTCAACACACACGAGCACAGAGGCAACATACACTGGAACATAGGATCAACACACACTGGAACAGAGGATCAACACACACTGGAGCACAGAGTCAACAAACACTGGAGCATAGAGTAAACACACACTGGGGCACAGAGTCAAAACACACTGGAGCACAGCGTCAACAACACTGGAGCATAGGGTCAATACACACCGGAGCACAGTGTAAACACACACTGGAGCACAGCGTCAACACACACTGGAACACAGGGTCAACACACACTGGATCACAGGGTCAACACACACTGGAGCACAGGGTCAACACATTCTGGAGCAAAGTGTCAACACACACTGAAGCACAGCGTCAACACACACTGGAGCACAGTGTCAAAACACTCTGGAGCACAGGGTAAACACACACTGGAGCACAGGGTCAACACACACTGGAACACAGGATCAGCACACACTGGAGCACAATGCCAAGACACACTGGAGCACAGGGTCAACACACACTGGAACACAGGGTCAGCACACATTGGAGCACAGGGTAAACACACACTGGAGCACAGGGTCAACACACACTGCAGCACTGAGTCAAAAGACACTGGAGCACAGGGTCCACACACACTGGAGCACAGGGTCAAAAGACACTGGAGCACAGGGTCAACACACACTGGAACACAGAGTCAACACACACTGGAGCACAGAGTCAACACACACGGGAGCACTTGGTCAACACACACTAGAACACAGGGTCAACACACACGAGCACAGAGGCAACATACACTGGAACATAGGATCAACACACACTGGAACAGAGGATCAACACACACTGGAGCACAGAGTCAACAAACACTGGAGCATAGAGTAAACACACACTGGGGCACAGAGTCAAAACACACTGGAGCACAGCGTCAACAACACTGGAGCATAGGGTCAATACACACCGGAGCACAGTGTAAACACACACTGGAGCACAGCGTCAACACACACTGGAACACAGGGTCAACACACACTGGATCACAGGGTCAACACACACTGGAGTACAGGGTCAACACATTCTGGAGCAAAGTGTCAACACACACTGGAACACAGGGTCAAAACACTCTGGAGCACAGGGTAAACACACACTGGAGCACAGGGTCAACACACACTGGAACACAGGATCAGCACACACTGGAGCACAATGCCAAGACACACTGGAGCACAGGGTCAACACACACTGGAACACAGGGTCAGCACACATTGGAGCACAGGGTAAACACACACTGGAGCACAGGGTCAACACACACTGGAACACAGGATCAGCACACACTGGAGCACAATGCCAAGACACACTGGAGCACAGGGTCAACACACACTGGAGCACAGGGTCAGCACACATTGGAGCACAGGGTCAACACACACTGGAACACAGGGTCAGCACACATTGGAGCACAGGGTAAACACACACTGGAGCACAGGGTCAACACACACTGCAGCACTGAGTCAAAAGACACTGGAGCACAGGGTCCACACACACTGGAGCACAGGGTCAAAAGACACTGGAGCACAGGGTCAACACACACTGGAGCACTGTGTCAATACACACTGGAGCAAAGGGTCAACACACACTGGAGCACAGGGTCAACACACACTGAAGCACAGAGTCAACACACACTGGAGCACAGGGTCACCACACACTGGAGCACAGGGTCAACAGACACTAGAGAACAGGGTCACCACACACTGGAGAACATGGTCAACACACACTGCAGCACTGAGTCAAAAGACACTGGAGAACAGGGTCAACACACACTGGAGCACAGGGTCAAAAGACACTAGAGCACGGGGTCAACACACACTGGAGCACAGGGTCAAAACACAACTGGAGCAAAGGGTCAACACACACTGGAGCACAGGGTCAACACACACTGGAGCACAGAATCAACACACACTGGAGCTCTGGGGCAAAACACACTGCAACACAGGGTCAACACACACTGGTGCACTGATTCCACACTATCTGGAACAATGATCAACACACACTGGAGCACAGAGTCAACACACACTGGAACACAGGGTCAACACACATTGGAGCACAGGGACAACACACACTGGAACACTGGGACAAAACACTCTGGTGCACAGGGTCAACACAATCTGGAGCACAAGGTCAACACACACTGGAGCACAGAATTAACACACATGAGCACAGATACAACAAACACTGGAACACAGGGTCAACAATCACTGGAGCACAGGGTCAACACACACTGGAGCACAGGATCAACACACACTGAAGGAAACGGTCAACACACACTGAAGCACCGAGTCAACACACACTGGAGCACAGCGTCAACGCACACTGGAGCACAGAGTCAACACACACTGAAGCACAGGGACAACACACACTGGAGAACAGGATCAACACACACTGGAGCACAATGTCAACAGACACTGAAGCACAGTGTCAACACACACTGAAGCACAGCGTCAACACACACTGGAGGACAGCGTCAACACACACTGGAGGACAGCGTCAATACACACTGGAGCGCAGAGGCAACACACACTGAAGCACAGGGTCAACACATACTGGAGCACAGGGTCAACACAAACTCTGGAGCACAGGGTCAACACACACTGGAGCTCAGAGTCAACACACAACGGAGCACTTGGTCAATACACACTGGAGCACAGAGTCAACAACCACTGGAACACAGGCTCAACACGCACTGGAACACATGATCAACACAAACTGGAGCACAGGGTCTACATCACTGGAGCACAGAGTCAACAACCACAGGAACACAGGGTTAACACACACTGAAGGTCAGGCACAACACAAATTGGAGGACAGGGTCAACACACACTGGAACACAGTGTCAACACACACTGGAGCACAGGGTCAACACACAGTGGAGCACAGAGTCAACACACACTGAGCACAAGGTCAACACACACTGGAGCACAGGGTCAACACACACTGGAGGACAGGGTCAATACGCACTGGAGCACAGAGTAAAACACACTGGAGCACATGATCAACAAACACTGGATCACTGGGTCAGCACACCCTAGAACACAGGTTCAACACACACTGGAGCACAGAGTCAACACACACTGGAGCACTGGGTCAACACACACTGGAGCACAGAGACAACACACACTGGTGCACAGGGTCAATACGCACTGGAGCACAGAGTCAACACACACTGGAGCACTGGGTCAACACACACTGGAGCACAGAGACAACACACACTGGAACACAGGGTCAACACACACTGGAGCACAGGGTCAACAAACACTGGAGCACAGGATCAACACACACTGGAGCACAGGGTCAAAACACACTGGAGCGCAGGGTTAACACAAACTGCAGCACAGGATCAACACACACTGGAGCACAGGGTCAACAAACACTGGAGCACAGGAACAACACACACTGGAGCACAGGGTCAAAATACACTGCAGCACAGGGTCAACACACACTGGAGCACAAGTTCAACACACACTGGTGCACAGGGACAACAGACACTGAAGCACAGGGTCAACACACACTGGAGCACAGAGTGAACACACACTGGAGCACAGGGTCAACACACTCTGGAGCACCGGTTCAACACACACTGGAGCACAGGGTCAACACACTCTGGAGCACCGGTTCAACACACACTGGAGCACAGAGTCAACACACAGTGGAGCAGAGTCAACACACACGGGAGCACAGTGTCAACACACACTGGAGCACAGGGTCAACACACACTGTAGCACAGGGTCAACTCACACTGGAGCACAGACTCAACACACAGTGGAGCACAGTGTCAACACACACTGGAGCACAGGGTCAACACACACTGTAGCACAGGGTCAACTCACACTGGAGGACAGAGTCAACACACACTGGAGCACAGAGTCAACACCCACTGGAGCACAGAGTCAACACACACTGGAGCACAGAGTTAACACACACTGGAGCAAAGAGTCAACACACACTGCAGCACAGGGTCAACACACACTGGAACACAGGGTTAATACACACTGGAGCACAAAGTCAACACACACTGGAGCACAGGGTCAACACACAATGGAGCACCGGGTCAACACAAACTGGTGCACAGGGTCAACACACACTGGAGCACAGGGTCAACACACACTGGAGCACAGGAAGAACACCCACTGGAACATATGGTCAACACACACTGGAGCACAGAGTCAACACACACTGGAAGACAGGGTCAACACACACTGGAGCACAGAGTCAGCACACAGTGGAGCACAGAGTCAACACACACTGGAGCACTTGGTCAACACACACTGGAGCACAGGGTCAACACACACTGGAGCACTGGGTCAACACACACTGGAGCGCAGTGTCAACACACACTAGAGCACAGAGTCAACACACACTGGAGATCAAAGACTACACACACTGGAGCACAGGGTCAACACACACTGGTGCGCAGGGTCAACACACACTGGAGCACAGAGTCAACACACACTGGAGCACAGAGTCAACACACACTGGAGCACATTGTCAACACACACTGTAGCAGAGAGTCAACACACACTGGAGCACAGAGTCAACACACACTGGAGCACAGGGTCAACACACACTGGAGCACAGGGTCAACACACACTGGAGCACAGGGTCAACACACACTGGGGCACAGAGTCAACACACACTGGAGCACAGAGTCAACACATACTGGAGCACAGAATCAACACACACTGGAGCACAGGGTCAACACACACTGGAGCACAGAATCAACACACACTGGAGCACAGAATCAACACACACTGGAACACTGGGTCAACACATCCTGGAGCACAGGGTTAAGATGCAGTGGAGTACAGAGTCAACACAGACTGGAGCACAAGGACAACACACCCTGGATTACAGAGTCAGCACACACTGGAGCGCAGGGTCAACACGCACTGGAGCACAGGGTCAACACACACTGCCGCACAGAGTCAACACACCCTGGAGCACAGGGTCAACACACACTGGAGAACAGGGTCAACACACACTGGAGCGGAATCAACACACACTGGAGCACAGGCTCAAAACAGAACATAGAAATTTAAGCAGATTGTGATTATCCCATTCCTTGCATACAACAAATGGGACCTTTGAGTAACTTCCAGAGCCAAAATAAAATGTGAATTATATCTTGTATTAAAAATTCTGTTTATCATGCATGAAGTTGGCAGAAGGAGAACATGAGTTTTGGTGTATTCCCAAATCACTACTGTGCCAGCTTCACAGCCGGAGAGTGAATTTGGCAGTACTCGAATCTGATTGACATTAGGTGCATTAACATAGCAAAATAAATTATGGAGGTAAATCAAATAGAATTAAATGTATCCCTCATTTAAAAAATATTGCGTGACTATTTACCAGCTGAACCAGCTCATATTTGATTATGTCATGTCTACTACTTTCCTAATAGCCTCCAATCTCAATGCACCCCCTCCCCACTTCCCAGTGCCGCTAACCTAATCTAGGGACGATAACTACACACAGCTATGACCAGGACTCATCTCAGGACATAACTATATGCACTTGCAAATCATTAGCTAAACAAGGATGTGACAAATTTCAACTAAATGTTTGATTTTCTTAATTTAAAAGCAATATCCTGGCTGCTTGAATCAGAGAGTGCATCAGTGGCCACAGCCATATGGTCTTATGCAATCAGCCAGCAGAAAGGTGGTCAGTTCTGAACACTGAGACCATATCATCATCCGATTTAAAAAGGGATCCACCTGAAGACTGACAATGATGGTGCTTGAACATGATTCCACACATCTAGATCAAACAATGCCCTCCCCCAGAATGCAAGTCGAGAACATGGATATATCAGCACTTCTATATAGAAAGGTGCAAAAAACATTGGGGGGAATTTTGCCAGCCCTGAGGAGGCAGGTATGGAGGTGGGACTGCCGGAAAAATGGCAGAAACTGGGAGCGGGTACCGACCCCGCTCCCAACCCGCCTCCGTGCCATCTTTCCGGGAGGTGGGTCCCCGACTTGCGCAGGGACCCGTCTCCTCGAGGCAGGAAGTGGATTAGAGCCAATTAACTGCCTGTTAACAGGCAGTTTTGAGGCTTATCCCAATTTTACGTCTGCAAGTGTGGGCTTCCCGACGGCTGCGAACCTCGCCAGGGTCGGCGAGGCGAGCAGTGGGTCTGCGGGGGTGAGAGCGATCGAAAAGTGCGCTGTGGAGGTGAGTGATGGCTGCAAGTGTGGAGAGGTAAGTATGAGAGGTGAGTGCAAAGTGTTGGAAAAAGTTTACTTACCTTTGCTTCTTCCTGCAGGCTTCAACCCTTGCGGATCCAGAGGTGCCTCATCTCCACGGCAGAGATGACAGAATGGCTGCTGCATTCTCAGATGCAGCAGCCATCTGCTTTCTGCTGAGGAGAGAGGTTTTGTTGAGTCTTTGTGCAAGTGCTCACCTTAGAACAGAGAATGTCAGTGTTTGACAGCTTCTCAAAGCTGTCAAATGCTGACAATTCATCTGTCAAAATATTTTTGACAGATGAAACGGCATACGCTGACATCCTCTGTCACCGACTTTCCCTTATTTGGCTGGCTAAGCCCGCAGGGTGGGCTTAACAAGGTCAATCAAGGGAAAATAGCATGGGTTGGCCAGACGTCGTTGGGGGAGGGACTGAAACTTGAAAACCAACAGTCCCGCCCCCAACGCACCCCTATGACAAAATCCAGCCCTTGATTACAGATGGACAGAGATACTACTTCCCAGTCCTCACCACCCTGTCCCATGGAAACATCAACTTACTTACAGCATTCAGAGAAAACAGATGAATTGTTGGGGGTTGGTTTAATCACCAAAACTATTAATGTCCATGTGATGCAAAAGCCTTTGTTGAAAGAATTTTTGTACAAAATGAGATGCATGTGCTTGTTTAGCTATGGGACATTGGAACTTGTTTTAAGTTAAGAGTCATAAATATTTATCTATTTCCTGCAAAGATTTTACAAAGCAAAATCCATTTTCTTTCTCATGGATTTTTTGGACTAAAACGATTTCTCGTAATTTTATAGCCCACGTGTAGGCTGGGCCTCTTGGACATTTTTATTCGTATTTCATAATCATTCAGCTGTTTGTTTTGCTAGTGCAAGGTCTAAAGGCACTCCTTCCCACCCCATCCGCCCTACTCACTGCGCCACAGTTTCAGCAGATGGGCCCACATTAGATCCAAATATAATTCATTTTAGATTGTGAATCACAAAGTTGTAATTTTTAGCCTTGTGATTAGATGGAAATATTTAAAAATGGACCAAATCCCTGCTGAAGTTCACAGTTACCCATTGTACATTACTAAATCTGGTAATGATGACTTCCATTCTGTTCAGCAGGCCAGAGGTACAGAACTACAGTGCTCCCATAGATTTTCAGTGCTTCATGACAGTGGCACTGAGCCTGTGGTGTTCTGTACAGAACTGAAGCATTAAGCATTGGCTTTAATTCCATTCAGATGGTGAGAGAATTTTTTGACATGTTTAAATTATTATTTTTGAAGAGTATTGACTTGTTGGGACAGTAACAAGCAAATATGTTGCCAAATTGTCTTCTCCTATACATGGACTTGGAGATGGGTGGGAAGTGAGCTGAACTAAACGGCAGATGCTTTGCTCAACTGCTTACCAACCTCTTTGAAGAGATGACAGACAGACTGGTTTTCTGGAAAGATGCCTGTCTTATTTCTGTCCTGGTACACTGCTGGGCATTGTCAAATCAAAGAGCAACACAATACTACTCCAAGCGTGACAGAGATCAACCTTGTTATCAATGGACCCAGGCTTACAGTCCAGGACACCAGAGGCAGCAACTGAGATAAATACCTGTTTTAACAGGTGACGTGTGTTAGGCATAGGTTAAGATGAATGACCAATTTAAAATTCTGATCCTTGTGTCTAAATCCCCTCATGGCCTTGCTCTTCCCTATATCTGCAACCACATACTGCCTTCCCCTCAAACTCTTCGTTCCTCCAACTTTGACCTTTTGTGAAGCCCCTCCTCATTTCACCCCACCATTGGTGGCCATGCCTTCAGATACCAAGGCCCCAGCCTCTTAAATTCCCTCCAGAAACCCTTCCACTTCTCCACCTCCTTCTCCTCCTTTAAGACCCTTTTTAAAACCCACCTATGACCAAGCATTTGGTTACCCCTTCTAATATCTCCTTCTTTGACTTGCCATCCATCTATTTCTGATTATGACTCCTTGAAGCACCTTGGGACATTTTTCTAAGTTAAAAGCATTCTATAAATGCAAATTATTGTTGCTAATCTGTATTTGGTGGTGTTGGGTGAGGGATAAATATTTCTTATTTACAAAATAAAGACTAACATCTTTTAACAGAAGTTCTGCGTCCTTTGTAACCGGGAAATCGATGCTTTGCTTCCATCTTTTTGACGCTTTATTATTCCCTTCATTTCGCAGGGTACTCCCCTCCTTTGCTGCAGCGTATCAACCTCCCCTTCACCTCAGAAAATTTGGTAGTTCCCCCCCACCCCGTCCTGCCACATCTTCTCCTCTCCTATTCTGTTCTCTACCCCGCCCCTTCCACATCAACTCCCTTTCATTCCTGTCCTCTCCCCTTCTCTCTCGCTCATTCCCATCTCCTTCTCTCACCCTCACCCCCTTCTCTTCCTCTTATCTTCATCCCCTGCCCTCCCCTCCCCTCCTCTTCTTCCCCACCTTGATCCTACTATCTCCCCGCCCTCTAACCCTGCTTAGCCTGAATACTGTACTTGGTCTCAACTGCCCATGTGTAGCACTATGGGAACTCAATTAGTTCTAAATAAAATGGACTATACTTAAGTGACATTCAATCCGATTTAAAGTACATCACAGTCAAGAAACACAACCAGTCATGACACATCATTGATTTATAAATGTGGATATTAACATTCCATAATTATGCCAAAAGTGTTGGAATATTTAAATAAAAAATAATTCAGGCATCAATATTTTGACTCCAATTCACTTTGCTTGTGAAAGATTATTGCAATTGCACAAATACTTTAAGGAAATGATGCCAGAAATGCAAAGTAAAGCTTTCTACATTGGGTGATCATCACTAGATACTCACAGGCACATATTATGCTTAGCAGATGGTCTGTCTTTAACTTGGAGCAGTATTCTGAAGTTTCAAAATGTATTTAACAGATGCATCCCATTTACGAAATATTGAATTCATTAATCAAAAATGTATAATTTTAAATTATGTGGCTTTTGTTATTAAAATATTAGTATGCATGACAACTCTTTGAGAGGAAGTTAACTACTGTCAGGATCTATACAGCTCATAAGGGAGGGGTTGGCAGCCAAGAAGAGCTACAACATCCTACTTTCCTCAAAAGTTGGCTCCCAGAAGTTAGGTGACCTTTAAAGGAAATGCAGCTTGAAGTGAGTAGACAGTGGAAGGATACGGCTAGTACAAGACTGTGATTGTGTTTGTTTAAGATGAATCATGATGAGAGAATTGGAGGCACGGTACTGCGAATCTGTGTTTACAAAAAGAAACTAACATCTTTCAACTGAAGTTCTGAGTCATTTGTAACCTGGATTTCGATGTGTCGCCTCTACCTGCCTGATGCTTTATTTTTCCCGGTTGGTCCATTAGAGTTCTGATGCTTTATTTGTTTCTATTGCCTACTTGGGTCCTGATATTTTGCCTCTCTCTGCTTGTCTGCGTCAAGAGCATCTGTTTATTCCCATCCACCTACCTGAATCATGACATTCTGCCACTGCCGATCCATCAGCTCAAGTCCCGAAAACCACCTGCCTGCCCGTCTAACAATGGAAGAATAAAAGTAGATGCTTTGCTCCCCAGTGAGCAGTGCACAGTTACGAAGGGTGTTGTACTTATCACATTCTTTTCTAAAGTTAGAGTTTGAGAAGGATTAAAGTACCGGTATGTGAATGTACAGTGACCTTGCTGGCATTACGTTCAATAAGGTGTGCTGCAGTTATACGCTGGTATTGAAAGACTGTTGTGGGATATGGGGATTTTACGTGGAATGGAATGGATATTATGACAACCTTGGATATAGTGATCAATTGGTCGCAATGATTGAACGTGGACCTGCCCAAATCAATCATGAGAACCAAAGTGCACTGAACATGGCCAGTTTGAAGATATGTCTAGCTTGTTCCCCTGCCCCTTTCGCTTTAGTATGGTGGAGTGTCCGGTTTATATTTTTAATTACTCAAGTTGGGGTTTAGCTCAGTGGGTAATTGCACCACTTGGTGTGGTTTTGATGCCACACAGACCAGGGAGGCTTCAAGTCTGAAGGCCTGGTCTGAACTGGCTCTCAGCCAGGGCTACAAGATTGGACTCAGTAGCCTGGAGTTTCTGCTCGGTTGCGTTAGTTTTTTTCGGTGCAATTCACCCGAAATCAGCGGAACCAACGCAAAAGATCCTGGAGTTTTAAGCGCAGATTATGTCCAGCGCAAAATCAAGTTTTTGCAATCTTTTGCACCAGTTTAAAAAACATCGCGCTAGAGCTAGGCCCCGCCCACAAAACTGGCCACACCTCCCAGATTGAATTAATTACCATGGCGAGTTTTGGCTAATTGTGCTTGTCTGCTAGCCTTTGAGGAGGCTCTAAAAATTAAGCTTTGATTTAGGTGCAAGGACACTGATAGGCACATTTTAAAGCTTTTGAATATATATATATGTATATTTTAATTTCCTAAGAAACTGACTACTGTATAGCGGAAATCAAGAAAAAAAACACTTCTCAAAACTAGCACAGCTTTGGGCGCAATTGCGCCTGGATCGCCGATTGGGCCCAAAGTGGAAACTTTACCCCAGTGTTTCCAGGCTAGGGAAGAGAAACTTGGGCACTTGCTGACACTTGCTAGTCTGTGACCAGTGGTGGGAGAAGACAGGATTGGATTCGTGTCTGATGCCTCTGCAGCCTGCCAGAGCTCATGAAGAGTGGCTGCTTGGGCAAAGTGTCGGGTTGCTGCAACCACCGGGGGAGCTGGACCTCAGGGGACAAACGAGGAGGAGAAATATCAAAATAGAGATTGCTTAACTGATCTCTGTTTTATTATTTCATGCACCTCACCCCCCTTATGATCAACACAGTAACATGGAGATTAAACAGAATTACACAAGAATTTTATCGCACTGAAACAGGCCATTTAGTCCAACAGGTCTATGCCGGTGTTTATGCTCCACACAAACTTTCTCCCAACTTATTTCATCTCACCCTATCAGCATATTCTTCTATTCTCTTCCCCCTCGTGTACTTATCTAGCTTCCAGTTAAAAGCATCATGTGAGATGTGAGGACTAGCATAGCAACATGATAAACCAGGCTGCTCTTCAGCTAGCAGGACTTGAATCACATGTACCGGACACTGATAAATAATTTCAACTCCCATAGGTGTTCACAATCTGGGAGTATGCGAGCGCATTACTGGGAAAGCAGACACTTGAATAGAAGTGCTGCCAAATGGCACTCAAAGAAGTAAATCAGACAGCTTCCGCAGTAAAAAGAGAATTCCGAAAATGTGATGTCTCTTTGGAGAGCTGATCTGCGCAGGCGGAACCAAGTGGCTATCACAGGAACCGCTGCTTGTTTTAAATATTTATTTAACCATCTGTTGCAGGGTGACCTGACAACAGAAAGTCCTGATTGAATGGTAAAACTTAATTGTTTTAACACATTACTAAGTGCAATCTGTGATACTCAGTGTAATTCCAAACTCCAACTTCACGGAAATATTCAATTAGGAAGGAGGGAGCGGTGCATCAAAAATTCAAACTTCAAACAAATGCTGTGGAGATGGTGTGCTGTACTGAGATGTAAGACACCGTATATCAGTAGAAACAAAGGGGGAAAAATTGGGTTGCTTTGCGCCTCCCGTTAACGCCCCCCCGGTCGCGTCGCCGCTAATGCCTCCCAGCGAAATTCAGCGGGAGGTTAGCGGCGGCGGAAGCCGGTAGCGCCCCGCCGCGCTGCGCCTCTGGCCATGACGTCATCGCCATGCGTAGTACCCCGCTCGCACCCCGGCCGCAAACTTCAGCTGCGCCCCCTGACCTATCACCGGACGATATGTCCAACAAGGTCAGGGTGGCGTTTCTGCAGCCGCGGCGGCGATATTTAAAGGGGCAGGTGTCGGGCGGCTATTTTTTTTTCTGGCCGCCTGCCAGCACCTGCCCCCTTCCCCTCTTTTATGCGGGGTGCCGGCTGCGATCGCTCCCCGCTTTCCCGGCATCCCCGCTCCCCAGTGGTCCAGCAGGGCCCTGGTGCGCGCTGCGCTAGGCCCCTCCCCTTTAATCAGGAGTGCTACCAGTGAACATCATGTAGCGCCGCGATATTCACTGGTAGCACCCCAGCAAGGCAGGGGAGCACCCAAGCACCTCCTGCTTGGAGCGCTACCACTGAATGTACGGCACAGGGGCGCTAACTTTTTCGGGGCGCTAAAAGTAGGGCGCCAATGAATTTTCCCCCAAAGAATTTGCATTTATATGGTGCCTTTCAAAACCTCAGGATAACCCAAAGTGCTTTACAGCCAACAAAGTACTTTTGAAGTGTAGTCACTGTTGTAATGTAGGAAACGCGACAGCCAATTTGTGCACAGCAAGCTCCCACAAACAGCAATGTGGTAACGACCAGATAATCTCTTTTAGTGATGTTGCTTCAGGGATAAATATTGAGAGAACTCCCCTACTCTTCTTCGAAATATAGCCATAGGATCTTTTACTTCCACCTGAGAAGGCAGACAGGGCCTCGGTTTAACATCTCACCTGAAAGACAGCACCTCCGACAGTGCAGCACTCCCTTATATCTGTACTGAAGTGTCAGCCTAGATTTTGTGCTCAAGTCTCTGGAGCAGGACTTGAAACCCACAACTTTCTGACTCAGAAGCATGAGTGCTACCCACTGAGCCACAGCTATGGACTGATGTACTGACATCAGAAAAGTACTTCACACCCAGGACAGCCCACATGGCGTGTCTGACCTCCAAAATGCCTTCAATCAGATACACTGAGCAGAGGCTTTCAGTTTCTACCACAGGATGGAAAGGTTGGCAGGAAAGTCATCTTGAATGACTCTTGGGCATTAGCACTTCGAATAAACTGACATTGGCAGATGCCTGTTGGTGATTGTCCACTCATCCTGCCTCCTGGTGAATGCTGAGTGAGGCAGGGAGAACAAAAAAAAGGAGAGAATGTAATTTTGCTCCACTAACTTTCAGAACTGACGGATGGGCAAGTTAACTGCCAGCAGAGTTGTACTACTTTTAAAAAATGATTCTCGGGATCTGGGCATTGCTTGCCCATCCCTAGCTGCCCTTGAGAAAGAGGTGATACAACTGAGTGGCTTGCTAAGCCACTACAGAGGGCAGGTAAGAGTCAACCACTTTGGTGTGGGACTGGAGTCACATATAGGCCAGACCGGGTACGGACGGCAGGTTTCCTTCCCTGAAGGACATTAGTGAACCAGTTGGGTTTTTACGACAATCCAATAGCTTCATGGTCACTTTTACCGATACTAGCTTTTTATTTCCAATTAAACTGAATTCAAATTCAAACTGAATTCAAACTGCCATGGTGGGAATTGAACTCACATTCCCTGGATTATTGGTCCAGTAACATAACTCCTATTCCACCGGTAGGGTTGCTGGGAGTCGCGTGAGAATGATATGGGTTGACATGCTCTTTAATTTTCCCATTATCTTTCCCAAGAAACGATTCTCTTCCCCCAGGCAGTTCAGCTACATAACAGCAGTTACTACGCTTTATAATTCACCGCGTGCAAAGCTGTTTGAGGTGTTTCCGTGAGTGATAATAAAGCACTAAATGAATACAGCTCTTTTCAAGTGCTGTAAAAAGTTGATCTTGGCTCGTCTAATGGGAGTGAATGCAGGCAGATGCTGTAATGGAACCCCCTTGTGATAGATGGTGCATATAGCTCTATATTTGGAACAGATTTGCCTTCTGTTGGAGACTTCCGACTCCAGCTGATTCTCCCGCTCTGCTGAAAAGAACATTTCCGGACATGAAACTATATGCTGTCTTTAAAATTAGAATATGGACAGCAAAACATTAGGTGCTGTGCCAGAAAATTCTGTTCCCTGATTCAGTCGATTGGTGAAAGCCCATTAATAGCAGCATTGCAAGACATCCTGCCCGAAATACTGTCCGCCATTTTGAACGACAGCCACTGGCCCAGTGCGTCTGGTGCTGAAATGACCACTGGGGGCGCTGTTGCATTCAACTTCTTCGCCATGAAAGAAACACAGCCCAGCAGAATATTTGGGAACTGTCCTGTGTTTGGCTGTCACTAATTCATGTTAAGGGGAAAAAAATATCACGAAAGAGAGAGAGAGAGAGACAGATCATTCTTTGTTAAATGATAATCACAGGAGACTGCCTGAATCAACAGTGAGGGTTTAGGAACATAGGAACAGGAGGAGGCCATTCAGCCCCTCGAGCCTGCCCAGCTAAATTGCTAAATATTTTTACCTGTATTTGTTCGAATGGAATTTCAAAGCTGAACGACTCGTTGTAGTAAGGGTTCAGTGTGTTTTTCTTGACTGTGGTTTTCTTTTTCTTGAGCCGCTTCCCATTCTGCAGCAGATGTATCTTTACATAAGGATCTGAAAAATAAAATTGCCATCCCTTAGTAATCAATTTGAAAATAACAGGTTAAAGCAGATTAGTTTTTAAAACAAAGTCTTGAAATGGCAGCATGGTGACAGTGTAGCGTTGCTCCATAGGATGCACACTTGCTTCTCTGATTCCTTATATGACTATTCTTGATCTCAGTTGTGCTGTCTGAGTAGAAGCTGGGCATTTGCCTGTAGGAAAGGTCAGAGGGCATGTCTCCTTGGGCTGCTCTTGTGCATCATTTGCTTCTAATTCAGGAGTAGCATTGGCAAAGTCTCAGAGTAGTGACCTGGCCAATGGTGCAGTGTGGGGTGCAGGAAGGCTTTGAGAGAGGTGTGGGTGGGAATGAAATAAATAAACAACCAAAAAAACTGAACTCTCAGAATACAGCTCAGGAATGTATCAATACGCTGGCAAGATTTGTTATAATACAGAAACTATTTTGTCTCTATAACGAACAAAAGAACCTGGGGGTGCGGGGGGCGGGGGAGATGAGATTTCTTTTTACGCAACGAGTTGTTATGGTCTGGAATGCACTGCCTGAGAGGCTGGTGGGAGCAGATTCAATTGTAAGATTCAAAAGGGATATATACAGTATTGAAAAGAAAAAATTGCAAGGCTATTGGGAAAGCACAGGGGAGTGGGATTAATTAGATAACTCTCTCAAAGAACCGGCACAGGCCTGCTTGTGTGCTGCATAATTCTATTATTCCATGGTTCTACAAACTTTATTACTCAGTTCACAAGCTTTTATAGCTTGCAGTTTCATCCTCTTGCACTCGGTTCCCAAAGCATCCCAACTTGTTGATCAACCTAAGTTTGTTCCACCATTGCTCCTGTTTCTTCCGAACACATTCTCTGTGGGGATAGTGTGGGACAATCGGGGCTACAGACATGTCCACAGCTGCGATCTCTCTGCGCTCAGAGAGCTGGAGGTGTGCTTCAGACTGGCTCTGTACTTGAGGGGTGTATTTTCATCCTCTGGCTCTCTATTCCCAAAGCATTCCACCTTATTGAGCAACCCAAGTTTGTTCCACCAACAGCTGCCAGCTTAGAATGACAGGCAGCCCTGGGGCTTAAACATACGACCATCTGCTTTTGGAATGAATACTATAAAACTAACACTACGCACTCACTGAGGTGCATAGAACTCGACTGCCTGTGAAAAATGGCTCTCTAGGTGAAACAGCTGGATTGCAAGCTTCTCTTCACTTGGTTATCCCTGGAGTCATGCTGAGGATCAGTCTGTGATATAGAAAACAAGCCTTAAAGCTGAAGTACTGCAGAGGAAGCAACTTTGATTTGTTTAATCACAAATTTCTAAACTGCAGTCACAGATGAAAAATCAAAATTCCACAGTAATGGAATGTTGGTTCTTGGGTTAGCAGAACCAGGTACAAAATTTTTAGACTTGCCAAACTATATATATAGGGTTTAGTACATCCCAGGAATCCTAATGCAAACTGTGGGGTTGGATTTAGAATCAGTGGAAGGATTTGCAGGCTGATAAGTCATGACGTGCACACCCCTTCCATGGTCGTAACCTTCTTTATTCCAGGCAACAGCTGGTTAGTCCTATACGACAGGAGGGTTTTACGACTCCCGCAACCCATATGATGAGGGAAGGACCTGTCACACACACTGGATGTGAGTATCCCACTGCATGTTATCCCAGAATTCAGAGCCAGAGCTCGAGTCTCCATTCATCTGGACTGTCTGGAGTAGGGCCTGAACCCTTGACCTGACAGGGCTAGAAATGTGATAGGAACGGTAGCATAGTGGTTATGTTACTGGATTAGTTAATCCTTAGAGGCCTGGACTAATGATCTGGGGGATATGAGTTCAAATCTCACCATGGCAGCTGGGGAATTTTAATTCAGTTAATTAAATAAATCTGGAATAAAAAGCTAGTATTAGTAATGGTGACCATGAAACTACCAGATTGTTGTAAAAACCCACTGATGTCCTTTATGGGAAGGAAATGAACTGTCCTTACCTGGTCTCACCCATACGTGACTCCAGACCCACAGCAGTGTGGTTGACTCTTAACTACCCTCTGAAATGGACTAGCAGGTCACTCAGACAAGAGCAATAAATGCTGGCCTTGCCGGTGACGCCCACGATGAATTAAAAAGCTAAGCCAAAGGCTCACTGCACTATAGTTTTACAAGCTGGTACTGATGTCAAACAGCAGCAGAGTAGACCCTGAGGATGTCAGAATGGCTCGAGTGCACCCACTCAGATTCATTTGGCACTCAACTTTACAATTAGAAAAGATCACAAAGCACTTTCCAAAATGCTTGTTTTTTTCCTCAATCAGAATTTCCACATTCAAAAGTGGAATCAGAAACACTGAACCAAGACAAAGAAATGTCTTTGATAAAACATTTCATACAACATGAGGAAAATTAAGAAACTAAATAGCTGGGTTCCTGTCAGGGTAAGAGTTAGGATTTTCCCTCCACTGTGTTACTGTGCTTTCAGATATTTTCCATTATATTTATGTTACTAGTGATGTAATTTATTCAGACTTCATAGTTGATTATATAGTAATATTCTGTACTGAATGTATGATATGCAGAAAACCAACTACTTCTGCATAAACCAAAGTAATAATGCCAATCTCTGATGAAAGGTCATCGACCTGAAATGTTAACTCTGTTTCTCTCTCCACAGATGATGCCTGACCTGTTGAGTGTTTCCAGCATTTTCTGTTTTTAGTTCAGATTTCCAGCATCCGCAGTATTTTGCTTTTGTCATAACGTCACTGATTCGGTAGGGTGAGTGGTATCACAGGCACCTGGGACATTCTCACCTGATATCTGTAACTGACCTTCACGGTCAACACAGAAACTGACCCTCTCGTAAAATTGAAATCATATATATATGTGTAATATTTCCTCTAAGTTACATTATACCAACAATACCAGAGAGTGAGTTTGTGATTGGAATTTAATCCGTGAGTTCAAACGATGAGTTTAAATGATAACCTGCTTGAGTTTAGGTTATGTCGGTAAGCTTATTGACAATGGTCCTTTGCCAGGGCTCTATGAGACACGGAATCGTTCAGAAGGCAACGTGGCTATGATGAGAACCAATGTTGTACAGTCTTTAACATTCAGAATTGATCAGGTATGGATATGCGTTTATTTAAACTTTGTGATGCAGGAGCTGACTTCACGTGGTTGGTGAGTAACCTGTATTCTGTATTCAGTCTGCATTCACTACAGCAGCACACCACCCCCCCCCCCCCCCCCCCCCACCCCCACCACCCCTGTGTGTGGTGTGTGTGGGCCGATCTGAGGGTTGTTTTTCCATCAGGTAATGAATAAATTTCTGGAACATCTGTGCGTTATAGTGGCACCATGCAGCCCCTCTCTAGTGGTCGGCGCAGTTTGGCAAAGACTATTTCCTTTGAGGTTCTGTGTTTGCAATTAAATATACTCCTGATGATGTCGCTTTGTAATTGTTGTAGTTTTTGCAACAGCTGATATTCAAACACTCTCTCCGAGCAAGGCTACACTGATCAATGCGAGGCAGACTTGGTGCATTGTGGGCTGTAACTGCTGCGTTGTGTGTAAGGCAGGAGCTGATAATGTTACAAACAAGCAAATGTAGCCGATTTCCTGCTGGTTAGTTTGGCGATGTGGCCCTCTGCAGACAGTGTGCTGATTGAGTAGATGCCTGGGCTCTTTCCCAGATTTATTATCTTGAAGGCTAGTCATTTGTGTCCATTAACAACGGGTCTCATTTCCATCGGGATGAAGCAAATACAATGGTATTGCCTGAGTTTAGATTGAATTGTTTGTTCTCCAGTTACATCGTCAGCCAATACTTGGCCAACTATTTTAACTGACTAGTGAAGGGTAAATCAGGAATGCATGTAGAGAAGACTTTTTGAGTGTGAACTTCCCCAGGGGAGGTCATTAATAAAACAAATGAACAGCGTTGATCCTGACAGACTTCAGTTTTGATGCAGCTTCAATCAAATGATGTGTTTTTAGTTGCAGCTCTTTGATGTCTTGCAGGAATAGCACTGGAGACTAATTTGTTCTCATTTTTCTGGACTGCAGTGTACCTCATAATTTAGGAATGTGCAGCCTATCTAGCCAGTCGACACCTTCAGAATTAACCTGCACTGCTTCAATCTTCAGCCCCTGGATGAAGTTGTTTTTCGGTATTTTTAGGTGTGTTGCTGTATGCTTGTGCATTGTAACAATACAGGAGAGAAAGCACCATGAGTAGAAATAATTGAAATCCCATGTTTTGTTTCATTCAATTTTCTCCATATCTTGCTTGAAGGTACTGACTCAGGCTGGCGTATGATCCCACAAGCACCAGCATCTCCATGGGACCACGCTCCACGCCCGAGTGGTCATCCTTTATAACATAAAAGTCGCACAACACCAGGTTATAGTCCAACAGCTTTATTTGAAATCACAAGCTTTCGGAGCGCTGCTCCTTCGTCAGGTGACTTCACCTGACGAAGGAGCAGCACTCCGAAAGCTTGTGATTTCAAATAAAGCTGTTGGACTATAACCTGGTGTTGTGCGACTTCTCACTTTTGTCCACCCCAGTCCAACACCGGCATCTCCGCATCATGGCTTTATAACCTATATAGTGAGCACTGGCAGACTGTTGAACGTCACAAGTGAGCCAGTTCCAGTCTCCTCCTGTCATCCATGCGTGCACTTTCCATCAGATGCCACTGGCTCGTGCTAAGGGGCATGTCCGCTGGCTGTCTGGCTGCTTTCCTCTCCTGAGCTTAGGGACACTGAGGCAACTTATAGCACCTCCACTGTTGCCCTGACTGAGAACTAACACTGGACATTTACCTGAGACCTTCCTGATTCAATGGTTCAGCACTGTACCACATGGTAAAATTTCCCACTTAGCCTCCAGTGGAGATACCAAACTGCATAGATGTGTGCAGAAAAGCAGCAAACAAAAAAAAGAGAAATAGATAGCATTTAGGAAAAATAAGTTATGAGCATTTCTAATAGACTTTCTCTCACGGCTATAATTTTCCACAGTCTCGTTTTCTTTCGTTCTGTCACAGGGGGTTAAAAACCAGGTTCAGCAACTGAAAATGGCCCAGCTCTTTTTGATGCCCAATGCGTCAGAATAGACAGTAGGGCCTCATTTAATTATAGCGCACATCAGGCAGGAGGAGTGATTGCTGTGCCCGCCCGATAGCAGTAGTAAGAAGGCAGAACCATTTTCATGGGTGGGCCTCAATTGAATTTGTTCACCAAGCTGCAAGCACTCAACGAGCTCAGACGAATAACTCGCCGATTGGGGTGGGGGACGAGAAGGAAGAATCTAGTGGCTCTGCTGTGGAGCCAAGCTGCAGCTTATACCTTAAAGGGGGGTAGGAGAGACAATACCGGGAGGGGGGGGGAAGAGAGACAATACCGGGAGAGGGGGGGGGAAGGAGAGACAATACCTGGGAGGGGGGGGGGGAAGGAGAGACAATACCTGGGAGAGGGGGGAAGGAGAGACAATACCGGGAGAGGGCGGGGGAGGAGAGACAATACCAGGAGAGGGGGGGGAAGAGAGACAATACCGGGAGAGGGGGGAGGAGAGACAATACCGGGAGAGGGGGGGGGAGGAGAGACAATACCGGGAGAGGGGGGGGAAGAGAGACAATACCGGGAGAGGGGGGGAGGAGAGACAATACCAGGAGAGGGGGGGAAGGAGAGACAATACCGGGAGAGGGGGGGGGAAGGAGAGACAATACCGGGAGAGGGGGGGAGGAGAGACAATACCGGGAGATGGGGGGAGGGGGAGACAATACCGGGAGATGGGGGGAGGAGAGACAATACCGGGAGATGGGGGGAGGGGGAGGAGAGACAATACCGGGAGAGGGGGGGAAGAGAGACAATACCGGGAGAGGGGGGTAGGAGGAGAGACAATACCAGGGAGAGGGGGGGGAAGAGAGACAATACCGGAGAGGGGGGGAAGAGAGACAATACCGGGAGAGGGGGGGGAAGGAGAGACAATACCGGGAGAGGGGGGGTAGGAGAGACAATACCGGGAGAGGGGGGGAAGGAGAGACAATACCGGGAGAGGGGGGGAGGAGAGACAATACCGGGAGAGGGGGGGAGGAGAGACAATACCGGGAGAGGGGGGGAGGAGAGACAATACCGGGAGAGGGGGGGGAGGAGAGACAATACCGGGAGAGGGGGAAGGAGAGACAATACCGGGAGAGGGGGGGAGGAGAGACAATACCGGGAGAGGGGGGAAGGAGAGACAATACCGGGAGAGGGGGGGGAAGAGAGACAATACCGGAGAGGGGGGGAAGGAGAGACAATACCGGGAGAGGGGGGGAAGGAGAGACAATACCGGGAGGGGGGGGAAGAGAGACAATACCAGGAGAGGGGGGAAGGAGAGACAATACCGGGAGAGGGGGGGAGGAGAGACAATACCGGGAGAGGGCGTGGGGAGGAGAGACAATACCGGGAGAGGGGGGGGGGGAGGAGAGTCAATACCGGGAGAGGGGGGTAGGAGAGACAATACCAGGAGAGGGGGGGGGAGGAGAGACAATACCGGGAGAGGGGGGGGGGAGGAGAGACAATACCGGGAGAGGGGGGTAGGAGAGACAATACCGGGAGAGGGGGGGGGGGGAGGAGAGTCAATACCAGGAGAGGGGGGGGGGAGGAGAGACAATACCGGGAGAGGGGGGAAGGAGAGACAATACCGGGAGAGGGGGGAAGGAGAGACAATACCGGGAGAGGGGGGGAGGCCGGCGACAGCCGGTAATGGGTGGGAGCAATTTTTCAGGGCCATGAGAACTCCACCTGGCCCCACAGAAGTCAGTTACAACATGGTTATTGCCCTGTTTTGGGGCGGTTTGCAACAGTCCCTTTAGGGGTCACTGGTTAGGCTGCTCTTCACCCGGTACCACGCTCTTCCCTTTGATACCTGAAAGTCCTGCAACTGGCATAGGATTCCTAATTTAAATATTGAAAGAAGGCTCCCACTTGTGTCGGGTGGGAGTGCTGGGTGCACGTTTGCTGCCTGATAATTGAGTTCGGCAGGCCTCAGGCAGCTAGTGAGTTTTATTTTTTTTAAATGCGTCTGTCTAAATGCTGTTTTTCAGTCTGAATGGGGTGATAGGCAGATAAAAGTCAGCCCCATTAGAGAGGAAGAGAACAAGCCATTCAGTTCAAATAGAAGCTTTGTCTGCATATATGTTTGATTTATAGCTCTTTCTGAGTTTAAAGACACATTTAAATTTCCTTTGTCTTGTGGCGGATCGCCACCTAAAACGGGCATAATCCACTCTTCCGTCTGTGGACAAATTTCCAGCACCTTCCCCTTTAAGGCACCTTACCTTTAAGGCAGAAGGGGGCGGGGCCTCAGGTTTTACCCAGAGAATTCTGGGAGATTTTTCAGAGAATTCTGGGAGCAGCTTTCTCAGCCATTTTGTGTGCCATGCAGTGAATAAAAGTTTCTTGTTTTCCACATATGGATTCAGCCTCCATTCGTGTTTCGTGGCAGCCTCAACATTGGTGACCCTGACGCTCAGAACGTATTCCGAGCACTGCAATGGCGGTCACGAACGCAGTTTCCGTGAAACTGCCGGAGTTTTGGGAAAACCAGCCCGAAGCCTGGTTTCTCCAAGCTGAATCTCGCATCCGGCTACGAAATATCACCACAGATGGGACGAAGTACGACTATCTCGTCACATCACTCAGTAGCGCCGCAGTTTCCAAGGTTTGGACAACGCTGCAGAACCCACCAGAGGAAGGCAAGTACGCACATCTCAGAACAGTGCTCCTTAAAAAATTTACGGCCTCGGCATATCAGCGAAACTGCCACCTCCTCGACCTTCCAGGCCTCGGTGATGCCTCACCGTCAGACCTCCTCTCCCACATGCTCTCCCTCACCAACGAGAGCCCACCCGGATCCCTCTTCCGCACGCTGTTCATCCGCCAGCTCCCTCTCAGCATCCACCCAGCGATCGTCGCGTCCGGCCCCACGAACCTGGAAGCCCTGGCCGATGAGGCCGACAAGCTGCTGTCCGCTCACTCCAGCCGCGACGTCACTCCGGACCTGGCAGCCAATGCCTGGGCGCGCCCCTCACCATCCAGCACATGGCCACAAGGGCCTGTCACCAGGCCCACGGGGCCTTCATGCCCCACTAACCCGGGCCACTGTTACTACCACGCACGGTTCGGCGCAAGGGCACAACGGTGCACACCTCCCTGCCTCTTTCAAGTCCGCCCCCGTTCCAGCCCCCGCGATGGCCGTGGGCCACGCAGGGCTCCCTGCTGTTCGCCACGGATGACAAAACCGGCCGCCGGTTCCTGTGCGACACTGGGGCTCAGCACAGCATCATCCCGGCCTCCTCCCTCAACATCCAAAAGGGCGAACGAGGACCGGCGCTGGCTGCTGCTAACGGCTCGGAAATCCGGACGTATGGCACCCGGACAGTCACCCTCGACCTCGCTGGTCACCGCTACCGATGGGAGTTCATCACTGCCAAGGTGCTCTCCCCCCTCATCGGCGCAGATTTCCTGTGTGCCCACGGCTTACTGGTAGACATCCCTCGTCACCGCCTCGTGGACATGAACACCATGTCCCCCATCCTGGGCGCCATGGCCCCCCGTCAACCCGCCGACATGGCGTCACAGTGCCACGCCCGGGCCACGGATGACTACTCGACACTCCTGGCCGAATTCCCGGCCCTTATCAATCCGACCTTCTCCGCGGAGGCCGCCAAACATGGGGTGGAACACTTCATCCCCACCACAGGCCCCCCAGTGTACGCCTACGCCCGCAGGCCGGACGCGGCCAAACTGGAGATCGCGCGGACCGAGTTTGCCACCATGGAACAGCTCAGCATCATCTGCCGCTCCAACAGTCCCTGGGCCTCCCCACTCCACATCGTCCCCAAACCAGGTGGAGGTTGGCGCCCCTGCGGGGATTACCGCCGCCTCAATGACGCCACCACCCCTGATCGGTACCCCGTGCCGCATATTCAGGACTTCTCAGCTAGACTGGCCGGCCGCTCAGTCTTTTCCAAGGTCGACCTGGTGCGCGGCTACCACCAAGTCCACGTCCACCGGCGTCCTACAAGAGCCGTTCCGGCCGGCCCATCAGACCGCCGCACCGTCTCGTCCACACCTCCTAAGCGGATTCTGGGGGGAGCTGTGTGGCGGATCGCCACCTAAAACGGGCATAATCCACTCTTCCGTCTGTGGACAAATTTCCAGCACCTTCCCCTTTAAGGCACCTTACCTTTAAGGCAGAAGGGGGCGGGGCCTCAGGTTTTACCCAGCGAATTCTGGGAGTTTTTCCAGAGAATTCTGGGAGCAGCTTTCTCAGCCATTTTGTGTGCCATGCAGTGAATAAAAGTTTCTTGTTTTCCACATATGGATTCAGCCTCAATTCGTGTTTTGCGGCAGCCTCAACAGTCTCAGCATTTGTGAAAGTATTTCTCAGCCTGACTTGTTCAAATTGAACAGTCCATCTGATAAGCCAAAGAGACTCATGGATGGGCAACAGTAAGCTTTAAAGTTTAGTATTCAGGGTCTTTGGCTGGAATTTTTACCTTTGAGTAGGTTCGGGTGTGACGGGGCCGCATAACGGGTCACCATCACGAGCGTTCCATCAGCGCGCTCTCCACTCTGCATTTAACTGAATTAGACCAATTGAATGAGTCATGCGGGTTTCCCAGCTAATTAATGTCTGATGACATCGGCGATGACATCGCCTTCAGCTCAGCTATTTAAAGGAGCCTTGCACACATCACAGTTGAAGGTTGTTGTAGGAGGCTCAGAGGTGGTTGGGAGAGGTGCCTATGCTTTTCCATCCAAGACTTTGACTGTGAGGGTGCAAGGAAGGATGCAGACTCGGTGCTAGAAGGCTGCTCCCACGTTTTCAGATTCCTCCCTGGAAGTCCTGCTTCAGGGAGTCAGAGCACGGAGGGAGGTCCTATTCCCTGGTAACGGCAGGAAGAGACCAGCCAGTGATACCAAGAGGGCATGGCTGGAGATCGCCCAAGAAGTAAGCAGCAGGGGTGTAGTGAGCCACTCCTGGATACAGTGTCAGAATAGATTTAATGATCTCATGAGGTCAGGAGGTCAGGAAAGGTGAGTGCAATGCTACATTCAACTACATCCTGATGTGTACATCACCCCAACCCCATCACCCTGCCTTCCCAAGTCTACTCCTGCACATCACACCTCACACCAACCTACCCTGCAGATGCAGCCATCCCTCACTGTCTATGCAGCTACTCACATCCCCAACTGACTAACCACCACTGACACTCACCCTTATCCTAATGCAATCATAGAAAGTAACGCCACAGAAGGAGGCCATTTGACAATGTCACGCCTCTCCCTCATAGTCACCCTCTATGGATGTAGCCCATCCATTCCTTACACTCATTCCATCACTCTCACTCAAGGTTCTCTTCTTTCCCTCCTTGCAGGAGAAGAGAACACAGAACAACAGAGAGAGGCAAAGAACCGGAGGTGGCCCTCCAATATACACGAATTTGATGCCAGCAAAGGAGGAGGCGCTGGAATTAAGTGGAGTGGCAGAGCTGCTGGCAGTGGGAGACTGAGAGAGGGGGACCTCCCAGCAACCTGGTGACAGAATTCAATATCCCACATGGCATGCAACAGTCACTCATGGTGACTGATGTCAGCAGCCAATGAAATATCATCATGTGCATAATGGTAACATTACACATTCTTATCATGAGAGGTCTAATTCATGTCTTTATTCTCCCACAGGTCCATTAAGTGCCCCCCCCCACCAATGCTTGGTGGTGTTGGTGGGTGGTGGGGGGGGGGGGGTGGCGGGGTGGCTGGGGGGGGGGGGGGGGGGGGGTGGCGGGGTGGCTGGAAGTTGGTGCAGCATCTGGGAGCCAGATGGGTGCACTGGTGCAACTTAACTAAATCGTGCCATTATGAAGCCATCCTGGGCCTCTCGGGCAGCAATGTGCACCGCTGCTGGTGCCATATCCTCCTCCTCCTCATATTCCACCTGCTCCCCCTCCTCCTCCTCGTCCAAGGAGGCTGTGCGCTGTGCACCTTGCTCCTCTTGAAGCTCCAATCCTCGCTGCTGCGCTATGTTGTGCAGAGTGCAGCATACGACGATGATTCTCGATACCCTGGCTGGTGCTTGCTGAAGGGCTGCTCCAGATCTGTCAAGGCATTTGAAGCGCATCTTCAGCATGCCGATTACTTGTTCTATTGCACATCTGGTCTTCATGTGGCTTTCATTATAGCCATCCTCGGCCTCATTGCTTGGCCTTGTCAAGGGTGTCATCAGCCATGTTTTTAGTGGATAGCCCCCTGGGTGATGTGGGGGTGCCTTGATGGCCACATGTGTGCAGTCAATGACCCCCTGCACCTGTGGGAAGCTAGCCGGAGCCGCAAAGCCCAGCGCCCGCTCAGTAACACTGGCTTCATCAGTGGCAAAGTGTACATAAGTGCCTGACTTGTGAAACATGGCATCGGTCATCTGGGTGATGCATCTGTGGGCGGCCGATGGCGAGATCCTGCAAATGTCTGCTGCAGATCCCTGGAAGGAGTCTGAGGTGAAGATGTTGAGGGAGGTGGTGACTTTGACAGCCACTGGTAAGGCATGTCCAACAGGTCCTCTGGGCAGCAGGTCTTCTGCCAGCAAGCTACAAATGTCTGCCGCGACCTGGCGCGATATCCTGAGCCTCCTGAAGCACTGCTGTTCAGTCATGTCCAGGAAGCTCATCCTCTGCCTGTATACCCTGTGTTGGGGGTATTGCCTCCGGCGCGGTGCAACACTGTGCTGATCCCCTCTCTCCTGTGGAGCATCAGGTCGGTGAGGAGAAGGCTGCTAGTGTTGCTGCTGCTGCTGGTGTGGCTGGTGTTGTTGGTGCTGGGGCTCATCTGGTCCGAATCTGAGGTTCAAGGTGAAACAGCATAAGCGACACCCATGCTGATCTGAAAGTTGTCAGGTAAAGTGGAGATCAGAGGCACAATCCGCCAATGTTGTGATAGTGACTAGCAATGCAGTGAGAGTGGCTTCCGAGGTTTCAGAAATCACCTGCAAACTCCCAAAAGCAAAATCTCTGCACAAAATAGTGTTAGCAAGAGCCTTCCCATTAGGCAAGGAAGCAGGTGTAAGGTGTGAGTATTTATGTGCTTTTTCCAGCTGTCTCTTAATGAATTAGCACAATGGCCATTGAGCTCTTGCCTTGCTTTCACAGGCAAGCTTCAGGAAGTCCGTGAATCCCGTGCACAAGCAGTAAAAGCTAAAACCTCACATTAAAAAGCCTCTTAAGGGTCTCAATGAGCTGTTAACTACTTCAATAAGGTCGCCCGCCTCTCGCGAGCGGGTCCGTGGACCACTTTTAAAACGTGCCCCAGTTAAATGCGGAAGTCGGCGGGATGAAGGTGGGTTCTCGACGCGCTGTCAATTTCAGTGCTTTTAACTGCCAATCCGCTCCCAAACCTGCACGCTCTGCAATGTGAAAATTCCGGCCTTTGTGTCTAGTCCAGTTCACACTACAATTTAGCGCACCAGCCACCATTGTTAATAATAAACTACAGGGTACACTAGCAGAATGGCTATATTTTTATCTTGCACACATTTGAATGGGTACTACAAGTGTGAACTAAACTAAGGAGTGTGCTACTTTAAGGAATTTCCAATTTATCCCACTTTACGTGCAAGTGTCCAGCCTTAAGGGAAGTTTGAAAGCAATTATGCGAATTAACTTCTATAGTACTGTATCTCTCAGCCATAAAGCAGTAATATTATCACTGGTGAATTACTAGGAATCTAGGAAATGCTATCTGTGAAAAACTCTGCCGTAGGGCAGTTCTGCAGCCAATCCTCTATGTGAACGGGTGGCTTGCTGCTGCTGAGCTGCCTGATATTGGCACTAAGAGCAGCAGCAATGAATTTGACTGCAGACTTCCGCATTATTAATGTGCGCAGCATAATTATTTTATCAGCTCAGTTTTCGGAGGGAGGAGGAACCAAGGAGAGCAAATTTGGTTGTTATCTTTCTCAAACATGGTGAAATGAGCATAAGTAATGCTTTAAAAAATACAGAAAATAGAAAGATACTTAGAACAGAAAATGCAAAAATATTCAGGTATTAGTAGATAAGAGGTGTAAATCCTGGACGTGATGTGTTGCTGAGATATTGAATGATACAGAGTGAAGGGCTCAGCTCCTGATGTTTTATCACATCTGTTTTACTGCAATTTAGCTTTAGTTTGAATGGTAACTGTAGATTTATCACCGGGAAGCTACATTTTTATGGAAACAGTAGATGTGAATATGGATGAAGTAAAACTGGATTTAGTCATTTTTAACCCTGAAATATCACTCCCATTAATGTGAGATATCACTCAATAGCAAGTATCCTGGATGGAGGGAGGGCAGCTCTGCTGATAACTGAGCTATGATTTATTTTTAGACAACCTTTAAAGGACAAGGTGAGGACGTCTGATTAGGAAGCATGGTTTGAAAGATCCCGTTAGCATTGAAAAAATGATCATACCTAGCAAATTCAGGACGTACCCTCCATTATCGTTCGATAAAATGTTTAGTATCACTACTTTGGAAATGCTACTGTTATGTTTTTTGAGTCTTTTCTAGCCTTACCTTAGATTATTTCAACTTTTGTATCTTATCCTTCTCATGGGTGAGCCCCAACTCCCTATAACTGAGAGAGTGCCTCTCCTTAGCTTGAGATCCAGGTAAATTTTCAGTAATGTGCCCGGAAACAAACAGTAAATCCTATCTGGTAATTGTATTTAGTTACTGAAGTTATGCTTTACTCTGGTTTTGAATGCTGCAGAACATCACATCAAACCTCATTTAAGTTAAAGTATCAAGCGGAGGCTGTTTGCTCTAGAAAAGAGAAGACTCATAGGTGACCTGATAAAGGTCTTTAATTTAAGAAGGGATTTGATAGGGTAGATGTGGAGAAGATGTTTCTATTTGGGCAGGAGTCCAAAACTAGGAGCCATAATATAACATAATAGCCCAGAAATTAGACTTCGATGGTTGCTGCGGGGGTAAAGATCGTGCGCGATCTTACCTACCGCGCCTGCCTTTATAGTTCAGGCCCACACGAACTTCTGGTCCTGGGCCTCTCCCTGGTGCCGGCGCGCAGTGTGTGCGTGTCCCAGAGGCGCAGTTAGTTCGATGCGACCTCTGGGATCACATGGGCCAGTTAGAGCCAATGGCAGCACACCATCTTTCATTCATAGTTTTGACAGGAGAACTGTCAAAACTATGAATACAACTTGCCCCCAAAAGAACAGCTAAACGTCAATTAATTTTTTTTAAAAACCATCACATTAATAAAATAACTATAGTTAAATAAATCTACCACTTTAAAAAAAAATTTAAATCTTTGAAAAAATTTAAATTCTTTTTAAAAGTTATAAAAATAAACTTACCTTTCTTTAAAGTCTCTAAAAAAGATAAACCTGTTGAAAAAAAATTAAAATAATACTTAATTAACTACTTACCTTGTTAAAAGGGGGTCTTACGCCTCCTTTTTTCATGTGTAAAATCTTCCATACTTACCCTCGCGTTCAAACCTGAAAAAAAACCTAAGTGTGCTGCGTGCGCACAGCCTGTAGTGCGCATGCGGTTCACTTAGGAACCGCCCCCTTCGCAATATCGGAAGTGCCGGTTTCCCGCGCATGCGCAGTGCATGCAGGAAACCGGCACTTCTGGACCGAATACGGGTGAGTACACAGTGCGTACTCTCCCGTATTCGGCCGAATTTCTGGGCCAATAAATCCAATAGGGAATTCAGGAGAAACCTCTTTACTCAGAGAGTGGTGAGAATGTGGAACTCACTACCCATGGAGTGGTTGAGGTGAATAGCATAGATCCATTTAGGGGAAGCTAGATAAGTACAAAAGGGAGAGAGGAATAGAAGGATATATTGATAGGGTGAGATGAAGTATATAAAACACTGAAATAACAACAGAAAATGCTGGAAAAACTCAGCAGGCCAGGCAGCATCCGTGGAGAGAGAAACAGAGTTAACGTTTCAGGTCGAAGACCTTTCGTCAGAACTGGAAAAAAGCAGGAAATGGAATAGATTTTAAAGCAAGTTTAGGGGCTGGGAAAAGGGGGCGGGGATGAATGAACAAAAGGGAAGGTCAGTGATAGGATAGAAAGCAGGAGAGAGTAAGAGATATTCAAGGCAAGAGGAGGTGGTAATGTGACAGGTTAAGGAACAAAGGATGGCTCTAGATGAAGTGTGAATTGCGCTGGCAGAATGAAGGACAGCAGCCATGTGGGAGGGAAGAAAAAAAGGCCAAACAAAAAGTGTGGATAAAAAAATATATATATATATGTGATAGGGGCCGAGGTTATGATCTGAAATTGTTGAACTCTATGTTGAGTCCAGAGGGCTGTAGAATGCCTAATCGAAAGATGAGGTGCTGTTCCTCGAGCTTACGCTGAGCTTCCGTGGAACAATGCAAGAGGCCGAGGACGGTGAGGTCTGAGTGGGAGTAAAGCGGTGAATTAAAGTGACAGGCCACCGGGAGCTCGGGGTCCCCCTTACAGATTGAACGGAGGTGTTCCGCAAAGCGGTCACTCAATCTGCGTTCGGTCTCCCCAATGTAGAGGAGACCACATTGTTCTGTTTCTCTCTCCACGGATGCTGCCTGGCCTGCTGAGTTTTTCCAGCGTTTTCTGTTGTTATTTCGGATTTCCAGCATCCGCAGTATTTTGCTATTATATAAAACACTGGTTTGGCCCCAGCTGGAGTATTGTGGCCAATTCTGGGCACCCCACTTTAGGAAGGATGTCAAGGCCTTGGAGAGGGTGCAGAGGAGATTCACTAGAATGGTACCAGGGATGCGGGACTTCAGTTATGTGGAAAGAATAAAGAAGCTGGGATTGTTCTCCTTAGAGCAAAGATGGTTAAGGGGGATTTGATAGAGGTGCTCAAAATCAGGAAGAGTTTTGATAGAGTAAATAGGGAGAAACTGTTTCTAGTGGCAGAAGTGTCGGTAACCAAAGGACACAAATTTAAGGTAATGACCCACTGCTCTTGCAAACTATCGTCTCATCTCCCACCTCCCTTTCCTCTCGAAGGTCCTTGAACATACTGTCGCCTCCAAAATCTGTTCCCATCTTTCCCTGAACTCCGTGTTTGAATCCCTCCAATCAGGTTTCTGCCCATGCCACAGTACTGAAACGGCCCTTATCAAAGTCACAAATGACATCCTATGTGACTGTGACCATGGTAAACTATCCCTCCTCATCCTTATCAACCAATCTGCAGTCTTTGGCACGGTTCACCACACCATCCTCCTGTAACACCTCTCCTCCGTCATCCAGCTGGGTGGGACTGCACTCACCTGGTTCCATTCTTATCTATCCAGTCATAGCCAAAGAATCACCTGCAATGGCTTCTCTTCCCACTCCCGCACCGTTACCTCTGGAGTCGCCCAAGGATCTATCCTTGGCCCCATCCTATTTCTCATCTACATAATACCCTCGGTGACATCATCTGAAAACATAACGCCACGTTCCACATGTACACTGATGACACCAAGCTCTACCTCACCAGCAGCTCTCTTGACCCCTCCACTGTCTGTAATTTTTCACATTGCTTGTCCAACATTCACTACTGGATGAGCAGAAATTTCTTCCAACTAAATATTGGGAAGACCAAAGCCATTGTCTTCGGTCCCCTCCACAAAATTCCGTTCCCTAGCCATTGACTCCATCCCTCTCCCTGGCAACTGTCTGAGGCTGAACCTTGGTGTTGTATATGACCCCGAGAAGAGCTTCCGACCAGCTATTCGGCATCATCACCAAGACCGTCTACTTCCACCTCCGTAACATTGCCCGACTCCACCCCTGCTTCAGCTCATCTGCTGCTGAAACCTCATCCATGCCTTTGTTACCTCTAGACTTGACTACTCCAACACTCTCCTGGCCGGCCTCCCATCTTCCACCCTCCATAAACTTGAGCTCATCCAAAACCCATATCCAAATTCGCACCAGGTCCTGTGCTCGCTGACACCCCTGTGCTCGCTGACCTACATTGGCTCTCGGTCCGGCATTTCATCAATTTTAAAATTCTCATCTTTGTTTTCAAATCCCTCCATGCCTCGCCCCTCCCTATTTCTGTAACCTCCTCCAGCCCTACAATCCTCCAAGATCTCTGCGCTCCTCCAATTCTGATCTCTTGTGCATTCCCTAATTTAATCGCTCCACCATTGGTGGCCGTGCTTTCAGCTGCCTAACCCTAAGCTCTAGAATTTCCTCCCTAAACCTCTCTGCTTCTCTACCTCTCTCTCTACCTTTAAACTGCTTCTTAAAACCTACCTCTTTGACCGAGCTTTTGGTCTTCTGTCCTAATATCTCCTTATGTGGCTCGGTGTCAAATTTTGTTTGATAATGCTCCTGTGAAGCGCCTTGGGTCATTTTACTACATTAAAGATGCTATATAAATGCAAATTGTTGTTGTTGTTATTGACAAAAGTATCAGAGGCGACATGAGGAAAACATTTTTTATGCAGCAAGTTATGAGCTGGAATCCATTGCCTGATAGAATGATGGAAGCTGATTCAATATTAACTTTCAAAAGGGAATTTCTGGGCACCACACCTCAGGAGGGATATATTGGCCTTGGAGGAATTGCAGCATAGATTTACTGGAGTGATACCTGGACTCCAAGGGTTAAATAATGAGGAGAGATTACACAAACTAGGGTTGTATTCTCTGGAATTTAGAAGGTTAAGGGTTGATTTGATCGAAGTTTTCAAGATATTAAGGGGAACTGATAGGGTAGATAGAGAGAAACAATTTCCGCTGGTTGGGGAGTCTAGGACTAGGGGACATAGTCTAAAATTAGAGCCAGACCTTTCAGGAGTGAAATTAGGAAACACTTCTACATGCAAAGGGTGGTAGAAGTTTGGATCTCTTCCGCAAATGGCAGTTGATGCTGTGTCAATAGTTAATTTTAAATCTGAGATTGATAGATTTCTGTTAACCAAAGCTATTAAGGGATATGGGCAAAGGCGGGTACATGGAGTTAGGCCACAGATCAGCCATTATCTCATTGAATGGCAGAACAGGCTCGATGGCTAAATAGCCTACTCATGTTCCTACAGTGAATTTCACAGCCTCGCGACTTTTTGTCTAAAAAAGTTTCTCCTCCTCTCTGTCCTAAGTCTTTTGCATTTAATCTTGTACCTATGTGCCCTTGATCTAGAATCCTCAATCACTGGAAATAGTCTGTTTCTACGTACTTCGCTCCACTTCTTCATAATTTTAACCACCCCTAATCTTTGCTGTTCTCACAAGAAGAGCCACATTTTTTCGTCTTTCTTTGTATTTGTATTTCCTCATACCAGGCAGCATCCTAGTGAATCTGTGCTTGCAAAATTACCATAACATCCTTCCTATAGTGTGGAGCCCAAAACTGCATGCAGTACTCCAACTCTGGTCTTACTAAGGTTTTATACAGATTCACCATTACATCTCGACTTGTGTATTCTATACCTCTTGCCATAAAACCCAGTATTGCATTAGCTTTTTTATGGTCTTATCCATTTGAGGTTTTGCTTTTAATATCTTCTGAACTCGAACCCCCCGAGCCCTCTGTTCTTCCACAAAAAGTTGTCTGTCCCGCCATTCAAATTCAATGTAGGGAGAGCTCCTTGTGCCCACACCCCCCGACCCGCCAACTCCCACAGCTTAAATGAACTGTAGGGGCTGCAAGCAAGCAAGCTGTTCCACTCTTAAACACTCGCTGCCACCTGTGTATGCACAAATGACTTTACAAAATACGCAAAAACATTCTCTTTACAAAAGAGAAATCCTGCAGCACCATTGGGCCTCTAGCAATAAACTTCCATCTGTTACATTCACCTGGTTGTGACCGCACTCAAATCCCAGGAACTGGGTCATTTAAATGATAGGGGCAGGCACCTAAGCCTTTAGCAGCACAACAGAGGTGCCTGTCCTGTACTGCCACTGGAATATAAGAGTGGCGCCCTGCCAATGGGGACAGCGCTGGCCAGCTGGACTTAGGTTGTGGGTTCAAGTCCCACTCCAGGGACTTGAGCACAAAAATCTAGGCTGACACTCCAGTGCAATACTGAGGGAGTGCTGCACTGTCCGAGGTGCCGTCTTTTGGATGAGACGTTAAACCAAGGCTCCGTCTGCCCTCTCAGGTGGACGTAAAAGATCCCTTGGCACTGTTTCGAAGAAGAGCAGGGGAGTTATCCCCGGTGTCCTGGCCAATATTTATCCCTCAATCAACATCACTAAAACAGATTATCTGGTCATTATCACATTGCTGTTTGTGGGAGCTTGCTGTGCGCAAATTGGCTGCCGCGTTTCCTACATTACAACAGTGACTACACTTCAAAAAGTACTTTATTGGCTGTAAAGCGCTTTGGGACGCCCGGTGGGCGTGAAAGGCGCTATATAAATGCAAGTCTTTTTTTTTTCTTTTCAGACCCTGAAGTGCTCAATGCGGCTCCCATGCTGGCAAAGGCCCTCTTCCCTTCTTAATGAGGCTCACTTTAGGTCACAGCAGCACCTGTGTCTCCTTTCAGTAGACATAGATCCTGCTGGACCTTTCAGGAATGCATTTGATGAGATTCCCAGGATAGCCCACAAACATCCTCAGAAATGCCCCCAAAGTCCTGGAAAAATGTAACGAGGGTAGGCACAAGAAGCATACATAAGAACATAAAAAACAGGAGCAGGAGTAAGCCAATCGGCCCCTTGAGCCTGCTCCGCCATTCAATAAGATCATGGCTGATCCAATCTTGGCCTCTACACCACTTTTCTGCTCTCTCCCCATACCCCTAGACTCCCTTGTAGTTCAAATGTCTGTCAATCTCCGCCTTGAATATATTCAATGGCTCCGCCTCCACAGCTCTCTGGGGTAGAGAATTCCAAAGATTCACGACCCTCAGAGAAGAAATTCCTCCTCATCTCCGTCTTAAATGGGCAACCCCTTATTCTGAAACTATGCCCCCTAGTTCTAGATACCCCCACTAGGGGAAACATCCTCTCAGCATCCACCCTGTCAATCCCCCTCAGAATCTTATGGGGTAGAAATTAGGTCGCGCCCCATTTGGGGCGCAAATATCGTCCGGACGCAAATATTAGCGCCTGGCGCTAATTATCGGCACTGACAGGAAACTTCACTTTTACCGCCCCGGGAGGTGAGTGGAGCGCTAAAGCAGGCGCTGCACACCTCTCTTAAGGCGCAAAGGCCAAGGAGTGAGGCGCTAACTCGGAGCGCTGGCGAAGCTCATGTAATGTCAGTCAGCAATGGAACACACACACAATGGCATGGGCCAGTTCTTAAAGGGGATGGTTAATCTTGCTTTCCATCCACATCCTGTTCATTGCTGCCTTGAATCTCGGCCTGGAGAGACTTGCACATCAAATGTGCTGGAAAGAACAATGGAGAGTACCAGGCAAGGAGCTCAGAGTGCAGCTCCCACATTCTCTGCTAAATCGATACAAGGAATGGCAAATCAAAATGAACCTGCAAAGTGCTGCTCAGTACCCAAAACTCCTTCACACAACGTTGAATCTCTCCAGAAGTCTCTCCCTCTCTCTCTCAGAATGCGTAGTTCAAAAATGCCACCAACAATAAAAGACCGGAAGAGGCCCCCTTTAATTAGCGCCCCTCCCAGCCCCACAGCGATTGATAGCGTTCCAGTCTTCTGGTCGCTGGAAGCGCCAGGCGGTAAGGCAGGGGGCGCCACTCAATTTCCGCTACGGGGCGCCCCAAGGGCGTTGCACCATGGAATGACGTCACAATCTGCGCGCGCAGGTGGTCGCAGCGGTAAGTTTTAGCGCCGCCGCACAATCTCAAGTTAAGTTCTCGAGCGGCGCAAACATCGCTGCGCACGGGCGTTAGCGGCTTTGCGCCCCATTAGCGCCCTCTTAAGGCGCTAACGGGAGGCGCAACCAAGTGAATTTTTACCCCTATATGTTTCAATAAGATCACCTCTCATGAATTGGGATTTGTTTCTTTTGAATGGGGTGGAAACCTGGTGGATAAGACGCCGGCCCCATTTTTGGCCAATCCCCCTATCACCCCAGAATGACTCCCAGGATCATACAGTATCTGAGGCAGAGATTTTAAATGGAAGATTAGAGACAAGAGATTGATTTTTCCAGTTTTGATTACATTGATTTGGCATCAAGCTTTGCCATTACAACCTAACAAGGTGCAGACATGTGTTTTGTCGATTGGTGATACTGTCTAACTGTACGGGCACACCCTGCACCTGTGAATTGAATAAAACTGTAGACATTCTAAATAATGTAAAGGCCTTGCTAATGGCTTTTGTAAAAATAGAACCGTCAGTACCAGTAAACATCACTGGACGGATGGAAGGGCAGACTTGCTGAAGCCTGTGCTATGTGGCTCCTTTTATTTTTAGGTTTTCTTCTGAAGGTTGACAAGATGAAAACATTTGGGAATAACAAAACATTTAAGTTATGACAGGAGCTATTTTTTTAGTTTTTTTAATCATTAATATTTTTTACTTTTTCTCAGTTACTCTCAAAATAAATGATCTGTTTTCAATTCTGAAGAGTCATGAAAGAGGGTTCAGTCTGGCTGGGAACCAACGGTATATATATACACACAGCAATAACTCAACCTATGCAACATTTATCACTCTAAGCGGGACAAATTCGGTATATCAATGCCTCCCGTTAGTGCCAGCAGATGGTGTTAACGGGGCACTAGAGCATTATCGCCAGGGCGAGGCAAATCCAACGGCGCTGCCAAAACCCACCCCCCGCCCCGCCGCTGCTAACATTTATCACCAGGAGCCTCAACGCCAGGTGGATCATGACGTCAGTGAAAGTGCAACGCTCACTGAGTGCCTGCAAAATTAATTGTCGCCACCTACCTTAGCACCTGGAGTAAACAGCGACAGGGAGAGCTGGTGTGAAGCAGCAGGAAGGTGGCTCCAGGGATGTTATTTGAAGGGATTATCAGTAGTGACTCGCAGCTGTCAGGTTAATGGAGTTTCAGTGGTTTCTTGTCAGTTTACATAGTGCACAGGTTAATTCAGTAATTTCAAGGCTATTTTGTATCAGGAGTGTTGTGGCAACTAAAAAGTAGCTACATTTATTCTTAAAAAATTCAAACTGCTACACTTGGTTACATTAATGGGGGCTGTACTGGCAGTCGATCGCACCCTCCAAGATCTACGGTGGAGGGAGCAGAGGCAGCGAGAAAGACTGGAACATGTGGCCAGAGCGAGGAGGAGGGCCATCAGGTCTCTCAACAGGACGCCTAACCCTCCAAGGGTATTCCGAGAGCACTTCCCCTACCTCCAATTAAGCAAGGAGCAGTGAATTAGTCGGCTCCGCTTCACCAAGGAGGTGGTGACAGAATTCTGCCACCTCCTGCAACCAGACCTCCAGCCTCAGATCAAGGCGACCACGGCTCTCACAGTAGCAGTCAAGGTCACCGTCACCCTCAATTTCTTCACCAGCGGATCTTTCCAGTCTGCAACAGGAGATATAGCGAACATCTTGCAGTTCGCTGTCCATCGCTGCATCTGGGAGGTCACAGAGGCTCTCTACAGTAGGAGAAGAGATTACATTTCCTTCCCCATCACCAGAGAGAAGCAGGACAAGCGTGCATGTGGCTATGCCAGGATAGTGGGATTCTCCATGGTGCAGGCGCCATTGATTGCACCCATGTAGCTTTGCAGGCACCGCATAACAATCCTGAGATCTTCCAGAACCGCAAAGGCTACCGTTCACTTAATGTGCAGTTGGCGTGCGACCACAGACAGTGAATCCTCGATGTCAATGCCCGCTATCCTGCCAGCAGCCACGATGCCTTCATCCTGTGCCAGACCAGTACTCTTCCAGCCATCACGTCAAGCTCGCGGCTAGCTGGTCGGAGACAAGGGCTATCCGCTCTCCACCTGGTTCGTGACTCCTCTCCGCAACCCCAACACTCCTGCCCAGCACTCATATAATAAGAGCCATGCTGCCACCAGGAACATTATTGAGCAGACCACCGGGGTCTGCTCAATGATGCAACACCGTGAAAGCCCCAGTCAAGGGTGGTAGACCCAGCCACGATGGCAGCAGTCAGATCTTGCGTGGCATCAAGCTGAGACTGCATGAGAGCAGTCTGAGATTGGATGCCACCAAGCATTGACTGCATTGCAGCACTAAGATGTTGTGTCACTTCCGCCTGTGCTGCAATGGAAGCTGCCAGATCCCCCATCACACGTGGCATCAGGTCTGGGTCGCCATGGTCTCTCTGGGAGTCTACCATCCTTTGCAGACTGGAATTGATGAGCTCCACGGTGTGCGCAGAGCCTTGTGCAATGTTGGAGGCAGACTCCTCCATGCTCCTTACCATTGTGGAGAGGATCTCAGGCACAATTGACATTGCACCTATCATCTCTGTGAGCATGCCCATCACCCTTCTTCTAAAGGCATCCCCATCGAGGTCCTCATCTGAGTCCTGTGCAGCAGAACTCATACGTGAACTCGGCCTTTGGGGAACTAGCCCTCAAGCTACCCTTTCCCCTGGCCTTGCTGTGCACTCCTGCTCCCTCCTGTTGTGAGCCACCTTGGCCTGCAAGAGAAAGGAGAGAGTGTGAGTGAGTGTGGAGAAATGTGTTTGGGTGATGTGCTAGCTATAGCTGAATAGCTGTCATTGTGTCAAAGGTGTGAGATGCGGGTGTGCGTGTTGGTAAGTAGAGATTGTTGGTGGGTAAGTGTTGGGGTTATGGTGTTTTGGGCAGTGTGTGAAGACTATGGTTCAAATGGTGGTATGTAGCATTTGTTGAAGCATTCACTTACCCTGACCACCCGAGTGAGGTCGTTAAATTTCTTCCTGCACTGTGTGTGGGTCCTGGGGACCACAGTGCTGCCCAAGACATGCTGCGCTACCTCCCTCCACATGGTGCGGAAGACTTGCGGTGAGGGCCACCTGCCACTTGCCGGGTAGAACACCGTCCTCCGTCTCTCCACAGCGAACTCTAACACCTCCAATGCTTGATCGCAGTATCTGTGGGCTCTCTCCCTGGGGCACGGATCTGCCATGAGTACAGCTGCTTCAGTCCTCCGGCTCCTTGTGCTTGACCTGCTGCTGCTTGCTGAGATAGCTGCACAGCCAGCAATGCTGAGAATGAGGTTCTGCAGCATCAATGAACCTTTCTTTTAAGAACTGAAAAAAGCCTGTGGCAATCATGACTTGCGATTAGACTGCACCTGATATTGGTCCACCCTTTGAGTGTAACGCCAATGAGCTTGGGCTTAAAGGGGGAAAAATTAGGTCGCGCCCCATTTGGGGCGCAAATATCGTCTGGACGCAAATATTAGCGCCTGGCGCTAATTATCGGCACTGACAGGAAACTTCACTTTTACCGCCCCGGGAGGTGAGTGGAGCGCTAAATCAGGCGCTGCACACCTGTCTTAAGGCGCAAAGGCCAAGGAGTGAGGCGTTAACTCAGAGCGCTGGCGAAGCTCATGTAATGTCAGTCAGCAATGGAACACACACACAATGGCACGGGCCAGTTCTTAAAGGGGATGGTTAATCTTGCTTTCCATCCACATCCTGTTCATTGCAGCCTTGAATCTCGGCCTGGAGAGACTTGCACATCAAATGTGCTGGAAAGAACAATGGAGAGTACCAGGCAAAGAGCTCAGAGTGCAGCTCCCACAGTCTCTGCTAAATCGATACAAGGAATGGCAAAACAAAATGAACATGCAAAGTGCTGCTCAGTACCCAAAACTCCTTCACACAACGTTGAATCTCTCCAGAAGTCTCTCCCTCTCTCTCTCAGAATGCGTAGTTCAAAAATGCCACCAACAATAAAAGACAGGAAGAGGCCCGCTTTAAATAGCGCCCCCCCCAGCCCCACAGCGATTGATAGCGTTCCAGTCTTCTGGTCGTTGGATGCTTGAATTAGCGCTCCAATAATTTCTTTGAGCAGTGAGCACGAATTTTACATGCAGTCTAAAACATTAGTGCCTGGTGCTAATTCTCCAACTTTTCCAATTTTACCGCCCATTCCTGGGCTATAATGAATTTCTAGCCCTAAGTCTTGTGAACATATATACCTGTCTGGGGCCTTGCTGAGCTTCAGAAACCACTGGAGCTTTGTCTTTGGGAAATACTCTCAGATTTTCACATAATTTCCATGTCCAAGATTGACCTGAATGCATCAGAGATGGGATCTGGTCAATCCGCATTTAATGCTGCTCTTCAGTTTCTGAAAAATCTTTTGTTTAAATGTGATCCAATGCCAGAATGGATGATCGGAGCAGGGAGAGAGACAGAGAATAATTTTAGAATTAAAATAAATGTTTACCATCTATTTGAGTTAAGAAATCCCCCCGAATATCTATTTTTAAATGACTTTTCATTAATTTAAATGCATGTCCTGTCCTAAAACGTCACTAAATGTGATGTTTTAGTTGAGGACATCTGCTTTATCACTAAAACTGATTGGCCATGAATTTCCGATCGGAGGCTTCCTGCGGGCGGATGCCTCCAGTCGGAAAAAATTCTATAGGCTCAATTTTCACCAGCCCGTGGAGGCGGGTTTGGAGGCGGGAGTGGTGTGAAAATAGCAGATTCGGGGGGCCCGAACCCATCCCGCCCCCAACCCGCCTCCATGCCAGTTTCCCAGGAGGCGGGTACCCGACCTGTGCTGGGACCCGCCTCCCCGAGGCGGGAAGGGGATTAGTGCCAATAAACTGTCTGTTAACAGGTAGTTAACAGGCAGTTTTTTGCCTAATCCCTATTTTTAGCCCTGAAGTGCTGTCAAACGCTGAAATTTCATCTGTCAAAAGCTCTTGACAGATGAAATTTCAATGGCTGACGTCACCTGTATCCAAGGGACCCTTGATTGGCCTGCTAAGCCCGCTGGGCGGGCTTAACAAGGTCAATCAAGGGAAAATACAGTGGGTTGGCCACAAGTCGATGGAGGCGGGACTACAACCCAAAAAGTGGGAGTCCCGCCTCCATCACATCCCCATTGACAAAATCCAGCCCTATGAACTTACCTGCTGGTTCCGTAGATCCCGAGGCTTGCGATCCTGGGCCTCTCCTCTTCAAAATGCGCAGAGGCCCTGGTATCCCAGGGGCGCATGCGGCTCACAAGCGCCCCTGGGATCACATGGGCCAGGCGAACCAATGAAAGAAGGGAATCCCGCTTCCTACTTTTAACAGTTCTGTACGCACAGAACTGTCAAAGGTATGAATGGGGATGACTGCAAAAATGCACCAACACACTGAAATTAATAAACAAAAACCATTACATATATAAAATTAATAAAAATGACATTTAATTAAATATTTTAAACAAAAAAAATTTGAAAAATAAATTTAAATGTTTTAAAGGGGCTAAAAGTAACTGTACCTCATTGCACAGGTTTTTTAATGTTTAACTGATTGAAAAAAAATTATTTTTATGTTATTTTAAACTCTTATTCTGGTAAAAGCAGGCCTTACGCCTGCTTTTACCAGGCGTAAGAATTCTATGGCCTTTCTGCGGGCGGAAGTTGTGTAAAAAGTGCAACTCTCCACCCGCAGAGGCACTTCTCCCAGGGATTTGTGTGATCTGTCGAGAGGATTCTGGACAGAACGCAAGTGCATGCCTAAACCCGGCACTTGCGCGGCCCCTACGGGCACGTACATACCTCCTACGCGCCCGTAGGGGTCGCAAAATTCGGCCCATTGTCTAATCATTTATCTTCTTGCTGTTTGCAGGTCCTATCAGTGCATGAATCGACTGCCACATTTCCCTACATTACAATAGTGATTATACTTCAAAAGCACTTCATTGGCTGTGAAACCTCTTCATACATTCTGAGGTCGTGAAAGACACTATATAAATTCTAATACTTTCTAGTCTTTTTTTACATTGTCACTTATTTTTATGCTTAATATGCAATCCTTTACAGTTATCAGGATTGAATTGAATTTTCGATTTGTCTGTCTAATTGCATATCTGCTGTACATTTATGTGCAAGTCATTAACTGCATCCTGTGTCCTTACTGCCCTCCTTGTTTTAGTGTCGCCTGCGAATTTAACAAACTTACAGGTAAAGAAAAGAAGGAGTGAAGAGTTCCACTCTGTGCTAGTTGTAGTCAGATTGTTCATAAAGAACAGGTTTATGATCTCACTGTACCTGGCAAATTTTCCCAGGAGTGAGCACAACTCAAGAATTTGTATAATAGCAAAATACTGCGGATGCTGGAAATCTGAAACAACAACAGAAAATGCTGACGAAGGGTCACAGACCTGAAACGTTAACTCTGTTTCTCTCTCCACGGATGCTGTCTGGCCTGCTGAGTGTTTCCGGCATTTTCTGTTGTCATTTCAAGAATTTGTATGTCTGTTTCATATTCACAATGCATAAGCTCAAAACAAAACAAAAACTGGTCTGCCCAGAAAGACAGAAGTCTCCTCAAACCTGCTTGGACTCTCGATGTTAATTTGTAATTCACAGACTGTTAATAAAAAAATTACAAGTCCACTCATATGGCACAACCAATAGCATGAGGGTAGTGATGGATTTATTTATTGTTGGTTTCAGAATACCGATGTCTGGTATTTAGTATTTGGCTTTGCCCCAAGCTAAAACTAAGGGTAAAACAAATTTCTCCCTTAGAACTGGCAGTTGGGGATTTTGTAATTTCTGTGACCATGCATCTGTGAATTATTACATGAAACCTATGAATTTTAAGAAGATTTAAGCATGTTACTTAATTCTGTTGAAGTTCGTCCCAGACAATATTAATGGAATAATCAATGGAATGCAATAGAATATGTAAAATACAATTTATTTAGTGATGCTGTGAAGGTATTAAACCAAATGTCCTGCATGAAGATTGGCTGTCTGCTTTCTGTCACCAGGAGTCAGATTATTTGTGTGTATCCTACTGCTCCAAGAAGCAATAAAAAAGTTAATTATTAAAAAATGATTGTCCCCTTTATGATCTCAGGTCATGAGCATAACTCCCGAGCTACAGGTCACCTTATCAAACCTGCCCACCCACCGGATATAAACATTCAGAGACCCACGACACCAGCAAACACAATGAAGCGTCTCATCTTCATCAATAATATTTTTTGATACCAAACCTACTTAAATCCCAACATTTTTCAATACCTGGTAGAAGTTAGATAGGAGTATATCGGAAGAATACAAAACGAAATGGAGGAATTCATTACTTTAAGCAGACCAATCATTTTCTGTCCCTGCAGCTTTACTGATAAGCTTGCAGTTGCCAAGTTTTAAAGGAAAGTCCTTCCTAAGCTGGATTTGACTGGATCATTTATTTTGAATACTATCATGTCACTGTTGAAAACTTTAACTTTTTTTCTTTATTGATTAGCTCACTAGATTATTGGGTTAGAATTTCTCCTGGCAGTAACCGGGAGGAACGTTCTCTCAGATGTATTTTTGTTGGTAGCAGTAAAAAATGGATTACTTTAAAAATGTGAGGTTTCAGACCGCCGACCTCACCCCCTCCAATATTGGTGTTGTTGAGCTTGGGTTGGGGGGGGGGCGCAATCTGCTGTGCTTGTTCTCTACTAGGGTGCGTTACTTGCCAATCCTGGGTGCTTCTTGCAGTTAACATGGTTGGAATTCTGTCCTCTATTTTGACCTGGTCTCCATTTATTATGTAGATTTGTTTTTAAAAATGTTGAACTAAATTATTGAAAAACAAACTGCAAAGAAAGACTATTCTGTCCTGAGATGTATAGATTTTAAAGCTAGTTCAGAGAGAACTAATCTCATTAAACCAGATGATCTTGACGCTTTTCTTATTGGAGACCTCTAATTTGTATCCCATCATAGAACTCCAAACTTAACTACAATGATTGTACAGGCTAATTAGTGAAACGTAGAGAACCACAGAATATTTTTTTAAAATCGTGAATTGTTTGAAGGAAATGTCATTTTAGACCAACTTGATTTGTGAGAAACATAACTGCAGCCTTTGAAGTGTTCAGATAAAATTGCCATTATCTATGAAAGCTGAAGAACAGCTAGAGACCTTTGTAGTCTCTGAGCAACACAAATATTAAATTGTGACTTTCTTTCTGTTCTCCAACTGTTTTTCAGAAAAAGAAATGAATGGCGAAAGAAAAAAATGTTTTCGGGGATGTGTGGCCACCTTTCAAAAGAACGGTTGATAAGGGAAGTTTAACTGGGAATAGAATCAAAGTAGAATCAACAAAGGACACAACACAGTGGCCTACCAAATAATGACACTTATTAAAAAGGCATGAGATTCTTTTCATAAACTGGGTTGTGTCATTTCTCTAATACTTTACCACAAGGACTCCAATAGCACACCTACAAACCCAACTCAAACATTTAATAGGGCAATTACAATACACAGTCTGCAAACTGTACAGTGCAACTAATGACAGATCTCAGCTGAGGTAAAGCGCACTTAAGCCAGAGGTCTGAGACTACCTACAGGAAGCAAGTGCAAAGCCAAATTTAGGGCTAGAAATTGGGTTGCTTTGCGCCTCATTAGTGCCCCCGGGGGCGCAGATGCCCTAGCGTCTGGGCACAGCGCCGCTAACGCCTCCCGCAAAATTCAGCAGGAGGTTAGCGGCAGCAGTAGCCGGTAGCGCCCCCCTCTGCTGCGCCGGCGATGATGATGTCATCGCCGTGCACAGCACCCCATTTGCATCCCGGCCGCAAACTTTCCTTGTGCCCCCTGACCTATCGCCGGGCGATATGTGCGACAGGATCAGGGGCGGTTTTGCAGCGAGGGCGCTACTTAAAGGGCAGGTGTCGGGCGGCCATTTTTATTTTGGCCGACTGCCAGCACCTGACCACCTTTAACATTTCTATGCAGGGTGTCGGCCGCGATCGCTCAGCCCGGCACTCCTCTTGAGTGCTGGGCTGTTTCCACAGCACCCCGCTCCCCGGTGGTACGACAGGGCCTGGTGTGCGCAGCGACGCGGCACTACATGCCTCTGTGCGTGGCGCTGCCGCACGTAACACCGCAACAATGAGTAGTAGCACCCCAAGAATGAGGTGGAGCACTTCCAGTAGTGCCCCACCTCCTTCTTGGGGTGCTGCTACTGAATTTATGGGGGAGGGGCGCTAACTTTTTCGGGGTGCTAAAATTAGCGCCCCGGCGACGTTACCCAATTTTTCCCCCTTAATGTTTTAATGTCGACGGTCCCACTGATTTCTCCTAACATTAAAATTTAACTGTCTTTCAGCACTGGAGACCACAGCTTAATGCATGGGTGCAAGACAAAGGGCTGGATTTTCTCAGCCCCGAGGAAGCGGGTATGGAGGCAGGACTGCCGGGAAAGTGGCAGAATTTGGGGGCGGGTGGTAAACCCGCCTCCAACCCGCCTTTGTGCCCTCTTGCCAGGAGGCGGGAAGCCGGCCTGCCCTGGGTCCCATCTCCTTGGAGGTGGGAAGGGATTAAAGCCTATTAACTGCCTGTTAACAGGTAGTTAACAGGCAGAAAATAGGATTATCCCCATTTTGTGTGCTGAAGTGCAGGCTTCCCGACCTGGGGGAACACTGCCGGGTGTAGGAGGTGAGTAGGAGGTCTGTGGGGGTCGGAGGGGTCTGAAAGTGCGATGTAGAGGTGAGTGATGGGTGCAAGTATGGAGTGGTAAGTATGTGAGATGAGTGTTAAGTGTTAGAAAATGTTAGCTTACCTTTGATTCTGCCTACAGCCTTCAGCCGCTCTGGAGCCGTAGTCCCCGACATCTCCATTGTAGAGATCACAGACTGGCTGTTGGATCCTCCGATCCAACAGCCAGCTGATTTCTGCAAAGTTGAAAGGTTTGATGAGTCCTGAACAGAAGGACTCATCAAACTACACAGAATGTCAGTGTTTGACAGCTTCACAGAGCTGTCAAACGATGACATTTCTTCTTTCAAAAATTCTTGACAGATGACCCGTCATACGTTGACGTGCTCTGCCACTGACTTCCCCCTAATTGGCCTGCTGAGCCAGCTGGGCGGGCTTAACAAGGTCAATCAGGGGAAAATCCCGCTGGTTGGCCAGAAGCTGATGGAGGCGAGACTGAAACTGGGCAAGCAGCAGTCCCGCTTCCAGCACGTCTCCATTCATAAAATCCAGCCCATATGTTCAGAACTTCACTGAACCTGCCCGGGGAACAATGGGAAAACTCGCAACATTACTCAGGTCTGCACGGTTCTGTGTCGCTCTATGTAGGTAAAATGGCTCCTTAAATTGCCCAGAGAATATTAAAACTATGCTGCCACAGATGCTTTGCAAAAAAAAATATTCCCCTCACACCCCAATATATATGTGGGGCCTGAGAAATGTCTGCCTGTAGCAAACATTTTCATCTTAACTCTGTACATTACGAAGATATTCAAGTTTCAGGGAAAAAGCATAAATGATTTCTTCTGTTGCTGATCTCAGCTCTTTGTCCCTCTCTGATTGGCAGGAACCCAGTGAAAAGCACAGCTCAGAGATACAAGTATACAAGCTCTAATTGATGTCTGCTGCAAAAACCTGCACCAGGAATTTCCTTAGGGCTATTCCCGTTCCGCCGCTGTAACTTTGACTGAAAGTCGGTGGAAATCCCGTTAAAGCACGTTAATGGGGTATCTGCTGACATCACGGAAACGGAGTCGAAGAAGCCCCGAGAAAATTCCACGCCCGGATTCTTTGACTTATTTATTTATTTTTAACACCAGGTAGACTCCCTGAACACATAGCTGAACATTTACATTCATATCACTTTTTAATTTCTATTTTGCTTTCTTTGAACATTACTGAAAATTCATCCTGAAGATGTTTGAAAGCAGAAAGCTTTCAGTACATGAGGGGGTTGATGAGGTACAAACATATGAAAATAACGGACAGGAAAAGACCTACTGGTCCATCCAGCCTGTCGCTTACAGTTGTGATGCCTAGTGCTTCAAAATGCATACACTCCCCGCCCCACCATGTAACCTCCTGGGCGAGATGAGAAAACAGCTTAAAAAACCCAGGCAAATTAGGGTAAAAAAAAATCTGCAACATTCCTCTGGAAAAGGTCATATAAAGAGGAGCTTGCTGCCGTAGTGGGCTCAGTGTGGTATTGAGCCACACAGACCAAGAAGGCCACGGGTTTGAATCCTGGTCTGCATTGAGTTGGATGCCAAGCCAATAAAGGAGAGATTAGGAGGGTGGACCAAAAGCTTGTCAAAGAAGTTGGTTTTAAGGAGGGCTTTAAGGCAGGTGGAGAGTTGGAGGGATTGAGGGAGAGAATTCCAGTGGTTGGGAATTTGAGGCTGAATCCACGGCCATCAATATGCGGGCAAGGAAGAGCGGATGCACGATAGGCCAGAGTATGAAGAACTGAGAGTTTGGAGGTCATTGTGGGGCTCGGGGAGGCTACAGAGATGGGGAGTGGCAAGGTCACAAAGAGTTTGAAACACAAAGTTGTGAATTTTAAATATGAAATGTTGGGGAATTGGGAGCCAATGTAGATCCGCACAGTGGTGATAGGTGAGTGGGACTTGGTGCGGGATTGGATATCAACAGCAGTTTTTGATGATCTGAGGATTATAGAAAATAGCAATGGGAAGCCAGCCAGGAGAGCATTCGAATAATCAATTCTAGAGGTTAGAAAGGCATGGAAAAGGGTTTTGGTGGCAGATGGGCAATGTTAAAAGGTGGAAGTAGGCAGTCTTTGTGATAGAGAGTATATAGGGTTGGAAGCTGAGCTCAGGATTGAATAGGCCATTGAGACTACAAACAGTATGATTCAGCCTGAGACAGTGGCTGGGGAGGGGGATGAAGTAGATAGTGAGGGTACGGCGTTTGTGACGGGGACTAAAGATGGTGGTGTCAGTCTTCCTAGTGTTTAGCTGGAGCACATTATGTCTTATCCAAGACTGGATTTCAGACAAGCAATCTGAGAGTACAGATGTAGTGAAGGGGTCAAGAGAGGTGGTGCAGAGGTAGCTGGGTGTCATCAGTGTACATGTGGAAGCTGACCTTATGTTTGAGGATGTGGTCGCCAAGGAGCAAAATGTAGATGAGGAAGAGAAATGGGCCAAGGATGGATCGTTGGTGGACTTCAGAGGTGATGGTGCAGGGGTGGATAGAGAAGCCATTGCAGGAGACGCTCTGGTTAGCTAAGAGTGCAACCTCGCAAGGGCAATTCCGTCAAGCCGGACATTGGAGGATAGACGTTGGAGGAGGATTTGTGGTTCCTGTGTTAAAGACTGCAGTAATGACAAAAGAGGGATAATCCACCATGGTCACATTCAATTTGTGACTTTGGTTAGGACCATTAAAAATGCTATGTAACGCAAGTTGTTTCAATGCTCTGGGAAGGTCAAAATCCTGATTGAAAGGATTCAAACAGGGAGTCGGAAGAGGTGAGCATGGATCTAGAATGGAACAATGCATTGTTGAGAATGGAATTGGGGGAGCAGGTGTTCAGTTTCATGGATGAGATGAGCTTTGAGGAGGCAGAGGCAAATGGGGGAGAAACTAGAGAGGGTTTCAGGGTTAGAGTATGTTGGAACGGGGGAAGGTTTGGCTATGTGGGCAAGCGAAGAGGTGAAGTAACAGAGGCAGCTGAACGGATGGTCTCTATCTTGGTGACTAAGAAATCCATGAGCTCCTCAAACTTGTTGTTAGATGTGAGGGTGCGGAAGGAAGGGAGAGAGGAGCTTCAGGAGGTAGTTGGTAGTATAGAAAAGGGGCCTGGGGTTCTCTTTGCTTTCTACAATAATCCTGGAATAGTGGGTGGCTTTGGCAGAGGTGCCCAAGATCTGGTAGAACTTGATGAGGTCAAGCCAGCTCTGGCAATGGATGGCTGAAGACAAGACTATCACTGATGTATCTCCCACCAATCGGACCTCATAGGAGTCCAGTTACCTGGACTGAGGGTCTGCTGCTTTAACAATTTCAGGAAGTAATTTTTCATTTTTGAAGTAGCTTTAGAAGAGATAAAGGTAAGTCAATATCATTCAAATGAAACTGAGTTCTGATGAAGGCCACACTCCAACACTAACACATCTTTTCCTCTTTTAGCTGCTGCTTAACCTGCTGTGCATTTCTTTTTAAAACCTTAAAATACATGAAGCTAGAAAGTACTGCTGGAGGGGGTGGAGAGAGGGATTTAAGTAGAAGGTTAATCATAGAAAAGAGGAATCCTGAGGCTATCTTTGTCCTCCAGGATGGCACTGGAATAATGTCGCCCCACCCTCCAACTAATCTGATTGGTTGATACTGAGAGCCTCCAATCCCAGTGGAAAAAGCTGATTGATTCTTCTCTTGATATGCTGACAAGCTGACACAATGGTTAAAGTGCTGTCAGCTTAAAATGCTGATGGTTGGCAATATTTTGGTCACTCATAAACCTGCGATTAGTGGTTGCAAAACAGCATTGCCAGAGCCAAGGAATGGTGTTGGCCTCTTCTGCTACACCCAAAACTGAACAGATAGAGCTGGGACATTAGGTCGGAGCATGGATTCAATTCTGGGGCCTTCTTTGTTGGCACTCTCCTGCCCCTGTTTGATTTTGGACTTGGCAAAAGGTGGCAACCCCAAGATAGGAAGGGGAAATTTCACCAGGGGTCTGCTCCTGATTGTTATCCATTTGAACCACTTGACCTGAAAGTCTTCACGGGGCTGTAACACACACAACCGAGATAACTTTGAGCCACATGCGAAGCCCACAGTACCAGGTTTGCATGAATTGTTTTATTTTACTCAACATGGAGTATAAAATCCACATTAAAATCAACCAATTCTTTTTTGAAAATGGAGTTGATCTTATCAAGACCCCACTTTAGTACAAATCTAAGATTCTGCACATCTCACAGTTTAGTCCTGATGAGCTCTACTAATCCTTAGACTGAAAAGAAAAATCAATCAGACTCTGTGCTATACTGTTGCTGATATTCATTCAAAGTCATTGCAATAATGAAAGTTACCGGCTTATTTCAGTGGTTGCAAAGTAAGAGCTTTTAAATTGTTTGCTAAAAATCAGTAAAATGGATCTGGTGACTCCTGGCAGTTTTGAGGCACTTGACTGATTCTTTGCAAACTCTGGGGTTGTGTGGAGCATGATGATGATCAGGCCATGTCTGCTGGAACTGCAAATCGGCTAGAAACTTGTGCATTTATATTTTAGCCCCCGGAGAGCTTACAGATTTGATCTGATTTCCTATTATATGAAATACTTTAGCTATAACAATTTTATTTTCTCTTCAAATAAAAATGGCCCAATGGTGTCAACCTGCACGACCACAATCCTTTCAATGAGAAATTCACTCAGCATGGTACTGTGAGGGAGAATGAGAATTCAGGGCAGTGCCCAGCAAACCAATTTCTACATCTTTTGATGAAACCTCACATCCAAGATATGGGCTCATTCCACTTTCTAGATGCTCCTTAACAAGAGCAACAATCTGCTCTTTCATTTCAACTGTTCCAATAAATCACAGCAAATTCAAACCATGAACTGCATTGTGTCAACATGGAGGGTTGCCTTGTTGAATAATACTGCTTATCTGTCATAAATAAGAGTCTTCAGCAGGTGTGCACACACTAATCTGATGTACATGAATTTGATAGGACTGGTCCTTTCTCAACGACTTTGTATTTTCAAAATGGGGCAGGTTGTCTACTTACAACTGGTATTGCATTTGTTTGCTTGCTGGATTTAATAACATTTGCCAACAATTCTAGCAATAATAACTAATGCGTGAATCTCCTGACACCTTGTGTATACATAAAATTGTGACACAGGTTAGCAAGGCCATAAAAAAAGCAAACCAAGCACTAGAGTTTATTTCTAGAGGGATAGAATGAAAAGTAGGGAAATTATGCTAAACCTGTATCGAACCTTGGTTAGACCACACTTAGAGTACTGCGTGCAGTTCTGGTCACCATAATATAAAAAGGATATAGAGGCACTGGAGATGGTGCAGAGAAGATTTACAAGGATGATACCGGAAATGCGAGGGTATACATATCAGGAAAGGATGAATAGGCTGGGTCTCTTTTCTCTTGAAAAAAGGCTGAGGGGTGATCTAATAGAGGCCTTTAAAATTATGAAAAATGTTGATAAAGTGGATACAGAGAGAATGTTTCCACTTGTGGGGAAGAGCATAACTAGAGGCCATCAGTATAAGATAGTCACCAAGAAATCCAATAGGGAATTCAGAAGAAAATTCTTTACCCAGAGAGTGGTGAGAATGTGGAACTTGCTACCACAGGGAGTGGTTGAAGCGAATAGTATAGATGCATTTAAGGGGAGGCTGGACAAACATATGAAGGAAAAGGGAATAGAGAGTTATGCAAATAGATTTAGATGAGGAAAGACGGAGGAGGCTCGTGTGGAGCATAAACGCCGGCATGGACTGGTTGGGCCGAATGGCCTGTTTCTGTGCCGTATATCCTATGTAATCCTATGTAAAAAGCCAAAAAACCTAATGACTAATATTAGACACAATAGGCCAGACTTTTCACAGAATCCCCACAGTGCAAATAGAGGCCATTTCGGCCCATCGAGCCTGCACCGACACATATCCCACCCTATCCCTGTAACCCCACATATTTAATCCCCCCTTACACTAAGGGTCAATTTATCATAGCCAAATCAACCTAACCCGCACATCTTTGGACTTTTCTTGCGGGTGCGGATTTGGTAGGGTGCAGGTGCACACCAGTGGGAGTGGAAAATTGTATGTAAGCAATATTTAAAGGGAGGAATTAAAGGTGGGTGTCACAATAAGGAGACAAAAATTTAGAAAGTCTTTAGAAAGGCGCAGAAGCCATCTCAGTTCATTAGTAGCCATTTCCCAAGCTAAAGGGGAAGAGTGTCTAAGAAGTGACAGTCAAAAATGAAGGGAAAGGTACAAATCTGAAGATAAATAATGGAGTAGTGTAGCAGACCAATACCCTGTTTGATGGCAACTGAAATGGAGGTGGTGGCAAGGATGTTGTCCTCTATGCCACCCAATGGTACTACTCCCATAAAAGAATGAAAAGACTTGCATTTATATAGCGCCTTTCATGACCATTGGACGTCCCAGAGCACTTTACCGCCAATGAAGTAATTTTGAAGTGTAGTCACTGTTGTAATGTAGGAAATGCGGCAGCCATTTTGCACACAGCAAGCTCCCACAAACAGTAATGTGATAATGACCAGATAATCTGTTTTAGTGATGTTGATTGAGGGATAAATATTGTCCAGGACATCAGAGACAACTCCCCTGCTCTTCTTCGAAATAGTGCCGTAGGATCTATTACGTCCACCTGAGAGAGCAGACGGGGCCTCGGTTTAACGCCTCATCCGAAAGACAGCACTTCCAACAGTGCAGCACTCCCTCAGTACTACACTAGAGTGTCAGCCTAGATTGTTGTGCTCAAGTCTCTGGAATGGGACTTGAACCCACAACCTTCTGACAGCAGAGGCGAGGGTGCTACCAATTGAGCCACAGCTGACACTTAGATTAACAGTGTAAGGAGGTGCAGTCATGTTTCAGGCCACAGCTAACCATTACTATCAATGGATGTGCCAGCCCTATGCTGCATTTCTTTTTATTCGTTCAAGGGATGTGGGCATTGCTGGCAAGGCCAGCATTTATTGCCCATCCCTAATTGCCCTTGAGAAGGTGGTGGTGAGCTGCCTCCTTGAACTGCAGCAGTCCATGTGGTGAAGGTACTCCTACAATGCTGTTAGGGAGGCAATTCCAGGATTTTGACCCAGCGACGATGAAGGATCGGCGATATATTTCCAAGTCAGGATGGTGTGTGACTTGGAGGGGAACTTGCAGGTGGTGGTGCTCCCATGTGTCTGCTGCCCTTGTCCTTCTAAGTGGTAGAGTTCACGATTTGGGAGATGCTGTCAAAGAAGCGTTTGTGAGTTGCTGCAGTGCATCTTGTAGATGGTACACACTGCAGCCACGGTGTGCAGGTGATGGAGGGCGTGAATGTTTAAGGTAGTGGATGGGGTACCAATCAGGGGGCTGCTTTGTCCAACATGGTGTCGAGCTTCTTGAGTGTTGTTGGAACTGCACTTATCCGGGCAAGTGGAGAGTATTCCATCACACTCCTGACTTGTGCCTTGTAGTTGGTAGAAAGGCTTTGGGGAGTCAGGAAGTGAGACACTCGCCACAGAATACCCAGCCTCTGACCTGCTCTTGTAGCCACAGTATTTATGTGGCTGGTCCAGTTAAGTTTCTGATCAATGGTGACCCCCAGGACGTTGATGGTGGGGGATTCAGTGATGGTAATGCCATTGAATGTCATGGGGCAGTGGTTAGACTCTCTCTTGTTGGAGATAGTCATTGCCTGGCACATGTGTTGCACGAATGATACTTGCCACTTATCAGCCCAAGCCTGAATGTCATCCAGGTCTTGCTGCATGCGGGCATGGACTGGTTCATTATCTGAGGAGTTGCGAATGGAATTGAACACTGTGCAATCATCAACGAATATCCCCACTTCTGACCTTATGATGAGGGAAGGTCATTGATGAAGCAGCTGAAGATGGTTGGGCCTAGGACACTGCCCTGAGGAACTCCTGCAGTGATGATTGGCCTCCAACAACCACAGCCATTTTCCTTTGTGCTAGGTATGACTCCAGCCAGTGGAGAGATTTCCTCCCCAATTCCCATTGACTTCAATTTTACTAGGCCTCCTGCATGGTAGGTGCAGGTGTCCTTGCAGTAGATGGCACAGCTCAGGTTCTCTGGTAACTGGTTCTCTGCTTCTCAGCCCCTGGGAGGACAGTTCCTCATAATCATTGCATGCCTGCGGATATGGTTAATGACATCTTGGCAGATAAAGCCAATCAGGGTAATGCTGATTACTTTGTTATTACTTCTTTCATGGAGTACCAATGAAAGCAAGGCATACTGTGACGGAATTTAAAACGGGGAGAGATGTAAAATGGGCTGCTGATTCACTATCACCCATTATACACCAGTCAAAATTACCCCCATGCTGAATCAGTAAAAAAAACTTCTTGACTACACAGTACCAGATATAGAGTTGGTTCGGTTTGATGAAATACAGTGACAGATGTTTGCTGAATGAGGACATCCAAGGGACAACAGAACTGAAATGGTCTGGTGTGTAATCTATTAACATAAATCACTAAGCATTAAATGGAACAGTTTTAAATTGACACATAATTGATTGCTTATTAAAATTATAATGCTTAAAGATTTAAAATCCGAATGTTTATTCCTGCCTTTGTTGTTCTCAGTGGAATGTTTCACTCACAATGCCCCTGAGTTGGCGTTCAGCTACGCCTGTTGCAAGGACAGGGGCTCCTTTCCAGTCTCCTTTTTTCCAACTACTCCGGAGTGATTGATCTTAGAGCAGTGCATTTTAAAGTCTGCGAAAGGCCAATTTAAACTTCAGACCAGAGACTCACAGCACTGTAAATACTGGAAAACAAAATTCAGCCTTAAGGATTTATTATTGAGCACAGGTTAGAAAGGACACAATTTGTGTCACTTCCCCATTTGGCAGATCAGAAAAGGAGACTTTAATGCTCCCCCATTGACAAAATCCAGCCCTTGCTACCAGTAGCAAGTAGAATGGCCATAGATTTGCGCAGTAATATTTGCAAAGATTGATTCCAAAATAAGAAATTTTAAAACTAGCCTTATGAGAACCTGTTAAAATATATGGATTTTAGGACTGTATTCACTCCTGATATAAATCTGTAATCTCCACTAAGGGGATTAGAGAGGGACACAGTGGGGGAATTTTTACCTGAAAAAGCAGGTGGGTTTGGAGCATGGGGCGGTGGTTAAATTGTTAAAAATCGGAATCCTGACCTGAACCCGCCTCCAACCCGCCCACTTCCGGTTTTAACGGAGGCGGGATGGGGGCGGGCAGCCAACCCACTGCCAGGAGGCGGGACGTCAATTTAAATATTACAATGAGACTGGAACCTCTTCTTTAATCACCACTTTATTTTTAACTCTATCTGGTCAGGTTTTACACACTTCGTAAAACCTGGCAGTTACAGCAAGGTGGGGACTGCTGCATCCAGGAGGTGAGTGCCTTTACACTTACCTCCTGGATCCAGGGTCCCTGCCTAGCCCATCCCCGCGATCGGAGACCCCCTCACGAGGCCTCCAATCACCTTCCCGGACCTCCTACCCACCCCACGATCCTCTGGTGGCCAGCCCCGATCTTCCTTTCCCCCACCCCATGCTGATGTTGAGGCCCAGCCCCGATTCTCTGGGGCCCGGCCGGATCTGATCTTCCCTCCCTCCCCCCCCCCCACCCCGCCGATGACCTTGAGGCCGACCACAATCCTCCGGTGGCTGGCCCCAATCTTCCTCACCTACCCCCCCAGCCCACCACCCCGCCGGTCCTCCGGAGGCTGGCACTGGCCCCCACCCACTCCCGGGTTTCCTGCCCGCACCGGAGCCCCCCAGCCCCAACCCGCCTTCCCCATGAAAATCCAGCCCAGAGGATAGCTGCCTCACATTAAAAGAATGTAGAATTTGTTATTAAATTCAGTTGGTAACAAACTAGAACAAGCGTCAGAGCTTCAAAACATGTGCTGTTTACTAAATAAGCATTTAACTATCAATTATACTCCAGCAACTCCAGCTCAGAGAGAACGGCTGGGATTTGCTAACCTCGGCGGGTCTGGGGCAGGCGATGTCGGTGGCAGGTCCCAACCCCGCTGTCGGCTCCAGCCCACTCTGTGAAATGAATTTCCCTTGGTTGGGCTTGTTAAGCCCGCCCAGCACGTTTCCCGGCCAATTAGAGGTGACTGGTCAGGTGACCATGGCCAAATTTATTTTGACATTTGTGCTGTCAGTGTTCTACAAACACTGTGCTGCAAACACTGACAATGGCTGCAGAAAGGCACAGGGCTGCACCCAGGCTCTCCCATGACTCTCTCCATATGCTTATGGAGGGAGTCACAGCACGCAGGGAGGTCCTCTTCCCTTCCAATGGGTGGAAGAGACTTCCCCAAGAGACCAACACAGCCTGGTTGCACATTACAGAGGAGGGCACAAGCAGGGATGTGGTCAGGAGGACCTGGGTGCAGTGCCACAAACGTTTCAATTATTTCAGTAGATCATGAACCGTTAGTACAAAGCCACACTCAACCTCATCCTGCTGTGCCTCTCATCACATCCACATCACTCTGCCTTCCCTACCCTACTCCTGCACATCCTTACTCACACCAACTTACCTTGCACCTCCACCCATCCCTCTCTATCTATATTATCACATCCCCATCTCACTAGCCACCCCTCACACTCACCCTCATCCAAATGCAATCATACCAACTAACAACACACAAGGGTAGGCACTTGGGTGTTTTATGCAATGTTCATTGTATTGGGCATTGTAGGTATGCTTTATGGCTTTGGTGTGGGGTGGTGCCAACCTGGCGCATCATGTGGCAGCCAATGTGTACAGCGTCAAGTGAAGTAAATCTGGCCACGGTGAGGCCATCCTTGGTGTCCCAGGCAGCAAGGTGGTTGAGTGCTGATGCCCTCTGTCCTGTGCAGCATCAGTTGATTGCGGAGAAGGTTAGTGTTGTTGGTGCTGTTGGTGTGCCTGGTGCTTCTGGTGTTGGGGCTGATCGTGGTGGGATTCTGAGGACCAAGGTGAGAGAGTATAAAGGGTACCCATGCTGATGCAATAGATGGCAGGTGAACTAGAGATGACAGAAGCGATCTGTCAGTGGTGAGAGAGATAATGAGGTCAGACTGGATGGAGACTTGTGTAAAGACTTGCAGCATGGTGAATCTGTTGTGGAAATGCAGTGAGGAAGAGCTTGTGGCTGAGGGAAGATATCTCTGTAAGGTGGGAGCTGTTACTTTACATTTGAAGTTGTCAACTCAACAGCTGATTCAATAGCCACTGAACTCCCACCTCAGCTTGACAGATGTAGTCCACGACCAGCGTGGATCCCGTGGGCGAGCTGTCAAATGCAAAAGGTGAGCTGAAAATCATTCTTAAATGGCTCTAAATAAGCCACTAAGGGGGAAAAATTCAGTTGGTTTGCGCCTCCCGTTAGCGCCTTAAGAGGGCGTTAATGGGGCGCAAATCAACTAGCGCCCAGGCGCGGCGATATCTGCGCCTCTCGCGAAATTAACCAGACATTTTGCGGAGGCGCTAAACACTACCGCCACGATCTCCTGTGCCGGCAGATCTTGACGTCAGTCGAGTGCGCAACGCCCCGGTAGCACCCCGGAGCGGATATTGAGTGGCGCCCCCTGCCTTACCGCCTGCCGCTAGCAATGACAGGTTGAGGGGAGCGTTTTGCAGTCAGGAAAGGACTGGGGGAGTGCTATTTAAAGGCGAACGCTTCCTGCCTTTTTTTGTTGGTGACATTTTTGAACCACGCATTCTGAGAGAGAGAGAAAGACTTCTGGAGAGATTCAACGCTGTGTGGAGGAGTTTTGGGTACTGAGCAGCACTTTGCAGGTTCATTTTGATTTGCCTTTCCTTGTATCGATTTAGAAGAGACTGTGGGGGCTGCACTCTGAGCTCTTTCCCTAGTACTCTCCATTGTTCTTTCCAGCAGATTTTATGTGTAGGTCTCTCCAGGCCAAGATTCAAGACTGCAATGAGTAGGATACGGATGGAGAGCAAGATCAACCCTCCCCTTTAAGAACTGGCCAGCGCCATTGTGTCTGTGTTCCATTGCTGACTGACATCACATGAGCTTCGCCAGCGCTCTGAGGTAGCGCCTCGCTCCTCGGCCTTTGCGTCTGAAGACAGGTGTGTAGCGCCTGATTTAGCGCTCCAATCACCTCCAGGGGCGATAAAAGCCAAGTTTGCAGTCGGGGGTGATAATTAGCACCAGGTGCTAAAGTTTGCGCACAGCCGATAATTGCGCCCCAAACGGGGCGATACTGAATTTTGCCCCCTAATTACCTGAATTGGGTTCCAAACCATTGCGTGTTGGGTTTGCTCAGCGCTGACACACCCGACATCGGGGAAAGCGCATGGCGATGGGTTCACAGCAGGGTCCCGACCCGCTGGGGAAAAAAAACAAGTCCTCACCCGACCTGCCACCGATTGCACCCGCTGGCCCCCCACAAAATTCTGGCCAACAATCAGGGAACTTCCTGCACTTAACAATGAATGCAAAGCTACACCACTGAGAATAGTAAAGCACCTTTCTGTTAAACTTATAATAGACATAAGGGGTAATTTTCTGACTCTGCATGTGCACTAGGAGAGCCTCTCCCCCACGAGCAGAAAGTCGGGCAATGACCACGTAATGTATAAATAACAAAATGGATTACCATATTATGTTGTTACCTTACCATGCCTGTAGTTGTACTAAAGTAGGTTCATCTTATATTTAGATTCAGGGAAATATTATGGATTCAGGGAAATATTATGGATAACCAGGTAGAATTTTCATAGTTCTGACGAAGGGTTTCGACCTGAAACGTTAACTTTGTTTCTCTCTCCACGGATGTTGCCTGGCCTGCTGAGTTTTTCCAGCGTTTTCTGTTGTTATTTCAATTTTCCAGCATCCGCAGTATTTTGCTATCGTATTAGAATTTAACCTAATCAGTTTGGCTCATTTGGGAGTACTTTTGCCTTTGAGTCAGAAAGCTGTGAGATCAGGACTTAAGCACTTAATCAATGCAGCACTGAGGGAGGACTGATTGTCAGAGGTATTGAGGGAATGTTAACCCCTACCATCCCTGCCCGGGGCAGTTATAATGGAACAGGGAACTTATCCACTGTCTCCCCGCACCGATCTCGCCGACTGCGACTTTAAATTGTGGGTGGGAAGGTCACTTGCCCAAAGCTGGTGGGGTCCTGAATTAAATATGCAGATCGGGCTCTGATGATGTCACCAGGACCGGATTGCAATATTAACCTGAGGTCTGTGCGGCCAAAGCTGTCAGGAAGTGGATCCAGGGCAAGAAGAGGCTATGTACCCATCCCAGACTTAAAATCGACCTCACCATTTATTAGCAGACACATTAAACCAAGGTTTCATCTGCCCATTCAGGTGGATCTAATTGATCCTATAGAACTATTCAGAGAAGAGCAGGAAATTCTCTCAGGGGCGTGGCCAACATTCTTCCCTCAGTCAGCACCATTACAAACAGGCATGATGGGCCGAATGGCTTCCTTCTGTGCTGTATCATTCTATGATTCTATGAGATTTACTAGTCATTCATCTCATTTACTGTGTGGCGTTCAAAAGCAATGCCTTGGGACATGGTGAGAATGTGAAAGGCACTACATAAATACAAGCTCTATTTTTCCGTAATATGGCTCCTACTACAGGGTATTTATTGGGTTGTTTTGGGTATCCATGATTGTATTTATAATGTGATTGTTGGGAACTTATTGCATGCTGCAGTGAAGAAATGAAGACATGTTTAAGTGTTACGAAGAGTTATCCGAGTTTGCTTTACAAATTGGTTTCTAGAAGTAAATTGTAACAGTAGTGAAACAGAATATTTCGAAGTAAATTACTGAATATAGAATTTATTCTGCACATGGGGCAGTTTCAATCGTGAATTATTTGATCTAAGCTCTTGTTTGGTATTAATTCTCTGTTCAGTGGCTTATCATAAAACATCTTTTAAAAGCTGCAATCTCGAAAAACTGCAGGTACTCAATTTGAAAAATAAGCATCCTATCCTACATTTTAAACAGTAAATAACTGTCATGTTTCAGGATTTTTATCTATTTAGTCATCAAAGGAGTTTGCTGGAATTTATATTAAAATATTACTAGAAAGTTAAATACAGTTCACTAGAGATTTAATCCACAGAACTGCCAGATGCTGGGGAATGTGGATTGGCTTTAGACAAAACAATTTGTCAAGTGGCACCTCCCTCATTTCACTTCAACGTATTTAGCATTCTAACGAGGACAGTGTGGCGTATTTATTATTTTCTTTGTGATGAGGAGTGTTACGGAATTAAGGTAAAACATCATCGCTGGGTCAAAATCCTGGAACTCAATCACTAACAGCGCTGTGGGAGTAACTTCACCACACGGACTGCAGCGGTTCAAGAAGGCGGCTCACTGCTACCTTCTCAAGGGCAATTAGGGATGGACAATAAATGTTGGCCTTGCCAGCGACACCCACATCCCATGAAGGAATAAAAAAAGTACTATAAATGTTACTCTATTAGTCCAATTATGATTTGTAAAATAATCAGACCATAACCTCTGCCCCTATCTTTTTTTTCCCCATTTTTTTTCTCTCTCTCTCACATGGCAGCTGTCGATCAATAAGCCATTGCCATTTACACTTCATCTAGAGCCACCTTTTGTTTCTTAACTTGTCTCCTTTTGCCTTGCACCAGCATCCCTTTTGTCCCTTAATCTCTCCTGCCTTCCATCCTATCACAGACCTTCCCTTTTGTTCTTTCCTCCCCTCCCCCCTTTCCCTGCCCCTACACTTGCTTAAAAACCTGTTCCATCTCCAGCTTTTTCCAGTTCTGATGAAGGGTCATCGACCTGAAACATTCACTCTGTTTCTCTCTCCACAGATGCTGCCTGACCTGCTGAGTATTTCCAGCATTTTCTGTTTTTATTTGTAAAATAATCTGTTGGTTGGTTTATATTTGCTTCAACTCTCTAAAGTGTTAATCGGTATACCTTTTGGAAGTTTGGAGAGAGACACATGGGTACACATGTGGAATTACAGTATCTAGTTTATATAACAAGGATTGCCATTGCTAGAACCCGGCTCACACTATCAAAGGACTAGATATTGGGCAGTAAAATTAACTCCTTATCATTAAGGGTATGGATCTGCTTACAGGAGGGACTAATGACATTGAACTTGAGGTATATCTAGATCATACTGAAAATTTGTACCACTCGGTATTCCCGTGTATTTAATCTTTAGATTTTGTCTTGGTTCAATGAAACTCTTATGAATTTGGGACAGCTAGTTTGTACTTATATTTTTAGAAATAAAGCTACTCAAACATTAGGAATAATGTTATTATTGTCATATTAACTGTAAACTATTATAGCTAAAACTCAGTTCAACAGAAAAATGTAAATACTAGGGGAATTAAATGGGATAACCACCAAAAATGGGCGCAGGGATCGTGATGCGTGAGGTGGTCACCCCGCAGCGTAAGAGTATGCAGGTAGAGAGAGAATGGGTGAACGCCAGACAGACAAAGAGTACCAGGCAGGTAGTGCAGGAATCCCCTGACTGCCAGTTTTCACGGGTGAGGGCGATGGTTCCTCTGGGGAATAAAGCCAGAGCCAAGTCCACGGCACCATTGGTGGCTCACCTGTACAAGGAGGGAGGAGGAAGATCGGGAAAGCAATAGTGATAGGGGATTCAATAGTTAGGGGAACAGACAGGTGTTTCTGCGGCCGCAGACGTGATTCAAGGATGGTATTTTGCCTCCCTGGTGCCAGGGTCAAGGATGTCACTGAACGACAGCAGGAAATTCTGAGGGGGGAGGGTGAACAGCCAGAGGTCGTGGTCCATCAACGATATAGGTAGAAAGAGGGAAGAGGTCCTGCAGGCAGATTTTAGGAAGCTAGAAAAGAGGTTAAAAAGTAGGACATCAAAGCTAGTAATCTCCACATTACTCCCGGTGCCACGAGCTAGTGAGTATAGTAATAGGAGAATAGAGCAGATGAATGCGTGGCAGGAGAGATGGTGCAGGATGGAGGGCTTTAGATTTCTGGGATATTGGGACTGGTTCTGGGGGAGGTGGGATCTGTACAGGCCAGATGGGTTGCACCTCAACAGATCCGGGACCAATATCCTTGCGGGGGGGGGGGGTTGCTAGTGCTGTTGGGGAGGGTTTAAACTAATTTGGCAGGGGGTGGACACCAGGATGTAGCATCAGAAAGGAGAAACAAGGTGCAAAAAGGATTGGGAGAGACAGATAGCACTAGAGTAAGAAATAGTACGGTATTAGGTGGGGTCCGACTAAGGGAGAATACAAGAAGGTCTAAGATAGGTTTACAGTGTATGTGTGTAAATGTACAAAGCATGGTAAATAAGGTTGGTGAACTGCAGGTGCAAATAGCCACATGGGAATATGATGTCATGGTGATAACGGAGACCTGGCTCAAAAAAGGGCAGGATTGGGTACTAAATATTCCTGGATATAAGGTGTTCAAGAAAAATTCAGAAGGAAAGAAAGGAGGTGGGGTGGCAGTATTCATTAAGGAGAATATTACAGTGCTGGAGAGAAAGGATGTCCTGAAGGGGTCAAGGACTGAATCTATTTGGTTAGAGTTGAGAAACAATAGAGGTGCCATTACACTACTATGGGTATTCTATAGGCCACCAACAAGTGGGAAGGATATAGAGGAACAAATTTGCAGGGAAATTACAGAGAGGTGCAAGAACTATAGAGTAGTGATAATGGGGGACTTCAATTATCCTAATATAGACTGGGACAGGAATAGTGTAAAGGGCAGAGGGGGGAAGAATTTCTTAAGTGCGTTCAGGCGAACTTTCTTGATCAGTACTTTTCCAGCCCAACGAGGAAGGAGGCATTGCTGGATCCGGTTCTGGGGAATGAGGTGGGTCAAGTGGAGCAAGTGTCAGTAGGGGAACATTTAGGGAACAGTGATCGTAATATCATAAGGTTTAGATTAGCTATGGAAAGTGACATGGAGCAATCTAGAGTAAAAATACTTAATTGGAGGAGGGCCAATTTCAGTGGGTTGAGAATGGATCTGACCTGGGTAAACTGGAATCAAAGATTGACAAGCAAAACTGTAATCGAACAATGGGCTGCCTTTAAAGAGAAGATAGTTCAGGTATAGTCAAGGTACATTCCCATGAGGGGGAAAGGTAGGGCAACCAAAGCCAGAGCTCCCTGGATGTCAAAAGAGATAGAGAGTAAGATGAAGCAGAAAAAGGGGGCATATGGCAGACGTCAGGTTGAGAATACAGGGGAGAACCCGGCTGAATATAGAAAGTTCAGAGGGGAAGTGAAAAAGGAAATAAGAGGGGCAAAGAGAGGGTATGAGAATAGACTGGCAGCTAACATAAAAGGGAATCCAAAAGTCTTCTATAGGCTTATAAATAATAAATGGGTAGTAAGAGGAGGGGTGGGGTCAATTAGGGACCAAAAAAGAGACCTACATATGGAGGCAGAGGGCATGGCTGAGGTACTAAATGAATATTTTGCATCTGTCTTTACCAAGGAAAAAGATGCTGTCAAAGTCATAGTGAAAGAGGAGGATACTGGATGGGATAAAAATTGATAAAGCAGAGGTACTAGAAAGACTCGCTGTACTTAAAGTAGATAAGTCACCAGGACCGGATGGGATGCATCCTAGGAGGCTGAGAGAAGTAAAGGAAGAAATCACGGAGGTACTGGCCATAATCTTCTAATCCTCCTTAGATACGGGAGTGGTGCCAGAGGACTGGAGAATTGCAAATGTTAATCCCTTGTTCAAAAAAGGGTGTAAAGATAAACCCAGCAACTACAGACCAGTCAGTTTAACCTCGGTAGTGGAGAAGCTTTTAGAAACAATAATCTGGGACAAAATTAACAATCACTTGGACAAGTGTGGATTAATTAAAGAAATTCAGATGGATTTGTCAAAGACAAATCATGGTTAACTAACTTGATCGAGTTTTTTGATGAGGTAACAGAGAGGGTTGATGAGGGCAATGCGGTTGATGTAGTGTACATGGACTTGCAAAAGGCGTTTGATAAAGTGCCATATAATAGGCTTGCCAGCAAAGTTGAAGCCCATGGAATAAAAGGGACAGTGGCTGCATGGATACGAAATTGGCTAAGTAACAGGAAACAGAGAGTAGCGGTGAACGGTTGTTTTTCGGACTGGAGGAAGGTATACAGTGGTGTTCCCCAGGGGTCGGTTCTAGGACCACTGTTTTTCTTGATGTATATTAATGATTTGGACTTGGGTGTACAGGGTACAATTTCAAAATTTGCAGATGACACAAAACTTGGAAGTGTGGTGAACAGCGAGGAGGATAGTGATAGACTTCAAGAGGACATTGACAGGCTGGTGAAATGTGCGGACACGTGGCAGATGAAATTTAATGCAGAAAAGTGCGAAGTGATACATTTTGGTAGGAAGAACGAGGAGAGGCAATATAAACTAAAGGATACAATCCTAAAGCGGGTACATGAACAGAGAGAGCGATGGGTATATGTGCACAAATCGTTGAAGGTGGCAGGGCAGATTGAGAAAAAGTTTACAGGATCCTGGGCTTCATAAATAGAGTACAAAAGCAAGGAAATTATGATGAACTTTTATAAAACACTGGTTCGGTCTCAACTGAAGTATTGTGTTCAATTCTGGGCACCACACTTTAGAAAGGATGTGAAGGCCTTAGAGAGGGTGCAGAAAAGATTTACAAGAATGGTTCCAGGGATGAGGGACTTCAGTTACATGAATAAACTAGAGAAGCTGGGGTTGTTTTCCTTAGAGCAGAGAAGGTTGAGAGGAGCTTTGATTTGGTGTTCAAAATCATGATGGGTCTAGACAGAGTAGATAGAGAGAAACTGTTCCCATTGGCGGAAGGGTCGAGAACCAGAGGACACAGATTTAAGGTGATTGGCAGAAGAACCAAAGGCGACATGAGGAAAAACTGTTTTACGTAGCGAGTAGTTATGATCTGGAATGCACTGCCTGAAAGATTGGTGGAGGCAGATTCAGTTGTGGATTTCAAAAAGGAATTGGATAAGTACCTGAAGGAAAAAAATTTGCAGGGCCAAGGGGAAAGGGCGGGGGAGTGGGACTAGCTGAAGTGCTCTTGCAGAGAGCCGGCATGGGATCGATGGGCCAAATGGCCTCCTTCTGTGCTGTAACCATTCTATGATTCTATTAGCCCATGCCCATCGATTAAAATGCAGGCAGGCTGGCAACTTTGTGCTCTCCGTGCATTTCCATGATTTATGCATGCAGCCAGTGCTTCCCGTGCTGTTTATTGGCTGCACGCATCAGCAGGGAGCCCAATATCATTAGTGCCTGCACATTTTAAAGGGAAGGTGTATTGTGGCTGCTGGATGCGCTCAGATCATTCTGAATATTGTGTTGTGGAAGAATCAACAATGGGAGAGAATGTGCACCAAGATTTTTGTACGCTGCACTGGAGGTCTTGTCACCACATCACAGGAAAGATGTGATTGGACTAGAGAGGGTACAGAGGAGATTTATGAGGATGCTGCCAGGACTGGAGAATTTTAGCTATGAGGAAAGGTTGAATAAGCTGGGTTGTTTTCTTTTGAACAGAGGAGGCTGAGGGGAGACTTAATTGAGGTGTATAAAATTATGAGGGGCCTAGATAGATTGGATAGGAAGGATCTATTTCCCTTAGCAAAGAGGTCAATAACCAGGGGGCATAGATTTAAAGTAATTGGTAGAAGGATTAGAGGGGAGCTGAGAGCTTTTTTCACCCAGAGGGTGGTGGGGGTCTGGAACTCAATGCCTGAAAGGTTGGCAGAGGCAGAAACCCTCATCACATTTAAAAAGTACTTGGATATGCACTTGAAGTGCCGTAACCTACAAGGCTATGGACCAAGAGCTGGAAAGTGGGATTAGGCTGGATAGCTCTTTTTCGGCCGGCACAGACACGATGGGCCGAATGGCCTCCTTCTGTGCCATAAATTTCTATGATTCTATGCCGTTGAACACGTGTTCAGCTGTGGGAGGTTAAGAGAGGGCGTAGACCAGAGCTCCAAAATGGCAGCGCTGGTGATTGATGTCATGATCTGCCTGCACTGCATGCTGCCGGCGGTCGTTAGGTGCGCGCGTGCTAACCCCTTTACAAATATGGTATTCGGCGTGCGTGCGCGTCGTGGGTGCCATTTTGAAAGTTTAAGTGGCCTCGTAGTACCCAAAAAACAGCGCTACAGAGCCCAATTTCACCCCCTACATGTTTTTCTCCTGTACCTCCATATTCTCTTGTTTTATTTATACTTTACTCTCTTCACACTCTATTCTAACCCCTTTTCCTACTTCTTCTAAGTTTAAAGAGCTTAACTTTCTTTTCATCTCCCACTTTCCTGCTACTGCAATCTAATTTGGAGAAGCAAGCATCTTATTTTCTTTTAAATTTGAAAACCAGCTTTATTGGTTGTGTTACTATATTTCAAAGGTTACTATGGTTGTTGTGTAAATCATGTTAAAAAACAGGACGGCAACAGTGCCCTGGTGAGTTACCCCGGCCACAATGCTTCTTGGGCTCATTCTTAACTTCAATGATATGAATTTATCGACAATATAAATTGATATTTCAATATCCCATCAACCAATATTCCATAATTGTGGCTTTTGTCAGTTTTAAATTCAGAATTAATACGACTATTCTTTAAAGAAAGCTTATTTAAATCTCATAATTACAGATCCATACTACAGTGGATCTTGAGCAAGTTTGTCTTTTTCTTAATTATAAGAAGTAATTGTGATCTCATTAAGATGGCTTCAACTCACTAGGATTCACTTTATTAATATAATAAACTGCACTTCATTAATGCATTTTTTCACTTGCTTATCTCATCCATTGATTACATTATCATATAGGACAATGAAACCATCTTTCTCAATGGGAGAAAAAGAGCTCTACAATAAATACCCTTCTACCAGGCTCACTATCAGTAAGTAACACCTGTGCCTGTCAATTTGTAGACAATTTCCACCATAGTTAGCGCCATATAGAAAAGATTAGTTTTCTTTAAAAGCTTCAAAGCATTTTCTATTGTATTTATAAATTCACTTTACTATTATCTTTCCTATTTATCTATACATAGGTACATAGTTTCATGCACACCTCTTCATATTTTTTGTGTCATGCTTCATCTGTCACACTTTCCCATCACTCTTTTATGCTTGGCCAGAATTCTAAAAAGCAGATCTCAACTTAATTTATCCCCACCCTGGCCATTCTCCACATTTATCAATTTACTGCTCCTGGCCATTCTCCACATTTATTAATTTACTGCCCCCTGGCCATTCCCCACATTTATTAATTTACTGCCCCCTGGCCATTCTCCACATTTATTAATTTATCCCCACCCTGGCCATTCTCCACATTTATTAATTTATCCCCACCCTAGCCATTCTCCACATTTATTAATTTATCCCCACCCTGGCCATTCTCCACATTTATCAATTTACTGCCCCCTGGCCATTCCCCACATTTATTAGTTTACTGCCCCCTGGCCATTCTCCACATTTATTAGTTTATCCCCACCCTGGCCATTCTCCACATTTATTAGTTTACTGACCCTGGCCATTCTCCACATTTATTACTTTATCCCCACCCTGGCCATTCTCCACATTTATTAATTTATCCCCACCCTGGCCATTCTCCACATTTATTAATTTACTGCCCCCTGGCCATTCTCCACATTTATTAATTTATCCCCACCCTGGCCATTCTCCACATTTATTAATTTACTGCCCCCTGGCCATTCTCCACATTTATTAATTTACTGTCCCCTGGCCATTCTCCTCATTTATTAATTTATCCCCACCCTGGCCATTCTCCACATTTATTAATTTATCCCCACTCTGGCCATTCTCCACATTTATTAATTTAATCTTAGTACCCCCATTTCTCCACATTTATTTATTTTGATCTCCATCCATTTCTCCTCATTTATTCTCTTTCTACCTGTTCCTTCTTATGTTTGTAGTTCCTTCTTTATTGCCTATTTTTTTCTTCAGTTTTCTCTTACCTCCATCTCTACTCCTTCACCTTCCCTCTCCCCAAAGTTAATAGATTTTCCTTCCCTTACAACCACATCCTTCTCGGTTTATTCATTTTTTCATTTCTGCTACAACAATGAAGAATGACCCAATCAAAAGCACATAAACGACATACGTAAATATTCCAATAAAAAGTTATTCCACCTTCACACATCACTCCCTCTACCTTCCAACAGTGTAATCGCTAACTCACTATCATCAGCATCCACAGGACATACACTTAATATAAATTAATACACATTCTGTTACATAGTATAACTCTCCTCTCATAATTTTTTTTAATTCATTCATAGGATGTGGGCATCGCTGGCAAGGCCAGCATTTATTGCCCATCCCTAATTGCCCTTGAGAAGGTGGTGGTGAGCCGCCATCTTGAACTGCTGCAGTCCATGGGGTGTATCATGACAAGCACCACAAGAGATGCACTGGTATATATTTTAGTGAGCATGCACCTCTTGTCTTCTCCTCCCCAATGTTACCGGAGCCCAGGATCTCCACCACTCATGAACCCCATGACCCTCCCTTCCTAGTGCTGTTAAAACCAGATACTGACCTCAAACTTGGTACATGTTGCCTACTATTTTGGTGTGTTGCCTGCGCCTTTAAAAAGGTAATAGGCAAAATTGAATATATCTCAAGTAACATATAATAATGACCACTAGACGGAGTTGTGAAATTCGATCCTACAAATACATGTAAAACTTCCAGAATACTGTGTAATATAAATGCTATTTCACTTACTCAGTCACCGTAAATCAGTTACCTTGATAATACATTCTATATTACATGGCATAACTATCAAAAAATACTGTATACTGCAACTCACCGTGTACAACACCACAGAAGATCCATATATAAAACAAAAGCTTTGCATCTGGCACAGCCTGTGTCTTTTTCCTCAAGTTTCACAAATCCAAGTGCCACACTTGCTCCTGGTTGACTAAAATATTGCTTTCATAAAATACTAATCAATCCCAACTGAGTGGTTACATGCAGTACGTGGGAACAAAAATTAATAACTATGAGATTCAAAGCTAGCAATCAACAAAACCTACAAACTAATAAGATCAAACAATGACATTGTTTGAAATCTGCCTTGGAAATCCTTTTAGCCATTGGTTTTGCCTCTCATTGAGCTGGAAATAAGTTGGCCTAGAAATTTGTTGGCGTTGCTTCAGTCTTACAGGTGTAGAATGGGCACCTAAGTGTTCAATATGGTGGGCGGCGTGCGCACGCCAGCCAGCCAATCTTCATTCTTTCCGGGACCAGCGAGCTGCCTCTAGGACCAGGGCTGGCACCCGCAGCTCACCAATAGTAAGCAAATTTTGTGTTGTCCTGTGCTGCCTCATTAGGTTCTATGCCAAAGTTTCTAACAAAATTAACAAATAAATTATGAAATTTACAAGAAAATAATTAAACTCACCTATATTGTGTGTGTTTTTCGTTGCATCTTTTAACCTCTGGGTTTTTGTTATTTTACGAAATAACTGTTAATTGTATACCACATCTGTCTCTATGTACTCGGCAGTCAGTACCTTCTCTGAACTGAAATGGAACTCTCATGTCTACTTCATTGCTGAAGTTACTTTGACAGATCAGATGTCTGTCTTTTTCTTTTCATGAATTTTCATTTATATATTACTATTACTTTATTATACATTAATATTAGAAACTGAAGCATGTCAGCTCCGTGACCAGCTTCAAGTGGTATATGCAAGCTATATTTTGTGGAAAATTCACAGCTGACTTGATTTTCTCTGTATTGGAAGGAACCTACATCACTGGATAACATACAGATTGCCATTTCAAGGACAGATAACCCACCTCTGTCTTGGTCGACTACCGAACCAGTATAACTGATGACCTCCAATATCGATGGTAACCAGCTGATCAGAAAGAAAAGCTGAGGGGGGAATTTTTCGGGTGGTCAGTGGACGCATTCAGTGGTGGGTCAGGTGGGGAAAAAGAAAAATTTGACAGCAGGTCAGAACCCCTCTGCCAACCTGCCGCCACGCGACTTTCCCAGATGTAGGGTCTGTCAGGGCTGAACAGACCCAACACGCAGTGGCGGGGGAGGCAATTCAGGTCATTATGACCTTGTTAACAGCCCATTAAGAAGTATTTTGAGCCCACCTTACCATTTTATGAGGTCGCCCATGGGGTCCACGCTGCTCGGGGATCACGTCAGGTAAGGAGGTCGGGAGTTGTATGACCATGGGATCATCTCATTACTTGACAGCTGCAAATGTGCTATAAAAGCTCCCATCTCACAGCTGTTCACTTTCCAAACTCCGAAGCTGTTGCTTACTGCATTTGGAAGATAGATTGAGCTTTATGCAGGTTGCAAGTGTTTGGAGCAAACTCTCTATCCAGTGTCACCTCATTGGAACAACCTATCTCAACATTGACAGATTACTTCTGTCATCTCAACCCTACCTGCCATCCATTCCATCAGCATCAGTGCCCTTGAAACTATCTCACCTTGGTCCTCAGAATCACACCACGATCAGCCCCAACACCAGCAGCACCAGGCACACCAGCAGAACCAACAACAACACCAACCTTCTCTGCAATCAACTGATGCTGCACAGCACAGAGGGCATCAGCACCTGACCACATTGCTGCCCAGGAGGCCAGGGAAGGCATCACCATGGCCAGATTTACTTCACTTGACACTGTACACCCTGGCTGCCACATGATGCGCCAGGTTGGCACCATCCCACAACAGCACCATAAAGCATCCCTACAATGACCAAACCATTCATTTCATACTCATGACCATTGCGGGGGGCGGGGGGGTACCATTATGTCTCACCATTCACTGCAACTCACTAAGCCACTTCCAAAGGTGCACACAGATCTGTCCAAGAACACAAAGTATTTAAAATAAAGGTTTCAATGTTTGACACCACATTAACAGAAACTTTACATCAACATTGCATAAAACACCCAAGTGCCTACCTTTGTGTGTTGTTAGTTGGTATGATTGGACTAGGATGAGGGTGAGTGTGAGGGGTGGCTAGTGAGATGGGGAAGTGATAATGTAGACAGAGAGGGATGGGTGGAGGTGCAAGGTAAGTGGGTGTGAGTAAAGATGTGCAGGAGTAAGGTAGGGAAGGCAGAATGATGGGGATGTGATGAGTGGCACGGCAGGATGAGGTTGAGTGTGGCTTTGCAGTAACGTTTTATGATCTACTGAGATCATTGAAAGGTTTGTGCCACTGCAGCCAGGTCCTCCTGATGACATCCCTGATGGTGTCCTCCTGTGCAATGTGCAACCAGGCTGCGTTGGTCTCCTGGGGAGGTCTCTTCCGCCCATTGGAAGGGAAGAGAACTGCCCTGCGTGCTGTGACTCCCTCCATAAGCATATGGAGGGAGTCATGAGAGAGCCTGGGTGCAGCCGTGCACCTCTGTGCAGTGCTTGTCAGTGTTTGCAGCACCTCAATGCTGTAGAACACTGACAGCACAAATGTCAAAATCAATTTGCGCATGGTCCCTTTAAGGAAATCGGCTGATGACTCATCATCAAATGATGTCATCAGACCCGCTTCCTTCAATTGGCTGGCAAATGCACTGGATAGGCTTATCAAGCCCAATCAACGTAAAATCATTCTACACAGTGGGCTGGAGCCAGCAGTGGGGTCGGGACCAGCCACCGACGTCACCCACCACGGACCCGCCGAGGTAGGGGAAATCGCGCCCTATGAGTCTCTATATGAAACTTGCTTTATTTCAAGATGTAAAAATTATACCTGTCAAGCGGACTGTGTGTCTTTGTTCTGATGAAAGGACATCGACCTGAAACGTTAACTCTGTTTCGCTCTCCACAGATTCTGTCTGACCTGCTGAGTGTTCCCAGCATTTTCTGTTTTTATTTCAGATTTCCAGAATCCTCAGTATTTTGCTTTTTTGTTTGTGTCTTTGAAACTTATGTGTGATTGCCAGCTGTTTTTAATTGTGAAAGAAATTGTTTTGATCTTCCATTGTAAGAACATAAGAACATAAGAAGTAGCAGCAGGAGTAGGCCATTTGGCCCTTCAAGCCTGCTCCGCCATTCAATAAGATCATGGCTGATCTTCTACCTCATCTCCACATCCCTTGATTCCTTTAATATTCAAAAATCTATCGATCTCTGACTTGAATATACTCAAGGACTGAGACTCCACAGCCCTCTGGGGTAGAGAATTCCAAAGATTCACCACCCTCTGAGTGAAGAAATTTCTCCTCATCTCAGTCCTAAATGGCCGACCCCTTATTCTGAAATTGTGACCCCTGGTTTTAGACTCCCCAGACAGGGGAAACATCCTCCCTGCATCTACCTGCATCAAGTCCTGTAAAAAAAATGTATGTTTCAATGCAATCACCTCTCATTCATGTAAACTCTAGAGAATATAGGCCTAGTCTACTCAATCTCTCCTCATAGGACAATCCCCCCATCCCAAGAACCAGTCTGGTGAACCTTCGTTGAACTCCCTCTGTGGCAAGTATATCCTTCCTTAGGTAAGGAGACCAAAACTGTACACAATACCCCAGGTATGGTCTCACCAGGGCCCTATATAATTGCAGTAAGACGTCTATACTCTTATACTCAAATCCGCTTGTAATAAAGGACAACATACCATTTGTTTTCCTAATTGCTTGCTGTAACTGCATGTTTTCAGTGATTCATGCACAAGGACACCCAGGTCCCTCTGAACACCAACATTTCCCAATCTCTCACCATTTAAAAAATACTCTGCTTTTCTATTTTTCCTACCAAAGTGGATAACTTCACATTTCTCCACATTAAATTTCATTTGCCATGTTCTTGCCCACTCACTTAGCCTGACTATATCCCCTTGAAGCCTCCTTGCATCCTCCTCACAACTTACATTTCAACCAACTTTGTATCATCAGCAAACTTGGATATATTACATTTGGTCCCCTCATCCAAATCATTGATGTAGATTGTGAATAGCTGAGGCCCAAGCACTGATCCTTGCGGTACCCTACTAGTTACAGCCTGCCAACCCGAAAATGACCCGTTTATTCCTACTCTCTGTTTTCTGTCCATTAACCAATCCTCAATCCATGCTAGTATATTACCCCCAATCCCATGAGGCCTAATTTTGTTTAATAACCTTTTGTTTGGCACTTTATCGAATGCCTTCTGAAAATCCAAATACACTACATCCACTGGTTCCTCCTTATCTATTCTGCTAGTTGCAACCTCAAAAAACTCTAACAGATTTGTCAAACACGATTTCCCTTTCATAAATCCGTGTTGACTCTGCCCAATCCTATTATTATTTTCTAAGTGCCCTGTTACCACGTCCTTAATAATTGATTCTAGCATTATCCCTACTACTGATGTCAGGCTAACTGGTCTGTAGTTCCCCGTTTTCTCTCTCCCACCTTTCTTAAATAGTGGAGTTACATTCGCCACCTTCCAATCCATGGGAATCGTTCTAGAATCTATGGAATTTTGGAAAATGACAACCAATGCATCCACTATCTCTATAGCTACTTCTTTGAAAACCCTAGGATGTAGGCCATCAGGTCCAGGGGATTTATTGGATTTCAGTCCCATTAATTTCTCCAGAACTATTTTTTTACTAATGCTAATTTCTTTCAGTTACTCATTCTCACTAGAGCCTTGGTTCTCCACTATTTCCAGGAAGTTTTTTGTGTCTTCTTCTGTGAAGACAGACACTTAGGCCAGAACTTTGCCTGCGCTCAGAGGTCGAATTTGGAGGCGGGTCCGCTGTCAAAATAGCAAAGATTGTCAGCGGGTAGGATCCCCGCTATCAACCCACTTCCACGTGAGTCTCCCAGCTGTCGGGTCTGTCAGCAGAGAACTGACCCGACACCAAGCGGCGGGGGAGACAATTGAGCTCATTAAATGGCTTGTTAAGAGCCAATTTAATGGGTTTTTTTTATGCTTCCTTCCAATTTTATGTGCTCCCCCACTGGTTACCCGCTGTTCGGGGAACATGCCAGCTCACCCTGGCATGAGTTGCATCTGCTCTGATGTTTCTGATAAGCTGACAGCTGCAGAAGTGGTGTAAAGGATGCCATGTTGCAGATGGTGAGTTTCAGAGCACAGAAACTGTTGGTTACTGCATTTGTAAGACATATAGAGATTTCTTTAGCTTGCAAGTGTTTAGAGGCAACTGTATGACCAGTGCCACCTCATTGGAACAACCTCTCTCACCATTGACAGATCGCTTCTGTCATCTCACCTGCTGCTGCCATCTATTGCAGCAACATCGGTGCCCTTGAAAAAAATCAGACCTTGGTCCTCCGAATCCTTCCACGCTCAGCCCCAACACCAACATCACCAGGCACACCAACAACATCACCAACAACATCACCAACCCACTCTGCCATCACCTGATGCTGCACAGGAGGCAGGGCATCAGCCCCTGACAACATTGCTGCCCAGGAGGTCAGTGATTGCATCACCATGGCCAGTTTTACTTCACTTGACGCTGTAATACCTGGCTGCCACATGATGCGCCAGGTTGACACCATCCCACACCAGCACCGTAAAGCATCCCTTTAATGTCCAAGCCATTCTATGTACACTCATCACTCTAGCGGGGTGGGGTGGGGGTGGGGGGGAAATGTAATGTCTCAACATTCACTGGAAGCCAGTAATACACTTCTCAAGGTGTGCACAGGTCTGTCCAATAAGGAGCAGTGTTGAAAATATAGATTTCAATGTATGACAACACATTACCAGAAACTTCACATGGACATTGGCTAAACCTCTCATGTGCCTACCCTTGTGTGTTTTTAGTTGGTATGCTTGCAGTAGGATGAGGATGAGTGTGAGGGGTGGCTAATGAGATGGGGAAGTTATAATGTAGATAGAGAGGGTTGGGTGGAGGTGCAAGGTAAGTTGGTGTGAGTAAGGATCTGCAGGAGAAGTGTATGGAAGGCAGAGTGATGGGGATATGTTGAGTGGCACAGCAGGGTGAGCTTGAGTGTGGCTTTGCAGTAACGTTTCGTGATCCGCTGAGATAGAAACATAGAAAAATAGGAGCAGGAGTAGGCCACTCGGCCCTTCAAGCCTGCTCTGCCATTCAATATGATCATGGCTGATCCTCTATCTCAATACCATATTCCCGCTCTCTCCCCATACCCCTTGACGCCTTTTGCGTCTAGAAATCTATCTATCTCCTTCTTAAATATATTCAGTGACTTGGCCTCCACAGCCTTCTGTGGTGGAGAATTCTACACGTTCACCACCCTCTGAGTGAAGAAATTTCTTCTCATCTCAATCCTAAATGTCCTACCCCTTATCCTGAGACTGTGACCCCTCGTTCTAGACCCCCCAGCCAGGGGAAACATCCTCCCTGCATCCAGTCTGTATAGCCCTGTCAGAATTTTATACGTTTCAATAAGATCCCCTCTCATTCTTCTAAACAGACAGTCCTGCCATCCCAGGAATCAGTTTGGTGAACCTTCGCTGCACTCCCTCTATGGCAAGTATATCCTTTCTTAGGTAAGGAGACCAAAACTGTACACAGTACTCCAGGTGTGGTCTCACCAAGGCCCTGTATAACTGTAGTAAGACATCCTTGCTCCTGTACTCAAAGATCATTGAAAGGTTGGCACCTCTGCAGCCAGGGACTCCAGTGCAATGTGCAACCAGGTTGTGTTAGTGTCCGGGGAGGTCTCTTCCACCCTTGGAAGTGAAGAGAACATCCCTGCGTGCTGTGACTCCCTCCATAAGCAAATGGAGGGAGTCATTGGAGAGCCTGGGTGCAAGCATCCACCTTTGTGCAGTGCTTGTCAGTGTTTGCAGCACCTCAATGCTGTCAAACACTGACAGAACAATTGTCAAACTCAATGTGGCCGTGGTCCCTTTAAGGAAACCGGCTGATGACGCGTCATCAAATGACGCGTCATCAAATGATGTCATCAGACACGCTTCCTGTTAATTGGCCGGGAAGCCCGCAGGGCCGGCTTATCAAAGCCAATCAAGGGAAAATCTCTTTGACAGAACAGCTGCAGCTGGGATTGGGGCTGGAACCAGGAAACCAGCTCTCCCGCCACCATCCCGACACCACTGAGAAAATCGCGGCCAAAGTATTTGTTTAATTTTTCTGCCATTTCCTTATTCCCCATTATAATTTCTCCTGTCTCAGCCTGTAAGGGACCCACATTTACTTTCGCTAATCTTTTCCTTTTTAAATACCTATAGAAGCTTTTATAGTCTGTTTTTATGTCTCTTGCTAGTTTACTCTCATATTCTATATTCCCTTTCTTTATCAATTTCTTGGTCCTCCTTTGCTAATTCTGAAATCCTCCCAATCCTCAGGCTTACTACTCTTTTTGGCAATATTATAAGCTTCTTCTTTGATCTAATATTATCTTTAACTTCTCTTGTTAGCCACAGTTGGGCCACTTTTTCTGTGCCTTAAAGGAATGTTTATTTGTTGTAAATGATGTATTAATTCTTTAAATGCTAACCATTGCTTGTCTACCGTCATACCTTTTAATGTAGTTTCCCAATCTACCTTAGCCAACTCGTCCCTCATACCTATGCAGTTTGCTTTGTTTAGATTTAAGACCCTAGTTTCGGATTTAACGAAATCACTTTCAAACTCAATATAAAATTCTATCATATTATGGTCACTCTTCCCTAAAGGCCCCTTTAATACAAGGTTATTAATTTACCCTTTCTCATTGCACAATACTAGATCTAAAATAGCCTGTTCCCTAATTGGTTCCTCAACATACAAATCTAGAAAACTATCTTGCATACATTCCATGAATTCGTCCTCCACACTATTCCTGCAAATTTGGTTTGCCCGGTCTATAAGTAGATTAAAGTCCCCCATGATTACTGTATTACCCTTGTTACATGCGCCTTTAATTTCCTGATTTATACTCTGCCCTACATTACAACTACTGTTTGGGGGCCTATAAACAACTCCCACCAATGTTTTCTGCCCCTTGCTGTTTCTTAACTCCAGTTCTGACTTCAAAGTAAAGAGGTGGTAAAATTGGGATCCCATATTAAGGTTTCTTTAGTGAATATCTGCATCCTGAATCCCATATCTGGAGATGTTTTTTTCGCACTTTGTTCTCTTGGACAGGTTACAAGAAAAAATCCAGTGATATGATAAGTGAACCCCATCTCCACTTGCACTCCACCCTCTCTTGCTCTATTGCAATCTTTCCTGTATTTCCCAATTTAATCAATATTATTATGGCCTGTCCTCCTTTGAACTTTCTTGTTCCTTCTAAACTCTAAAACTACCATTATATATACTCATCCTCAATCCTACACCCTCACGCATCAAGACTCATTCCCCAACATCCTACACTAATTTGTTCTTTTCTCCCAGGACCTCAAGACTGCGGTGTTATCACTTTCAGTCTTTCCCTCCTCTTATAATCCTCAGGATTTTAACACTAAGATTGGCATCAGCTAAACAATACTTCTTGATGTACCTCTTATTTTTGACTTTTTTTCAGACTTGGTGGTGGTCTCCTGTATTATTGCCTTTGACTTTTACTTTGGCGCCTTGATTAAATAAAGAAGATACTTCACGTGCATAGCTATAGCCTCAGGAGAGAAAGCCATCTACAGTCTGGAGAACAGTGAAGTGGAAAATATGGCAGCCTGTCACCTTCTCCCAAGGACTGTGAGCTGCTATGGAAAATGATTATGTTTGGAAATGTTACGGTGATGATGGGAAGTATCTTTACGTTGAGAACTGAGATAGGATTGTTTCTGAAAAGTTTCCTTTTCAGTGAATAGATCCCAACAAAGCAGAACAAACTGCATTTGGGAGAGAACGGTTTAAACTCAGAAAAACACTTTGAAAGATTGCCAGCATTGCTATAATTATTATTGCTCTTAATTAGGTAGTAGAAAGAGAATTTAGGAATAGAAATACTGCAAGGCATGTTGTCAGTATTCTCAAGCATAATCTCGGCGGTGTCGATATAATATAGAGTTGTTAATAACTGGTTCTGCTGCGTTCGGATCATTTCTCTTTGATTATTTTAGTCCAAAATGTTATATTTGTCTTAAGGCTAAAGTATTGAATTCATAATTATTCTCAAAAATGCACACTGCTATCCTTGGAGGACCTGAAGTGCTTAGTAAGTGATTTTTAACACCTTTGTTCCTCCCCGTTCTTTCTGTTTTGCAAAGCCATCTTAAATTCATCCCACTGCAACACACAGTGAAAAGGGGGACATTATCTCCACTGTCACGTGCTGATGTCATGAAATTAGACCATATTATGAGATGACAGAAGCTTAAAGTGCATACTGAAGATCCATTTACAGAATATCTACATGAAAATGTTCTCACTTTCTTGTGGTTAATAATCAGGATTGTGTTCCATGAAATTTTAAACTTGATGTAATAATTTCCGAAGAGATTTGTTTCTCTCCTGTGTATAACAAATACATCCATACACAAACAAACCAGGGGACTGCAGTAGACAATCTTTAGCCTCAGTGGAGAATGGGGCATTGTAAATGGTATTATAGTAATAGCATTTTATGACAGTTTACATAACCATGCTGACCCCCTAGTTAATTACTACAATTGTTCTGTTTGTGCTAAGTCAGAGCTAGAAAAATCTAAGCACTGCAGTAGGGTCACAATCAGAAAAGATGGTGCTCCTGGGAAAACTTTTAAGAATCTGTACTTTTCGTTCCTTTTTAGAGAGTCATGGAAACATTTGCCTTGGAAAATTACATCGATTACATTTGCATTCTCTCCACAGCATCAAAAGCCTCCTCAATACCTACCTCTTCAGCCTTGCCTAACCTTCTCCCAATTCCTGATCGATGTCCAATCTGCCCCACTGTGGAGAGCATTGGGGTATATTACTGCAACAAAGATGTTATAGAAGTGAAAACTGTGGTTGTTTTCCAAATGAGAAAAGTAAATTTGCTTCATCAAGCTGCTGGACGGAACTGCTTCTTCAAAAATTGTAAAGGCACATGGTATATTGCTAAACATCAGCTATGTCCCTGAAGCCTCTGATTAACATAGTGGAAGCATACATACAAAAAATAGTCCCTGTAGGATATCAAGACTGTCATAAAAGGTCAGACCAGGAACAGTGCGTGGAATATTAATGAGAACTCAATCTGTTTCCAGTATGAAGACTGAGTCCTCTGAAAGGGTTGAAGGTGACAACATTTATAGGGATACGACGCTATTCATTTTCAGTGAAATAGGCGCTGTTCATTAGAAACATGCTGTAGCATAGTACAGTGGGCCAGTGGTATAGATATTGAATAAATTCAGCTGTATTTTGCAGTTTAGTCCTTTATCATCTCACAAAAAAAAGGGTAAGGGCAAAATATAAAACAGGATAAAAGCACATCACCATCAACCATTATCGTTGCCTGCCTCAGAACTAGAAACGTGCAGGTTAAATGTCCTGGGATACTTGACATTCCAATCTATCACCCACGATGTTACTGAGATTAGATAGTTATTTGCTATTGTAAAGGAAACCTGACACTGCTGTGGTCATTTTTAAGCCTACCTCCTGTAACTGAGCATAAATCTGTCCTGTTTCAGATGATAAGAACTTCAACATTATCTGTATCTTTATAAGAAATTCTAGCTTGCCAGTATTATAGCAGTTTAAAATTGGCAACGGTGAGTGTGCTAGATAAATATGTCTGTGGACTTTGTGAAGAGGTTGGGCAACTCGCAAAGTCACGTGTATCTCTGAAGAGGAAATGACTCATCCCTTTTATGTTAATTGCTTGTAGGCAGCCCCCTCCATCAAGACATAGTTTGCTGAAGCACATCTTATTTGGGATCAGGGTAATCATAGTGCCGAACAAATGATCCACCCAGGCGATAGAAACAATGAATACAAGTTGATCTCCTGTAGCGTTGCACATGGAGAGGCAAGATTAAGTACAGTCTTCAGGTAAAGTGGGATTAGAGGGCAGGAGATAACTGGACCAGGATGTGCAGACATAATTCAGTTTAAAGTCATACATTCTATGCTTATTTTTTATATTGACAATATAAACTCTTATGTCCTCATTTATAATGGAAACTACCTATGGTAACTTGTCATACTGCAACATTATGGGGTACAGGAGCATAGTGGTTAGGGTACTAGACTAATAATCCAAAGGCCTGGACAAATGATCTGGAGTACATGTTCAAATCCCATCATGGCAGCTGGAATATTTAAATTTAGTTAATTAAATAAATCTGGAATAGAAAGCTAGTATCAGTAATGGTGACCATGAAACTACTGAATTGTTGTAAAAACCCATCTGGTTCACTAATGTCCTTTAGGGAAGGAAATCTGCCGTCCTTACCCTATATGTGACTCCAGACCACACAGCAATGTAGTTGACTCTTAACTGCCCTCTGAAATGGCCTAGCAAGACACTCAGTTGTATAAGGCGGCTCACCACCACCTTCTCTAGGGCAATTAGGGATGGGCAATAAATGCTAGCCTTGCTGTCGACAGCCACATCCCGTGAATGAATATAAAGAAAAACACCACTGGTCGGAGGGGTGGGCAGTGTAATTACAGTGGGACAATTTACCATAGATATTTTCTACTATGAATGCAGACATAGGAATTTATAATGGAATTTGTTGACAGCTATAACATTTTTTATGTGGCATTGCTCATTGGAAGTTCGAGAATATGTTGTTTGGTAAAGGCAGGATAATTAGATGGTATCAAAGAGAATGTATCTTTCCAGAGCTATATAGAAATTATAATTAAAAAAATGTCAGCACTTGGAAAATTAGTTGAATTTGTATAGGAAAACATTTTTATACATTTGTAAAGGCTTGGGGAAAAAAGGAATCAAGGGAAAGAAAATGAAAGAACCTGCATTTGTATAAACGCCTTTCACGACCTCAGGACAGCTCAAATAAGAGTACAATAAGAGTAAAATAAATTAATGTGAAATATATAAATAGTTCAATAATATATATAGGAAGAGCGCACACACATTAAAAAGGTAGATTTTCCTTCCTTCAGTGGGGTAACGACAGAGTGGGACTTCTGCCTGCCCTCTGAGCCCTCCGCAGCTCTAATCAATTTTCTTGGGTCGGAGGTCATTGGCCACCCAATGTGGGCTCCCAGCAGGGTATACGCCACTAGAACTGAAGAGGGAAATCTGATGGTGCTGCAGCTACTACACCACATGAGATGGTGAGGGCCCTTAAAGCGGCAGAGGAGCCCTGAAGGTGAAAAGGAGCTGCAACGTTGTAGGCCTCAGCAGAGACCAAGGCCTACAAAGAAAGAAGAGAGAGGAGGTCTCTTCTAGGGTGATTACTGCCACTACCCACATGCCCACTGCCACCTTTCATCAGGCAGTCTTGGGGAGCAGTGGTAAGAGGGGTGGCCAGGAGGCCAGGCCCCATCCCACCTTCCATTGCCCATTTACATGCAGAGGCGGGGAAGAGGCAGCCTGGTGGGAGGGAATTCTAGGTCATGGCAGGGAAGCGGCAGTAGACCTCATTTTCCCACTCTTTCTGGGTGGGTAAGCAGAGAAAGGTCTCAATATAGATTGCTCACCATGCTGTCAAGGAAAGGAAAACACTATAAAACCATTCAGCACAATTTTATTCAGGATCTCATTTTGATAAGTTAACCAATTCTTTGATGCTGCCTGCGTTGAGTACTCAGACCCCTTTGGATTGGGCTGTTGTAGTCAGTCCAACGTCATTTGCTGTTTGTGTGCAGAAATTATTTTCCGACTAATCTTCACACTTGTAAAATCAACTTCCCCAATGCCCAACCGGGAAAGTTAATTCCCAGCATCACAGAGGCACAACATTGGAAAACCACTTCATTGCTTTTTTGCCAGAAGTGCAATCTGCTTCAGAATTCTGAATAGGACTTGGCTTGCAGCATTCCTCATGGGGTTCATAGCTGCTGAAATTATTTAATTTAAGGACAGAGGCAGCATAACGGAACAAAAAACTCCTGTTTTAACTCATTAGGGCTGATTTTCTGAATTTACGCAATTGTGGGGAGCTTTGCTCACTACCTGTGTATCTTAGAATATATGCAAGGCTGGTGAGCTTGTCTCCCCACCAGTAGGGCAAATTTAGATCGGCCCCATTAAATTCTTCTGTGTCTTTCAACAACAACTTGCATTTATATAGCGCCTTTAACATAGTAAAAACATCCCAAAGCGCTTCATAGGAGCGTCAGCAAACAAAATTTGACACCAAGCCACATAAGAGATATTAAGACAGGTGACCAAAAGCTTGGCCAAAGAGGCAGGTTTAAGGAGCGTCTTAAGGGAGGAGTGAAATGTAGAGATGCGGAGAAGTTCAGGGAGGGAATTTCAGAGCTTAGGGCCCAGACAGCTGAAGGCACAGCCTCCAATGCTGGAATGAATAAAATGCGCAAGAGGCCAGAATTGATAACTTCAAACAGATAACTTTGTTCAAACTTGCAATTAAGAGGATTTCTATAAACTTCTGCAGAAGAATTTAACAAAACTACACAACTGCAGAATGTCCCTAAGTGTAAAATTAACAGTATCCTGTCTCTATTAATATCGTCATTTTGCTAAATGTTAGCTGCAAACTGTGACCCCCACTATTCTAATTTAAAGTAATGATTTTGATTTTAGTAAATAAAATACAGACTGGAGAACAGAAGGATGATCAGACTGAACATGCAGAACACAGGTTTATTTTTCAGAAGGTATTGTTTTAAAGCAATGACTATATTACAGATTGGGGTGAAAGGTCGTCCTGTATGCCTTTGGTACTACGGTATGGGCTGCAACATGAGGGTGACTGAGTAGCAAAGTGGGCTTTCATTATATAGTTTTGTTACCAGGATTGCCTCATCATTTGGGTACCACACTTTAGAAAGGATATCAAGGCCTTGGAGAGACTGCAGAGGAGATTTTCTAAAATGGTACCAGGGATGTGGGACTTCAGTTATGTGGAGAGACTAGAGCAGCTGGGATTGTTCTCCTTACAGCAGAGACAGTTAAGGGGGGATTTGATAGAGGTGCTCAAAATCATGAAGAGTTTTGAGAGAATAAATAGGGAGAAACTGTTTCTAGTGGCAGAAGTGTTGGTAACCAAAGGACACAAATTTAAGGTAATGACCCACTGCCCTTGCAAACTACCGTCTCATCTCCCACCTCCCTTTCCTCTCCAAAGTCCTTGAACATACTGTCGCCTCCAAAATCTGTTCCTATCTTTCCCTGAACTCCGAGTTTGAATCCCTCCAATCAGGTAACCAGAGGACACAGATTTAAGGTAATTGGCAAAAGAACCAAAGGTGACATGAGGAAACCTTTTTTTACGCAGCGAGTTGTTATGATCTGGCATGCATTGCTTCAAAGGGTGGTGTTACCAGCTTCAATAGTAACTTTCAAAAGAGAATTGGATAAGTACTTGAAGGAGAAAAATTTGCAGAGCTATGGGGAAAGAGCAAGGGAGTGGGACTAATTGGATAGCTCTTTCAAAGAGCCGACACAGGCGCGATGGGCTGAATATTATCCTTCTGTGGTGTATCATTCTATGGTTTCAAATGGACACGTTTTCACACTTTTCTTCCAATTCTTGCTTCTACTGTGCCATACTTGTGCCTCATTTATCCTCTGGTCTCAGTCTGTTGGGTATCCTCATACCCTCTTTATCACAAAGACCGCCCACTTCCACACATATCCTCTCTATCACAACGAACGACTACTTCCACCTCCATAATATTGCCTTCTTCCACTCCTGCCTCAGCCTATCTGTTGCTATTACCCCGATCCACTTCTAGTCTCGACTATTCCATTGTTCGTGTGGCTGGCCTCCCATCCTCCACCCTCTGTAAAATTCGGCTAATTCAAAACTTCACTGCCCCGTATCCTATCCCACACCAAGTCACACTCACCCATTACCCCTGTTGGCTCCCAGTTTCCCTATGCCTCAAATTTAAATTTCTCATCCTTTTGTTTAATCCCTTCAGGGCCTTTCCCCTCCCCATCTCGGTAACCTCTTCCAGCCCTACAACCCCACCCGAACTTACAGTTCCTCTGACTCTGGCCTTTTGTGCCATCATTGGTGGCTATGCCTTCAGGCACCTAGGCCCCAACTCTTGAAATGTCTCCATAAACCCCCCTATCCATTTTTCCATCTCCCTTTCCTTCTTTGAACCCACCTCGTTGACTAAGCTTTTGGTCACCCCTCCTAATATCTGCTTCTTTGACTTGGCATCCATTTTTAAAAATTACACCTCTGTGGAATGCCTTGGGCTGGTTTTCTATGGTAAAGACACTATATAAAAGCCAGTTTTTATTGTTATTGCTATTGTATAATTTCTGCCAGGGCCAATTTGATTGAAAATGATGGAGTATACAATGTTTTGTTTTTCCATTTATAACTTTTGTTTCTCTCATATCTCATCTCAATTTTCCCCTTTCCTGTCTTTACATCACTTTATTGCACATTCTGATGCCTTTGTACTGAGTGAGACGGAATTTGTTCAGCGGTTCTGTTGGACTCTCACAAGAACTGCTTTAGGTGCAAAATCTGGTAGGCCTTGTGAGGGGTGAAATATCCACCTGCCCCTTACAAGGCCAGCTATGTCAGAGGGAGTGGTGCAAGGGGTGTAGACTCCCCATGCTGGGAGTTACCACTTCCACAGCCCATAAGGGACCCGATATAACACTGGAGGCCAGTAGGCTGAATGATGTGATCCATACCAGTGCAATTTCCAGCAAATGGCTCTCCAGCCCAAGGAAGCAGTCTGGATCACTGAAAATGAATTACAAAAATAATTTTTTTAGGATTGAGCCCACTATACAGGGGGCCAAGGGTGGGTGGGTGGGGGGGGGGGGGTGTGCGGGTTGGGAACTATAGGGGACACGCCCCTCCTCCCATGGCAGCTAGGCACTGGAGTGTGTCGGGCTAGGTTTGCGACCTGCAGATCTTTACAGACCGGTATCTTCCCATCACTGTCCCCTTCTTGTGTTGCTATCGATTCCTTCTTGCTGGCCCTTTCTACTTACAAAGTATTGCAAGGTATTTACAACAGGCCAATTGGCCCAACAGGTCCATGCTGTCATTCATGCTTCACACGAACCGCCTCCCATCCCTCTTCTTCTGGACCCATCAACATATCCTTCTATTCCTTTCTCCTTCGTGCTTATCTAGCTTCCCCTTGAATGGAACTTGGTTAACCCTCTCAAAAATCTCTTCCTGTCATCCTGTCTTTCACTCTTAGCTGATCTAATAAACTGTAGAAATTAAATAAGTACCTTCTACCTTCCTTTTGTACCAAATAGCCCTAACCACAGGATATGCTTACTTGTCTTCAGACTTGAATGTGCCATAAATAGAAGGGGAAAAATATGGTTGCATTGCTTATATTTTCTGAAATGGCTATGAGAGAGCAAGAGAGAGACACATACACACACGCCCAGGCACTTTCAAACGTCAAAGTAAGTAATGCAAACAGATGCAGCTGTTGCTAACCCTGAATCCTCATTATTAGATTTGTAGCATAGTGTAATGATGAGAAACAAGAAAAATTACAGATCACGATACGAGTGATCTTTTTTTCACTTGCAGCTGTAGCAATAGCTAAAAATATGCTAATTAGTAGAATATATGAGCAGATAACTTAGCAGGCCATGTACTTGCCAGAAACAAGTCCCTGCATTAGTGACAGTACATTAACAGATGAGTTTAAGGGAAACATTTATTTTAATGATTTAATTGGTGAAGGGATGAAGAAGTAAGTTAGTGTGATGACATGTTCAGTTCTTGTGTTGAGCTGGGTGTGTGCAGTGTAATTCTATTGTGCTGATTAGACACTTTCCTCAGTCTGTGTAGGACATTGCGCAGAAGTTACTTACAAAAAATGTTACTATTGTAAACACTCAGAACAGATTGATCGGCCTGCACTTTTTCTTCATCATTTCCAGTCAAGAAGTTTTATGTATGGCCGAGAGCCCATGACACTCATAGTGCTATTTTTGTTCAAATCTTTTCCACTAAATCCCTAATTTACTTTCTCCTTTCTTGAAGGGAGTGACTCATGCAGAGGCTCAATTCCAATATCTCACCCAAATGTCTGTCTGACATGTAGGAGCCGAGACAATGAGCGTTCGCAGGCTATTTGCGGCATCAGAGCGGGACCTGAGCCTGTCTTCATGTCGCGTCTGCACACAAACCTTCCAGCAATAGTGAGGGGGCAGCAATCAGGAGCAGGAATCCTGGCTACTTTTCTCCTCCCTGGCCTGGTGACACTGGAGGTTGGATTTTTTTTTAATAAGCAAAATATATTATGATGTGAATCATTTGATGAACATATTATAAAGCAGAAGCTACGAATCTTATTTTATCAAGACGTTGATTTATTACATAAAACTCCTGGATTTGGGGAAAACATTGGCTGTACAATATGGTTTAGCATTTGGTGTAAAGTCATTCAGTACTTTGAGTGTGGCCAACACTAACTTGATTCAATATAGAAAATTCTTACTGAAGCCTCAAAGTCTCTGGACTTGTTGAACGTTGACAGACCTTTGCAGTTTTCAAAAATACGCAATTTTCCATTGTACGGTATGCAATACATTTTTATGATAAACTCTATGAAATAGAATTTAAGAAATACAAAAATAAACTGTAAGTCAGTGGCAGTTAACAGTCAATCAGCTGTAAGTAGGTCCCTGACTAAGTGTCAATTATTGTGGCTGGCAGTTGACTGACCAGTTTTAACTACTGTGTTTCAAAAGGTATATATAAGGGCGATGTCTGCTGAAGCACAGAGCTGGATGAATCTGCTAAACGGACTGGGAACAAGAATTTGGTGAGTGGGAATTCGGTGCAGAAGGGAAAGGAGGTGCTTTGTAATTTAAATCAAGGGGCAACAGTAAATATATAAATAATTAGAGTAGGTAATGAGATCTAAGGGGATAAAATTAAAATTAACTAAGTAGAGGATACCAACATTAAAAGGATCCAAACTGCATTAAATAAAGATCTGGTATACCTGAATAATTAAATAAGAGTAAGGGGATACTAAACAAAAAACTTATATATATATATATATATATACCATAAGTAGATAGACTTTTAAGAAAAATGATGTCATAGGGGGCGGTTTTGCCAGCCCTGGGGAGGCAGGTATGGAGGCGGGACTGTCGGGAAACTGGCAGAATCTGGGGGCGGGTACCCATCCCGCCCCCAACCCGCCTCCGTGCCATCTTCCCAGGAGGCGGGTACGTGACCCGCACTGGGAGCCGCCTCCCCGAGGCAAGAAGGGGATTAGTGCCAATTAACTGCCTGTTAACAGGTAGTTAACAGACAGGTTTTTTTGAGAATCCCTATTTTCAGCCCTGAAGTTGGGCTTCCCAACGGCTCCGAACCACGCCAGGGTCAGCGAGGCGGCCCGTCGGTCTGCGGGGGTCGGAGGGGCCGAGATGTCCGGTGTTCAGGTGAGTGATGGGTGCATGTGTGCAGAGGTAAGTGTGTGAGGTGAGTGTAAAGTGTTTTAATAAGTTTTACTTACCTTTACTTCTTCCTGCAGGCTTCATCCCTTCAGGTCACGGAGTCCCTCAGCTCACCGGCACAGAAAGCAGAATGGCCGCTGAACTGTCAAAAGCTGCAGCTTTCTGCTTTCTGCTCAGGAGAGATCTCGAACTGAGTCTGAGTGGAAGGACTCGAGTTAGAGGACAGATTGTCATTGTTTGACAGCTTCACAGAGCCGTCAAACAATGACATTTCATCAGTCAAAAGCTCTTGACAGATGAAACGTCACTCGCTGACGTCACCTGTAACCGGCTTTCCCTTAATTGGCCTAAGCCCGCTAAGCAGGCTTAACAAGGTCAATCAAGGGAAAATAGTGTGGGTTGGCCACAAGTCGATGGAGGCGGGACTAAAACCCGACAAGTGGGAGTCCCGCCTCCAATGCGCCCCCCATTGGCAAAACCACCCCCATAGAGTCATAGCGTCATAATGGCACAGAAGGAGGCCATTTGGCCCATCGAGTCCGTGCTGGCTCTTTGTAGAGCAATCCAGTAAGTCTCATTCCCCGTAGCCCTGCAAGTTTATTTCCTTCAAGTGCCTATCCAGTCTTCCCTTGAAAACATTGAGTGTCTCCGCTTCCACCACTTCCATCGGCAGTGAGTTCCAGATCCTCACCACTCACTGCGTAAAAACGTTTTTCCTCACATCCCCCCTGTATCTCTTGCCCAAAACCTTAATCTGTGTCCCCTGGTCCTTGTACCATCAGTCTTTCCCCGTCTAGCCTATCCAAACCCGTCATAATCTTGTACACCTCTATCAAATCATCCCTCAACCTCCTTTGCTCTAATGAAAACAAACCCAGCTTCTCCAACCTGTCTTTGTAGCTAAGATCCCCCATCCCCGGAACCATTCTGGTAAATCTCCTCTACACCCTCTCAAGGGCCTTCACCTCCTTCCTAAGGTCCGGTGACCAGAACTGGACGCAGTACTCCAGTTGTGGCCTAACCAGCGCTTTATAAAGGTTCAACATAACTTCTCTACTTTTGTACTCAATACCTCCATTTATGAAGCCCAAGATCCCATATGCTTTGCTAACCACTCTCTCAATATGTCCCGCCACCTTCAGGGACCTATGTAGATTAACTCTCAGGTCCCTCTGTCTCTGCACACTCTTTAAAACTGTGCCATTAAGTGTCTATTGCCTCTCCCTGTTCCTTCTGCCAAAATGCATCACCTCACACTTCTCTGTATTAAATTCAATCTGCCACTTGTCTGCCCATTCTGCTAGCCTTTCTATTTCCTGTTGCAGTCGATTGGTATCATCATCACTGTTTGCCACACCCCCAAGTTTGGTGTCATCGGCAAATTTAGAAATTCTACTCTGTATTCCAATGTGACAGCTGAGACCCGTTGCCTGCAATTCCTGTGCAGTAATATGAAAAGTAAAAATTTGCTGGACAGTGGGTAAAGAGGAGAGGAGTGGTAATAATTGGATAACTTGTTCAAATAGCCAGCACAGGCATGATGGTCTGAATGGCCTCCTTCTGTGCTGTATTATTCTATGATTCTACATGGACTGTTTGTTAATAATAGTATTTTTGATTATTTGAAAGTCTTGTAATCTTTGTCAATTCAAAAATGCTACGCTAGTCTTTAACCAGTTAATGGCAAATGATGCCTATTAGAGGTACCTGAATTATTGAGATACCCTTCACATACACTCTGAGATGATGGCCACGATTTTGCCGACCAAGGCGGGTCCGGGGCGGCAGGGGTCGGTGTTGCAGTCCCAGCCCGCTGCCTGCTCCAGCCCGCACTCTCCAAGCGATTCTTCATTGATTGGGCTTGTTAAGCCCGCCCAGCGAGGTTCCCAACCAATTAATAGGAAGCGGGTCTGATGACGTCATTTGATGACACGGCATCAGCCAGTTTCCTTAAAGGGACCATGTCCAAATTGATCTTGACAGTTGTGCTGTCAGTATTCTACAGCATTGAGGTGCTACAAACACTGACAAGCACTGCACAAAGGTGGACGCTTGCACCCAGGCTCTCACATGACTCCCTCCATATGCTTACGGAGGGAGTCAGAGCATGCAGGGAGGTTCTTCCCTTCCCAGAAGAGACCTCCCCAGGAGACCAACGCAGCCTGGTTGCACATTGCACAGGAGGGCAGAAGCTTGGAAGTTGTCAGGAGAACCAGGCTGCTGTGGCACAAGCTTTTCAATGATCTGAGCAGATCATGAAATGTTACTGCCAAGCCACACTCAACCTCATCTTGCTGTGCCACTCATCACATCCACATCACTCTGCCTTCCCTACCCTACTCCTGCACATCCTTAATCACACCAACTTTCCTTGTACTACACTCATCCCTCTCCATCTATCTACATTATCACTTCCCCATATCACTAGCCACCCCTCACACTCACCCTCAACCTACTGCTAGCATACGAACTAACAACACACAAGGGTAGGGGGTGGTTTAGCCAATGTTCATGTGAAGTTTCTGTTAATGTGTTGTCAAACACTGAAATCTATATTTTCAACACCTTACCTTAATGGAAAGATCTGTGCTCACCTTTGGAAGTGTCTTAGTGAGTTCCAGTGAATGTTGAGACATAACTCCCCACCCCCACCCTCCCAATTGTGATGAGTGTGAAAGGAATGGCATGGACATTGTAGGTATTTATGGTGCTAGTGTGGGGTGATGTCAACCTGGCCCATCATGTGGCAGCCAGGGTGTACAGCATCATGTGAAGTTAATCTGGCCATGGTGATGCCATCACTGGCCTCCCAGGCAGCAATGTTGGCAGGTGCTGATGCGCTGTGGCCTGTGCAGCATCAGGTGATTGTGGAGAAGGTTGGTATTATTGTAGGTGATGTTGGTGTACCTCGTGATGTTGGTGCTGGGGCTGATCGTGGAGGAATTCTGAGGACCAAGGTGAGATTTTTTCAAGGGCACCAATGTTGCTGGAATAGATGGCAGCTGAAGTTGAGATGACAGAAGCGATCTGTCAATGGTGAGAGAGCTTGCTCCAAGGAGGTGACAGTGGATAGAGAGTTTACTCTAAACACTTCCAAACTGCATAAACCTCAAAAGTGTCTTCCAATTCCTGAAGGCTCAAGCTTCTGACATTGGAAAGTGAACAGCTGTGAAATGGTAGCTTTTATACCACTTTTGCAGCTGTCGCCTATTCACAGCAATGGGGAGACAGAGAACCCAACCTAGTTACCTGACGTGATCTCCAAACGACGTGAACCCCGTTAAAAAAGTGGGAAAATAGAAATAGGCTGGCAAAATAGCAGTTAACAAGCGGTTAACAAGCATTTAACTATCTTAAATGCCTCCCCTGCCGCTTGGTGTCGGATCTGTTCTGAAATCGCAGACCCGATACTTTGGAAACTTACATGGAGGCGGGCTCAGAGCGGGTTCCCAACCCGCTGTCAATCATCATGAGCGACGGCAAAATCGCGGCCACTGTGTGTGTTTGTGGCCTGAACTTCAAGAATTTTTACAATTAATATTTGAGTAATTCTCAGTCTGGTGCAACTATTGAGCGATCCCCAATCTGGAATAGACTCCATTTCAGAGCTTGGATGGAGGATAAAAGGGCATGATAGATTAACCTCCCTGGTTATAGGTTTCACACCAGCCATGATATTGGTATTGTAGTGCGTAAATAAATATAGATCTAGAGATCGATTTTCATCATTCATGTGGACATTCAGATAAAGCGATTACAATAGGGTGGCTTGAAATTAACCCACTAGTGTCTATACAGGCCAGGTGCGTAATTTAAAAGATCGGCTGTATTGAGCATATATAATGGCACATACTTATCTGCAGAACTAATGTACGGCAGTCTCTCTTAGCATCAGGATAAGCGTGGCAATCTCTCAGAAGACCCTAAACAAATGAACCTACCCTTGCTCTTATTTGCCAAGCATGCTTTCCTGAGAAGATGGAGGACAGTGTTCTGTTGAGTCGGTAAATAGATGCGGCAGGTAGATGATGTAAAGTGCCAGGGTTTGGATGGCCTCCAAAGGGGAGATGCAGACAACTGCAGAAGGACTGAGGTCACGTGGTCTCGAAACAGATACATTCTGATGGTGCATCTTTCTAGTTCCATTGTTATTATGCCAATTAAAGTTTCGATTTATTATAAGGTTGCTGAGTATTGGCCAAGCCGTGTGTTGTATCTCAATATTACGTCCTACCCTTCTGTAGAGGGCATTCTCACCTCTACTCATTCTTTCTTAGGATTTCTAGAATTTGTAATATTAAGAAGAACCAAGTAAGCAAGAAAATTGCATTTCAGACTTTAGGGGCTAGAAATTAGGTGCATTTGTGCCTCTTGTTAGCGCCCCGGGGGAGCGCAAACGGGGTGTAAACGACTTTTCGTCTGGGTGCGGCGCCGCTAACGACTCCTGCTAAATTCAGCAGGAGTTTAGCGGCAGCGGTAACCGTGCGCAGCGCCCCATTTTTGCCCCACCTACAAAGTTGGCCCGCGCCCCGTGAATCTGCACCGGGCAATGACAGCGACCGATTCAGGGGGCGGGAACGGAGCGGCAGGAGGCTCGCGGGGCGCTAATTAACGGGGAGCTGGCGGACAGTGCTTTCCAGAATATAACAATTCGCTGCGTAATAAAAATTCTCCTCCTCTCCCCTCTGGTTCTTTTGCCAATTATCTTAAATCTGTGTCCTCTAGTTACCGACCCTCCTGCCAGTAGAAACAGTTTCTCATTATTTACTGTATCAAATCCTTACATAATTTTCAACATCTCTGTTAAATCTCCCTTAACCTTCTCTGCTCTAAGGAGAACAATCTAGTCTCTCCACATAACTGAAGTCTCTCATTCCAGGCATCATTCTGGTAAATCTGCTCCACACCCATTGCAAGGCCTTGACATCCTTCCTAAAGTGTGGTGCCCAGAGTGGAAAACAATACTCCAGCTGAGGCCTAACCAGTGATTTATAAAGGTTTAGCACAGCTCCTTTGCCTTTGTGCTCTATGCCTCTATTTATAAAACCAAGGATCCCATATGCTTTTTTAATAGCTTTTTCGACTTGCCCTGCCTACTTCAAAGATTTGTGTGTGTGAACCCCCCAGGTCTCTCTATTCCTGCACCCTTTATAAAATGGTACCATTTATCGATAAAGAAGATCTCGGGTTTGACCCTCTGCCTGTGCTGTTGACTGAGCTCAGACAGGATCACAGTAGGAATGATATAAAATGCCATCATGCCCCTGGGCCGTGGATTCCTGCTTCAAAATGCCTTTGAATGGATGCTGAGTGAGGTCAGTTTCATGGCTTGGCTCTGACGACAAACCCCGCACTCTCTCAAAGCCTGCTGACACCCACACCGAGTTCATAAATGAAGAGTGGACATTTTGAGAAGGTACCAGAGGGCTGGCAGCACTATGAATTAAAATGTTCAGGAGAGATGATTGGTTACTTTTTTAAAGCGTCTCTAGTCATGGAAGTGATATATTGCACTAATAGTCAATGAAATCACTGGGTAGGACACTTACTGAAAGCAGAACAAAAGGGATTCAATGTGGCTCCATATCCTATACCAACCTACTATTGCATTAGGACAATCACCTCAAATTAACCACTCTCTAGGATACAGAAGGATATTTAGGGAAAATAGTGAAGCTTATGGGAAATGAATTAACCACAAAATTACATTTAGATTTTCCGTTTTATTTTTCACAAGTTTCTTTGATCTTTGAACCATTTCTCAGTTGTACTGAATCCAGGTTTTAGTTGTGTCTTCCGAGTTTTTTTTTACAGGAAAGGAAGTTAAATCTGGTATAAAATTGGGAACATGAAAACAACACAGAATGTCATTGTTTCATCCCTAACCGGGTGGTTTCAATGTTATTTGGCAGCTTTTTGAGGTGAATTAAATAACATTTTTGTTTTAGAGAAAGCATTGTTGCCACAAATGCTGTGCACAAAACATGAGTACGCTAGGAAATACATAGCTGGATTTTTATTTTTCACTTTATCACTTATTATTGTTCAGGAAACAAAAAACACCTTTAATTTTTTTTTGTTGAGGGAGTTTGATCGGGCTTTACTGGACTTTAAATTGAAACCAATATTTATGACACAGCTCATTTTACTTTTTGTGACAAATTCCCCACAAATTGTATTCTTTGCAGGATTTGAGTCTAAAACCAAGTCTTTACCAAAGCTTTAATTCTTAGTTCAACAGCTGTCTGCTGATATTTTCTTACCAGTAACAATAATACATTTTGATCAAGTTGTTTTCAGACAGCCAAGGGATAAAAACTGAAGAGCTCCTGAGGGATCTACTAGTTGAGAAGACTGTATAAAGTGCAGTTGATTTTTCCTTCATGGAGAGCTGGTGATATATTACATAGTGTCTCTGTGCTTACTGCAAACTCTAATGCTTCTCTTAAATTCTGGCACTTTCAGATGAGCCGTTGTCTTACTTACCCGAGAGTCCACCCACATCCATTTTCTTCAGGTTCTTTGCCTCCAGGATGCAGACAGTGAGTTTCCCTGCAGTCGGAACGTAGCGCAAAGAGGTGCAAATGTCTCCCAGTTTCTCTGGCTGTAGGAGAACATTGTACAAATTTGGATGGTTACAAAACTGTCCCAATCTTTGCACTTAATAATGTAGAAAATTAACTTTTGATGGAATAGGGCAGCAGAACGTCCTTTCACCTCTGGGGCCTGGGCTTGAATACAACCAGCCTGATAGGATGAAAGTCTCCTTTCTCTATTGGCTGTAATGGTCCCATGTTGAGGTGAGTTTGGAACTAGCTTGCTGCCTGATCTTCATGGGTGAGATTCCATATAAAAATCCAAACACAATTCAGTACTACTGGTGCTAAATTGACATTCTTACTCAAAGAGATAATAAGGGTGGCTGGTGTGGAAAATGGAAAAGCCATATAGATGCATTACGGTTATTCTAAAATTAAGGCACTGGAATTTACGGAGACAATCAAAGGAAACACTGCTCTACATCCAGTGCTGATACTGGGTGCCAATCCGAATTCCACCACTGACACACTAATTTTAACAAAGACAAAAACTTATCACAAATTTCAAAGGACAGAAAGTCCTTCAAAGTGCTTCAAAAAGTGATTCCTGCCCATTTCTACTGCTTTATATATGGGCAGATTTACCAAGTTGACTTTACAGGAGGGGAGCCTCGTCTGCAAACCATGCAATTGTGTTGCAAGGTGCCCATGATGTCCCAGTGTCTACATGGCCAGCATGCAAGGCTTCCTCCTGCAAACAAACTCAGAAAATGACCTCCAGAGAGTGTTGCCTCAGTTAAGGTGGCAATCCACAGTAATCTTCAGTTACTGTACAATTTACCATTCTATTGTGACTCTGCAACAACTAAATTAGCATACAATTTTGGTGTAACATTAGTCTAACAGTTCATATGATTTGCACGTAAAAATTGAAACAGTTCTGATAGCATCATAAGCTGCAAGAGTAAATCAGTTACAGTTGAAATTCATTAATTATTATTAAATTGGGCGTGTCCGCTAATTGCGCTCAGCAACGTTGATAGCGAGCTAGGATCTGAAGGTACAAAGGAACATGAGTAGGCCATTCAGCCCCTCAAGCCTGTTCCACATGTACATCGAATCATGTCAAGAATACTACAGCATTGTGAGTTTTTTTTCTGAAGGGCATTGCACCAGATGTCTGGCAAAGGCAATTCAGTCATGGTGGATTATATTTCTGCTATGATTTTTAATTTCTGACTGTTATCAGATTCACTTCAACTATTGATGAGGGATAAAAGCAAATGCTACTACTTTAATAGTTTGGGTGTCCCATTTGAAGCAAAAATGACTGCACCCAGTATATTAGACTGAAGAAAATGATCTCAAAAATTATTTTAACTTTTCTGTTGTGCTAAGAAAATGTGTGCAGTTTCAGATGGTCACATCTCTCTATTTCCATCAATGCAGACATAGCCAACTGACGCTGTGCTCAAAACTGCAAATGATAGTACACTTACTCACTTTAAAATTCCTCTTAATAATTTATTGGCCTAAATATTCCTGTAACCGGACAACAAATGGGGCCTGCCCTTAGTTAGACTTGCTCTTGCCCATTTAACATCCTGGAAGTTGCTGGAAGTGGAATATGGAAATGGCATTGCACACTCTACAGGGCATCTGGGATCTGAGTGAACATGGCAAGCAACTATGTATCTCCTTAAGCAATCAGATTGAAGGATTGTGAAATTAACAGCGCAAGGTCTGAACAAGGACGTGTAATTTAGAACATAAGAGCATAACATAAGAAGATAAGAAATAGGAGCTGGAGTCGGCCATTTGGCCCTTCGAGCCTGCTCCGCCATTCAGTAAGATCATGGCTGATCTGCTACCTCAACTCCACCTTCCTGTGCTATCCCCATATCCCTTAATTCCCTTCATTCCCCCAAAATTATTGACCTTTGTCTTGAATATACTCAACAACTGAGCATCCACAGCTCTCTGAGGTAGAGAATTACAAAGATTCACAACCCTTTGAGTGAAGAAATTTCTCCTCATCTCAGTCCTAAATGGCCGACCCATTATTCTGTGACTGTGACTGTGACCCTGTGTTCTAGATTCCTCAGCCAGGGGAATCATTTTCCCAGCATTAACCCTGTCAAGCCCCTTAAGAATTTTAAATGTTTCAATTAGATCACCTCTCATTCTTTTAAACTCTAAGGAATATAGGCCTAGTCTACTCAATCTCTCCTCATAGGGCAATCCCCTCATCTCAGGAACCAGTCTGGTGAACTTTCGCTGCACTCCCTCTAAGGCAAGTATGTCTTTTCTTAGGTAAGGAGACCAAAACTGTACACAATACTCCAGGTGTGGTCTCACCAATGCCCTGTATAATTGTAGTAAGACTTCTTTCCTCTTATACTCTAATCGCTTTGTAACAAAAACTAACATTCCATTTGCTTTCCTACCTGCATGTTAACTTTCTGTGATTCATGTACAAGGACACCCAGGTCCCCCTGTGTGCAAACATTTCCCAGTCTCTCACCATTCAAAAAATATTCTGCTTTGTTGTTTTTCCTACCAAAGTGGATAACTTCACACTTCCCCACATTGTATTCCATTTGCCATGTTCTTGCCCACTCAGTCAACTCTCTGTAGACTCTTTGCATCCTCCTCACAGTTTACTTTCCCACCTAACTTTGTATCATCAGCAAACTTGGATATGTTGCACTCAGTCCCTTCATCTAAGTCATTAATATAGACTGTAAATAGCTGAGGCCCAAGCACTGATCCTTGCGGTACCCCACTAGTTACAGCCTGCCAACCTGAAAAAGTCCCGTTTATTCCTACGCTCTATTTTCTGTCCATTAACCAATCCTCAATCCATGCTAATATATTACCCCCAATACTATGAGTCCTAATTTTGTGTAATAACCTCTTGTGTGCCACCTTATCGAATGCTTTTTGAAAATCCAAATACACTACATCTGCTGGTTCCCCCTTATCCATCCTACTAATTACATCTTCAAAAAATTCAAACAGTATTTTCCCATTCATAAAACACTTTAGTGAATTCAGTGCCAAATCAGGTATAGAAAGAGAAATAGAGAGAGGGAAAGAAAGATTCAATTAAGAGAGAGAGGAAAAAAAAGAGACAGGAAGGAAAGCTAAAAAAAATGCTTTTGTAAAATTCTCCAACAACTAAAACCTGAAGGAATGGGACTCCACACTTGTAAAAGTTAATTTTCAGTGCCAGAGTGGTTGACTGGCAGTAATTGACACTTATCACGTCGTTAAAAGTGTACTTAGTCCCTTTGTCAATACATATTCATAGAATCATTGAATCGTACAGCACAGGAGGAGGCCATTCGGCTCATCGTGCCTGTCCTGACTCTTTAAAAGAGCTATCCAACTAATCCCACTCACCTGCTCTTTCCTCATAGCCCTGCAAATTTTTCCTTTTCAAGATTTTATCCAATTCCCTTCTGAAAGTTACTAGTGCATTCGAGATTATGGGCTGTAATTTGCAGCCCCTACGGGTGTGTACAAGGTGCGCACGTGCCCGTAGGGACTGCGCAAGTTCCGGGTTTAGGCATGTGAAGTGCATGCGCGAAATCCCAGAACTTGCGATGTCAAAATTTCTCTTGACAGATCATCTGCATCCCCGGGAGAAGGGACTCCGTGAGCGGAGAGTTGCGCTCGTTGTCCAACTTTTGCCCAGCGAATGCCCTTGCGTATGGCCTGCTTTTACCAGCGTAAGAGTTTTAAAAAATAAAAATAAAATGTTATCACTCATTTATACGTTAAAAACCCTGTCCATATAAATTTCTTTTTCAAAAAATTACATTTTGTTTAAAATATTTAATTAAATGGCATTTTAATTAATTTTAAATATGTAATTTTTAAAAACTTATTTCTTGTGTTCTTGTATTTTTTAAGTGATCCCCATTCATACTTAGGGGAGTTCAGTACGTATGGAATCCCATAAGTATGAATGGGGATTCCCCTTCTTTCATTGGTTGGGTTTCCGCTAATTACGCTCATTTGCAGGCCTTCGAGAAGGCTCCAAAAATTAAGCTGGATCTTTTGGGTGCAAGGACATTAATAGGTAAGTTTTGAAATATTTTGGATGAATTTATTTTTTAAATTTACTAAGGAACTGACTACTGTATCCCAATCTAACTAGAAAATAGTTTTGTATATTTTTTGAAAGTAATTTTCAATAATTTAAAATCGGATTACTCACAGGTAGTGGATTGACACTGGGCCGTATTTTGCGACCCCTACGGGTGCGCCCACGCCCGCAGGAGCCGCGCAAGTTCTGGGTTTAGGCATGCGCTAAAACCTGGAACTTGCGATCTGTCAAGAATCTTCTTGACAGATCCTCCACAGCCCCGGGAGATGGGCCTCTGCGGGTGGAGAGTTGTGCTAGTTGCCCAACTTCATCCCGCTGAATGCACGTGAAATTCTTACGCCTGGTAAAAACAGGTGTAAGGCCTGCTTTTACCATCATAAGAGTTTTAAAAAATGGAAAAAAATGTTTTATCACTCATTTATACATTAAAAACCCTATCCAATAAGGTAAGTTTATTTTTAGCCCCGTTAAAACATATTAAAAAAATTCAAAAAATTAAATTTTTGTTTAAAATATTTAATTAAATGGCATTTTAATTAATTTTAAATATGTAATTTTTTTTATTTAGTTCATGAGTTTGTGTATTTTTTAAGTGATCCCCATTCATACCTTTGGGGTTTCTGTACGTATGGAACTCCCATAAGTATGAATGGGGATCCCCCGTCTTTTCTTGGTTGGGCCGGCCCACGTGGTCCCAGGGTGTTTGCGAACCGCATGCGCCCCTGGGATACGTGGGCCTCTGCCCCCGCGTCCCCGGAGAGGCCCAGGAACGCAAGCCTCCATACCTTCCGGGCCACCAGGTAAATTCATAGATTTTTTACAGGTCGGAGGCATCCGCCCGTGGGAAGCCTCCGATCGCAAATTTTGGGCCACTGTGATTTAAAATGCTTATTTTTTGTGATTAAACCCATTTTAAGCTGTATTAATCAAACTTTGCCAAGTTACCACTCTTAAATGTATCAAGTTTAAAAACAAATACTTATTAAATGCTGCCCGATTGCGTTGGTTCATGGCAGATTTTGCGTTCAGCGTTAGGCAAATGCATTCGAGCGAAAACTTGGAGGAAAAGAAACACTTTTCAAAATGGGCGCAATTTGTGCCTACCATAAGGGGTTTTACATTAAAGTGATCTGAGTTGTTTTGTTAGCACTTAGAAGATATGAAAATGAATACTCCAATTAGTCTTCCTTCCTGACAATGTGTAAGTGGAGTTTGAGGCTTAAATTCAAATTTCCTGTTATATCTCATGCACACTGTGGACTAGAAATTCTTCTGTGCCTTGCATTTATCCCATGGGGAAAGCCATTACTTTGCTTGTGGGTTGCATGTTACACATGGAGGAATTTCCAGCCATGAGTGTTGCCTGAGCTTCATTTATATTAAAATCCACTTCCAGTCTATCAAGGTAAAATACTTTCCCTGCAGGTAACGAGTCTGGAGCTGCAGCAGGATTAAAACATGAAGAAAACGGTTTTGATATGTAGAAGCAAACATTCTTATTTTCAGAAATAAGTGGTTGGATAGGGACTGAACTATTTACGAGAATAGAATCAATGGGATAGATTTTAACCCCTCAGAGATTATGATGGTGGCAGGAGTTGAGCAGCATTCCTAAGCGTTCCTTCCCTCCCCATCTTAACTTACCTGAGAACAGGTACGGGAGGGCCGCCCGTGCCTGGCAGATGGGGGGCCTACTTTACATTGGAAAGTCGTAGCCCTCTGACCTCATCGGTGCCACAACGGCAATTTAACTTCCAGATTCGGGAGGCCCGCATGGGGCCAACCCAGACAGGTGAACCATCGTGCAAGGTGTGAAGTGGTGAGCCGATGCCAAGGTAAGTTTAAAAATGTAAATTTTCTGCGGCATCCTTGTGGTTCAGGAGGAGCAGGAGTGCTCTCCCGGGCCCTGCAAGGAGTCCTTGGGCCTCCCCAGCCCAAGCCTTGCCTCTCCATCTCAGTGCCAGTATCAGCTGTCAGCCCCCCTGCCCATGGCTAACTTCATACCATGGATTGTTCCCTTGGGTCCCCAGGGTTTTCGGGCTCCCAAAACGCCGGCACTGATATCAGTTATGCCATTTTTAGGCGGGAGACGATAGTACTTTATTCAAATGTAGATCAGGAGTTAAAATGGCCTGGGCCTCGTGGTGAGCTTCCAGCAGCGGTGTCCCCCCCTGCCCTACACTGCCCCCTGTCCCAAAGGCATCCCCAGTTAACACTGACCTGAATAAATCAATTTGGCAGTGGTGATTAGTTGAACATACAATGTAGTAGCCTTATAATCACTTTGTAACATTCTTAGTACTATGATCAATAATTTGCTGAAATTTAAAAGTAGAATTCCCTCCAGACATTTCTCAGTTTGCTGGTCATTTTGTCTTACATAATATAGTGATTTTTAAAAGATAATCTTTAGAAGTATTTATACTGTTTAGATGCAGGAACGTTTTAAGCATTAAGTCCTGAATTTTCATTGCAGCACATGACTACCAGAGACTGTTCCAAGATATTATAATGACTTCCTCTCCAGTTTTACTTCCTTTCCATAGTGTGCCACGTGGATGTCAGAGACTGTTCTAAGACACTCAAAACCCTACCTCTTCTTTCTCAGCACTCTCCAGATCTCGCCATTCTTCCAGTTGTTGACCAAGGTCCACTTTGGTCATTAGCACCATCACTTGACCAATGCAGTCATGTTTGGAGAATCGATCAAAGTCATAAACTGCCATCACCAGGGTCTTCCCTCCCAGCTCTTGATAAGGAACCTGCATATGAAATTCAGTTAAAGGCAAAATGAAATGACAGAAATCTATGGATCTACTTTGATGTTAGCTGTCTGGTTCCTCTACACATGTCAATCTCATTGTTATACCCATAGCAAATTGCCTGAGAGGAAAAAATCCAAAAACTACCGAAATACATTTGCAGATATACATTCTCAGGTAATTTTTTTGTGTCTGAATTTTGTCAATAGTATTTGTAGAAATGATATTTACATTTCATAGTGATTTATGGAGAATTTTTCAAAACTATTCATGATTGATGATATATCCCGCTCTGAGGTGCTTGCCTCTGTTTTGACTCAATAGATTAGTGAATCCCTGTTGCTTGACATCTCAACAGTTTAACAGTATCAAAGAGTCTTGAGACTGCACTATCAAAACAGAGTCATGAACCTTCAGCCGCAGTTAAAAACTCATAGTAGCTAACAAGTTTTGACAAAGCAATCTATTCATTAATTGAAAATATCTTGCAGCACTAAGTATGGTAGACAGTTTTCCCAACGTCTCCTTTGTAAATCTGCTAGTGACTTTCAACAACGTGCTTCAGAAACCTTGGAACTGATCAGACATTTGACAGAGGGAAACAATGATGTTTTTGTTTTTGTTGTAAGAGAATAAATTTAACTAGAACAAACGTTATGTGATGTAACTATCTGTAGGACATTACATAAGAAGTAATTTACTGACAATGGAGAGTAGACTCCTGTATTTCAAAAATACCTTTCATACTGACTATTTATGTGAAATTGTTTTATTTGGTGTAATACATAGCCAGGTATTACTATCACAGTCCTCATGATGTAATTCAAGGGGGCTAGTTCCATGGTGGTGGTACTTCACAGGTCTGAAAGATGAATAATTCATGAAACCATCAGACAGCAGATACTGGAATCAATCTTCATTTTTAGTGCTCCCAATGCAGAACTTCCCACACTGGGAGTACATATCAAGAATTTGATTGTACGCGCCATTAATCTTCATGGACAGGAAATAACAAGCCCACAAAATGAGCTGAATTCCTACTATTTGCTCCTGGTGCGTGAAGCTCTGCTTGGGAACCTTAAAGATGAAAAGTCAATCCACTGTGTGATATGGTCTGAACCATAAAGGCCAGGGAGGGGCCAGGTTCAGTCCTCCACCTGTACTGAGTCAGCCAATTTTAGCGGGGTTAATGGTGGGAGTGATATGGTTTTTCTCACCATCTCTGGACTGGAGGAAGAGGAAAAAAGTTGGCCAGGGTTAGCAATCTGATTGCTATCCAGCAATTCCTGCAGGAATTGCATATGTGGAGATCGACACATGCAAAGCTGGGTGGGAATGTAAGTTGTGAGGAGGATGCAAGGAGGCTTCAAGGGGATATAGACAGGCTAAGTGAGTGGGCAAGAACATGGCAAATGGAATATAATGTGGAGAAATGTGAAGTTATCCACATTAGTAGGAAAAATAGAAAAGCAGAGTATTTTTTAAATGGTGGGTGATTGGGAAATGTTGGTGTTCAGAGGGACCTGGGTGTCCTTGTACATGAATCACCAAAAGTTAACATGCCGGTACAGCAAGCAATTAAGAAAGCAAATGGTATGTTGGCCTTTATTACAAGAGGATTTGAGTATAAGAGTAAAGACATCTTACTGCAATTATATAGGGCCCTGATGAGACCACACCTGGAGTATTGTGTACAGTTTTGGTCTCCTTACCTAAGGAAGGATATACTTGCCATAGAGGGAGTGCAATGAAGGTTCACCAGACTAGTTCCTGGGATGGGGGGGATTGTCCTTTGAGGAGAAATTGAGTAGACTAGGCCTATATTCTCTAGAGTTTAGAACAATGAGAGGTGATCTCATTGAAACATACAAAATTCTTACAGGGCTTGACAGGGTAGATTCAGGGAGGATGTTTCCCCTGGCTGGGGAGTCTAGAACCAGGGGTCACAGTCTCAGAATAAGGGGTCGACCATTTAGGACTGAGTTGAGCAGAAATTTCTTCACTCAGAGGGTGGTGAATCTTTGGAATTCTCTACCCCAGAGGGCTGTGGAGGCTCAGTCGTTGAGTATATTCAAGACCGAGATCGATAGATTTTCCAATATTAAGGGAATCAAGGGATATGGGGATAGTGCAGGAAAGTGGAGTTGAGGTAGAAGATCAGCCATGATCTTATTGAATGGCGGAACAAGCTCGAAGGGCCAAATGGCCGACTCCTGCTCCTATTTCTTATGTTCTTATGTTCTTATGACAGTATCTGCTAGGCTGCTATTGCTCCTGTGCGGGACCAGCCTGTCAACATTGACTGACTGTCCAGATTCAAGGCATTAGAGGAGTGCTGGCACCTTTGGAACAGTATTCTCTCAAGAGTTGTTGCCTTGGGAAGAAGGTTGAGGGGAGAAAATCAGTACAAGAATCTGTAAGAGTCTAAAAAACAGTTCTAAAGGTAAAATAAACTCAGTCCTCTACTAACACAATATACACCTTGAACATTTTAACTAAAATGGTGTAGCATTTTCTGTGAGAAACTGCTACAGTTTCCACAGCAGTGAGATTGGAAATGTCCTGCCCTAATGGAGGTTGTCACTGCAATATCGATGTGCCGAGATGAGTTATATTGGCTGCAATCATCAGTTTGACCAGCGTGTGCCAGAAACATGTGAGTGTTACTTTCACACTTGTCCATTACCATTTTCTATTTTTATTTCCATAGGTGTGAATAACAGCTGTGAGAACTGTGAAAATAATACTCGTGGATGTATAATAGACATTAGGGAAAGGAGTGGATAATTCACTGATCTGTTAGTAACTCCTCAACCCCCAACACTTCGACATTTTGACTTTCTGTGATGGCGATGCCTGTTGAAATATCCTACAGGTGGCGCTGTTTCAGATTTATCCATGTCAACAGGGAATTTTTCTGCATTAGGACAGATTGCGCCAGTAACATAATTAAGAAAATATTCATCATTTTTCAAATGCCTCATGTTGGAGGATGGGCAGTGAATGAACATGCTGATTAAAACTTTGATGCATATAAATAGAACGGTTTGCAAACAGTCTGATTGCTAACTGTCTCTGTACCGTTCTTTTTAATAACCCTTTTAATACTCAGTCTCACTGGACTTTGTCATCGCGGGACAGAAAGGGCACTGAGGAAATTATTCAGTTGAAATGGGTCAAAGCTAAACATGATGAGGGGTCTGACTGAAGAATGCATCGTTTAAATAACAGGGTTTGGATAATTTAGTGTTTCTTTTGTGTAGTAGATAACTTTGCTTTCACTTGACAGGAACATGGATCCAATGTAAGTTAGACTGATATGTTTTTAACAGTCCATTAACATGCTCAGAGTAAGCAGAAATTCCTGGCTTGACAGCACATTTCACTTAATCTGTCCGAAAACCTGCTGTTTCAACAAGTGTCGTGCTGCTTCATGCAGAACGCATTGTGCTGAGTTACAATCCGAGTGATATCAGACAGTAAAGCAGGGATTCCCAATTAATGTCTTTCAATGAACGTTGCAGGTTTGTAAAGGCATTTAATGTGGATGAAATCATGACTCACAAACACTGAAGGAGTCATATACATCATCCACCCAAATGCAAGGTCTCATAGTTTTAATGACTGTTCTATTACATAAAACAGCCAATACTCATCGCTGCAGTCTTGGGCCAGAATTTACGGTGTCTTCGACGGCGTACGTTCAGCATACGCCGTCCTAATCCTTCTGGTTGGGCCCCGCAAGTTCCGGGTTTCCGCATGCGCTGCACATACGCGAAAACCTGGATCTTGCGATCGATCTGTCAAGGTTCGCCTCGACAGATCTACCGAACCGACTGAGAAATCACATTCGCTGGCGCAGAGTTGGGCTATTTTCCCAACTACTGCCCAGCAGTTGCCCACAAAACTCTTACGGCTAGGAAAAGCAGGCCTAGGGCCCGCTTTCACCAGTGTAAGGGTTAATATAAATCTTAAATTAAAAATTAAAAAATTAAAAATGATGCACAAACACTTAAAATTAGTTTATGCAAATATTGGCCTGGATTAAAATGTTTAAAATTATTTTTCAAAAAATTTAATTTTTATTGTATTTGGTGTAATTAGGGGACTTTTAATTAAATTTGAAAATCAGAACATTTATATTTATTCGAGTTGTCTAAATTGTTTAATGAATTGGGGATTTCATTGCATGTCATTAGGGGAATTCCGTTCAGAAATGACTGCAATGGAAACCTCCTTTCTCATTGGAGGACCTGGCCCACGTGATCCCAGGGACACTTCCGAACCGCCTGCGTCCATGGGCCTTTACGCAGGCATACGCCTGGAGGCCCGAGACTCAAACTCTCCGTAGCTGTGGAGCCAGGAGGCAAGTTCAGAAATATTTCACGGGTCGGAGGCGTACTCTGGAGGCAAGCCTCCGACCACAAATTCAGGGCCAATATTTGAGTTATTTAATGTGATAATGATTCAATTCAAAAGGAGTTCTCAACTGGTCACATTACTTATTACACAGTAATTGTGAGTGTTCCAAAATATCTTAGTTAAAATAAGTAATCACTTGCATAAAGTCAAATATAATCTGAAAAAAAACCACCATAAGCATATGAAGTCTATCTACAGATTGCTGCTTTATAACTCTCATACATATCAAAGAAGAAATAATTTGCATTTATATAACACTTTTCACGGCCTCTAGACAACCCAAAGCACTTCACAGCCACAGAAATGCTTTTGAATTGTAATCACTGTTATAATGTAGGCAAATACAGAGCCATTTTGCACACACCAAGGCCCTACAAATAGCTGAGATAATCTATTTTATTGATGTTAGCTGAGGGGTAATTGTTGGCTAGGACACCAGTTCTTTTTCAAATAGTGCCATATAATCTTTTACATCCACCTGAGAGGTCATATGGGGCCTCGGTTTAGCATTTCATCCAACAGATGGCACTTCCAACACTGCCGCACTCCCTCAGTACTATACTGAAGTTTCAGCGTGGAATATGTGCTTAAGTCTCTGGAGTAGTGCTTGAAACTACAACCTTCTGGCTCAGAGGCAATGGCAAACCACTGAGCCAAGGCTGACACCACAGTATCACAACTACAAGAATAACAAGGATACCAATATGTGTCCATTATATTTCTATTCTTACTGGGAGAAAAACAAAGTGAATGTTTGCTGCATAGAACTCTGTCTGATTTAAATGAAAAGCATTTACACTAGTGTGAGCTGGATTGAAGTGAATTGTTGAGTGGCTGGATTAGACTGTTCCCTTGAGTCTCCGTATAGCATGTTCCTGATTTCAGCAAGTAGGAAGCATAATATAGGGAAGTAAAGAAAATTGGAAAGTGACTCATATTAGACCACTCTTGCACATTTCCGAAGAGCTGACTCAAAAGCAAGGAGCAAGCAGATCTAACACATCTGCTTTCTCGACTTTGGCACTGTACTTGGCAGGAGAGGTCCTATCATGGTTGGAAGGTGTAACAATAATACAGTAAAAAAAGAGCAGCCCTAAATTTGCAGTGCATACTAATGATATTTATCTTAAACATTAATGAGAAGAAATTGGAGTAATTTTGACTTGAAATTCTGATCGGGTCTGGGCAGGTCGCCCTAGGGCTGGAAAATGGGATAGGACCAGGTTGTACTTTTCACTAACAGAACGGGTCCATTGGAATTTCATCCCCTTTGTTCCTCAGAACAAAACTTGCCAATGGTTCTACTGATACAATAGATAAAGTGCAAATTATTTGCTTATATAACAGCAGTCATTGTGTGAAGTGTCTTGAGACAGTTCGTCATACTGTACTATATAAATACAATTATTAATAATAATACAATAGTTGAGGCAAACTAATCCATTGAGTATTAGGGGGTTAGAAACAAGGGAACAATGTCCAAAACAATTGTATTATCAGTTTGAATAAGCTAATGGGGGGAAATTGTAAGCCTAAATTAAAATTACATTTTTTTATATTGAATCTGAAGAATGGATGATTATGATGATGAATGTTATTCAAAAGGGTAAGAGATAATAACTATAGAATTATACCCAGTTATCCTAACATCACTAGTGAGCATTTTGTAGAACGTAATCAATATTCACCTAGACAGCATAAGGAGTGGTCAGTGTGGACTTAGAAATAATAATAGGTTATGCCTCTGGAATGCACTGGAATTCATGATTAAATAAATGGACAAGAGTTTGGATGTAGTTTACTTGGATTTTCAGAAGGCATCTGACAAAGTTCTACAAGTGAGGCTTTTAAAGAAGCTTAAAGCCTATGGAATGAATGGCAAATTAGCTAGCTAGAATGGAAATGTCAGCAGGAAAATAAAACTATAGAATCTCTTTGGTCTTTAATGGGCATTGTCTGATGGATTATATTGCATAGTAATAAATGTTAAAGATAAAGCGTGCCATGAAGCGTTACCTTGAATGTAAAGGACTCATTGAAGGAAGGGTTTAGAGTCTTTTTCTGAACCTTCGTCTCATATTTCTTTTTCTTGTCTGGAAGCAGGAAGACTTTAACATAAGGGTCAGATGTGCCACCTATGTCCAGTGCAGGTAGTTCAGCTGCTTGAATAATTCCCACTGTTAGCTGCAAAAGACATGGAGAACAGTTAAAGATCTGTAACTCTGTAACGGCAACCACATTTCAGTAAAAAAGAGGGCCCCAAAAATACAAGGTGTTCCAATAGGAGCCCGGTGGAACCAACATGAAAACTGCATGCCTAGTAAGGGACAGAACCTCTGCTGACTTCTTACAAGGCAAGTGGCCAGGACGCCCAAAAAAAGAAGCAATTTACTTTTACAAATATCTTGATCAGCCTCCTTACAGAGGGTACTGAGGGGTACATGGCTGGGGCCTGGGGGAGGGGCCTGGGCAACCTCCCACCCCCATGCTGGCTTTTGTGGCTAGATGCACCCTCAGTGATGCTTGCATCCGCTGGCCCCATGCAAATTAGGTACCCTCCCACTGACCCTGCAAACTTCAGCAAGGGCAATGCTAGAGGACATCAATAGGCGCCATGCCGGCGTCACCATCAGGATTGTATCTTGAGATATTTTAATGATTGTTGGGGCACCATTGTGAAGGCCTTTATACTATTCTACAGTATGCCCATTGGGTAGCACTGCCCTTGGAAAAGTCTTCGATGTAACATTAACAGTGAAGATTAGAGGAACGTATGAAATACAAATTAAACATTCAGGAAAGATACCATAATAAGCCATACTAGACCCCACCCTAGAAATCTATAACATGCTTTTAGTTCCTTTTTTTACAATATTAAAGCAGATGATCCACAAGTGAGACGGTCATTTCCTGGCTTCCAATTAAACATCAAAAAGTGAAGGAAACCCATCTGCAACTCCCCACTTACTCCCTATAGATATGTGAAGAGAAAAAGATTGGTGAAGTCAAGCATAGGTCCCTTGCAGTCAGAATCAGGGGAATTTATAATGGGGAACAAAGAAATGGCAGACCAATTAAATACATACTTTGGTTCTGTCTTCACAAAGGAGGACACAAATAACCTCCCAGAGATGTCGGGGAACATAATGTCTAATGAGAGGGAGGAACTGAAAGAAATCAGTATTTGTAGGGAAATAGTGTTAGGGAAATTGACGGGATTGAAGGCCAATAAATCCCCAGGGCCTGATAATCTACATCCTAGGGTACTTAAGGACGTGGCCCTAGAAATAGTAGATGCATTGCTGGTCATCTTCCAAAATTCGATAGACTCTGGAACAGTACCCATGGATTGGAGGGTAGCTAATGTTACCCCACTATTCAAAAAAAGGTGGCAGAGAGAAAACGGGGAATTATAGACCGGTAAGCCTGATATCGGTAGTGGGGAAAATGCTCGAGTCCATTATAAAAGATGTAATAGCAAAGCACTTGGAAAACAGTGACAGGATCGGACAAAGTCAACATGGATTTACAAAAGGTAAATCGTGCTTGACTAATCTACTGGAATTTTTTGAGGATGTAACTGGTAAAATAGATAAGGGAGAACCAGTGGATGTGGTGTATTTGGACTTTCAGAAGGCTTTCGATAAGGTCCCGCATAAGAGATTAGCGTGTAAAGTTAAGGCACATTGGATTGGGGGCAAGGTATTGACTTGGATAGAGAACTGGTTGGCAGACAGAAAGCAAAGAGTTGGAATAAACGGGTCTTTTTCCAAGTGGCAGGCAGTGACTAGTGGGGTACTGCAGGGATCGGTCCTAGGACCCCAGCTATTGACAATATATATTAATGATCTAGACGAGGGAATTGGATGTAATATCTCCAAGTTTGCAGACGACACAAAGCTGGGTGGGAGTAACTGCCGTGAGGAGGATGCCGAGAAACTCCAGTATGATTTGGACAGGTTGGGTGATTGGGCAGAAGCATGGCAGATGCAATATAATGTGGATAAATGTGAGGTTATCCACTTTGGTGTCAAAAACAGGAAGGCAGATTATTATCTGAATGGCAATAGATTGGGAGAAGGGGAAGTGCAACGAGACCTGGGTGTCCTTGTGCACCAGTCGCTGAAGGTAAGCATGCAGGTGCAGCAGGCGGTTAAGAAGGCAAATGGTATGTTGGCCTTCGTAGCGAAAGGGTTCGAGTACAGGAACAAGGATGTCTTGCTGCAGTTGTACAGGGCCTTGGTGAGACCACACCTTGAGTATTGTGTGCAGTTTTGGTCGCCTTATCTGAGGAAGGATGTTCTTGCCATGGAGGGAGTGCAGTGAAGATTCACCAGGCTGATACCTGGGATGGCAGGAATGACGTATGAGGAGAGATTGGGTCGATTGGGCTTATACTCGCTGGAGTTTAGAAGAATGAGAGGGGATCTCATTGAAACTTATAAAATTCTAACAGGACTAGACAGACTAGATGCAGGAAGGATGTTCCCGATGGCTGGGGAGTCCAGAACCAGGGGTCACAGTCTAAGGATAAGGGGTAAGCCATTTAGGACTGAGATGAGGAGGAATTTCTTCACCCAAGAGAGTGGTGAGCCTGTGGAATTCTCTACCACAGAAGGCAGTAGAGGCCAATTCATTAAATATATTCAAGAAGGAGTTAGATATATTTCTTAAAGTTAAAGGGATCAAGGGATATGGAGAGAAGGCAGGGACAGGGTACTGAATTTGGATGATCAGCTATGATCTCATTGAATGGCGGAGCAGGCTCGAGGGGCTGAATGGCCTACTCCTGCTCCTATCTTCTATGTTTCTATGTTTTGAGGGGAGGTAAAGACTGTCTTTGGCTTCCACAACAGGGGTGTTAGACATGCTTATGCCTGAACTGACCTTGAAGGGCTGCAGTGAAGGTGGTTGAACTGTTAGATTTAAGGAGCTACAGTGAGCTGAAGCAGTCATTTGTTCTCCAATGAAGTGAGAATGTGGGGAATTTCAGTTGGTTGTCCTCTGACAGTTAATAACTTCATTGGCACAAACACATTTGAAGAAGCACCTGCAAACAGAATCTGCATAATATGTACAAGGTAACAGATAACCTTGTATCTCATTTCAAGAAAGCACAAAAATAACCTTGCCAAATGTCATAAGACGTGTCACATTGAAGTACCTTCACAAGGTTATAAAAGGCAGGAGAAGGTTATTTTTATAAGGAATACTTTCAATGTAACTTACTTAACCTTTTATTCACTCCACAGCCTATGTTTCAAAAATGGTTCCTTTGTCATTGCAGGCAGAATGACATTTCATGCATACACATGGGTAAACTCCACTGACATCAGCAAAAGGAGCCAGGATGCAGTGGAGCTATTGATTCCTGCACAGTGTGAATCCTTAGAGACTCTCTATGAGCTATTGTTTTCTTTTTAAAGTAATCCCAAAACAGATTTCATTGTTGCTTAGCCGAGACTGCAAGAAAACCACTGGAGGCTGTCTCAAAAATAAAATCATGGCATCGAATCATTCATTTAATTCGGATAAATACAACCAAAGTTCCAAGAGTTCAGATTACATATATTTGTTGGTCCCAAGTGGACATGCTCCAACCCTATTTGTTTCAATGGCATCTGTGGAACACATCGATGCAATGGTCTAGCTGCAGCTCTAGAGGAATCCATCCCAAATAGATTATTCCTCCAACAACACCTTGCATTTATACAGCACTCCTTATGTCAAAAAGACATCTCAGCACTCTGTACAGTGAGAAGAAAATGGACACCGAGCGGGAGAGAAAGAACAGTGAGCATGGATGTGAGGAGCAAGGCCAAAAGTGGTGTTGAAGAGAAAGTTTTGATTAGTTTTTGAAAACAGCATGGGAGGATATAAGGGGAAGGATTGTGAAAGATAGCTCCAGAGGGCAGGAGCATAGAGACTGAAAGATTAACCGCCAATGGTGGAATATAAACAGGGAACAAGAGGTAGGATAATGTCAGAGGAATAAAGATGAAAGTGAGGATTTAGGGCTGAGGTAGGATGGCGTGAGGCTGTTGTGGCATTTGAAGGTAGGACAAGGATCTTCAGTGGGTTTTTTGAGGAGGAGGGAAAACAGGAAGGTGAAGTGGAGAAGCGAAAGAGGGAGCGAGGGAGAAAGGAGGGAGAGAGAAGTGTAGTTAGGAAGGGGAGAGGGAAAGGAGAAGAGTGTAGGGGAAGAGAATAGCATTGGGAGCATGGGGGGAGGTGGCTGGGGAGAGGGGGAAGAGAAGAGTAGGGAGTAGGGAACAGGGGAAGAGGTGGCAGAGACCAGAAAGAGGAGGAAGAGGGGCTAGAGGATGTTTGGCTGATTATTGGTAGGGGAGATACAGATTCCCAGGGCCTTCATTTGATTCTTTGTGGACGGAAGGGGTTGCCAGTGTGCTAGGGATAGATGAGAGTTGCAATGATGTTAAGTGTCAGCATGGATGGCAAAGACTTGAATGCTGTGCATTTCTGTTAGCACAATGGAAGAAGCTCCCACTTCAAATGTGTGGGAGCTTTCTAACAAATGTTAATGATGCAGGAGCACCACCTTCTGCTTCTTTTTGCAACATGTCTACTGGAAAAGAATATAATGTCCATTGTATCTGGGTCTCCATGGTTGGCAAGTGATGAGCAGTTCAAGCAAGAACATCTAAAGGGCTATAAATACATTTCTTTTTACTGTTTTGTGGCCTTCTCTGGCCCCTCTTAATTCCACCCCACCCCTTCATGGCAAATAGGTTGTCTTAAGCCTTTGTGTCAATTCCTTCATTTCTTTCTTCTGCAGCAGCATTACAGATATTAATGCAATTCCCAATGGGAATTCCCCCAATTTCAGATGCCAGAAAGAAGAGGAGGATTCTTAAAGTGTTGGCATGCAGATTTTAGTGCATGAGAGGTTCTCTGTGTCCACCTGTTGGCACTCAAATATTCACTTCTTCACACAGAAGTGGCCAGACCTTGGTTTTGGCAGACGATTGATGCAGGTGGAGGCTCTAACTCACAAACAAGGTCAGGACAGTAGGATCGATGCGTAGATATGGGTGAAGGCCTGACTAATGTTGGATGCTATTTCATAAGCAACAGCACAGCATATCATTAACCCGGGAAAACGATGCTATCAGCTAAAAATACAGACCTCATCTGTAACAGAATCAGGGAGACCTGACTCGAGACTATCGATACAGGCAATAAAATTAATGTATTTATAAAAATGTCAATCAAAATTCTTGCAAGTACATTATACTTCTATATAAAATTATAACTAACTAGAATTGCCTTCCCCTTTACATAGGACAAACCCTTAAGTGAAAACTCTGATTATATTGAAGTTACAATGCCACTTGGTCATTCAATAGAATTCACTATGCTCTAAGTTGTAAACATGAAATAATCTTTTCCAAGCTGGAAGATGCCTTCACCACTGTTCTAAGCTTTCTGTCTAAATTAAATTTAACGCATTAGATCGATTGAAAAACTGGAACATTGAGAGCATGTGACTTCAAAACAACAATACTTGAATCTGATTGTAATTCCCTCAGCATAGCCAAATCCCAATCTTTCATCCTGACTCGCCCTTCCTATAGCCTACAATTTCTGTGCTCATAATAATTGGCAGTTGCATTGGAGAAAAATACATCACTCACTCTCAGGCTGCTTAAATACAAGACAGCACGATCTGCCAGGCCATCAATGCTAGATTGCATCACTGAAGGGTTGCCCTCCCATACAGCCTATGCTTAGTTATACAATCTCATGTAGCATTATAGCTTATTAATAGAGGTTCAGCAAACAATAATGAATACTATCTCAAATATGAAGAATAACTGCAAAGAACAGATGAACAAATAAATCAACCTTTTCTTCGTAGTGATGTAAATAATTAGATTTCAGTATGTATCTAAATGATAATTTTCGTATTTTATTGTGGGATTTGTGAAACAAATCCCTGGTTTAGTGTGTTTTACAAATCTCGATAGACTCTATTGCAATAGATGCATGAATTCAGATGCAGATCTTCAAGATCTAAAGTGTCGATTTGGATTCGACTTCCTTCACACTTAGGTGTCTTCTAATGGATATTTTTAAAATGTACTTTTTAAGCTGCTTTATAGTTTGCTTCCCTTCCTCTCATTTGATTTCCCTGTGAGTTATACACCACTTCGGACAAAAAGGCAGAACTGGCCCCTGGCTTCTGCCAATGCAAACTGATCTACATTGAGTGAATAGATTGTTCAATTCAGATCAGGACGCAGCATCAGAGTATAACCCCTAAAGGGCACTAACATTTTTACTTAACCCCAAAAGGGCCCCTTTCCATTCATCACAGATGCCATCCTAATGCAGTTGATATAGCTAATCTGTTCACTCAAGTGACACCGAATAATGTATTCTATTTTACATTAGCCAGGGTATTACCTGTCATAACACAATCGGGCTCTCTGGTTTTCTTTTAAATTCCACTGTGCCTCGTGTTTAATGCATTATGTATGCACCTGCACACAGGCAGTGGGTACTTCAGGTTTCTGAGAAGCTGAAGAATGTAGTGTGTATGGATAGTGTATTCTATCCAGTGACCTAAGGAGCCAGTCTCATGGTGAAAGGCTGGTATAAATAGCAGGTCTGTTGTGACTCATGACATTACACTAATGCGGGCAGGTCTTGCAGAGGTAGTGCAGTCAGGCCTGCTTTGTGTTCAGTAACTCTATACTTGTATTTTTATTGTATAGTTACAGTACTACAAATTGTAAATGCAATGCAAAAATCCCAGTTTATCAAAAGTTAAAGTTCAGAGTACCACTGCATGTGCACAGGCCCAAATATAGGGGCCGAGAATCCACGACCCTTCCGGTGAAAGGGCTGGAAATTGGGCTGGGATCCTACGCTAGTCCCAAACAAGGGTGCTGGTGTATGGGGAGAGGGGACACCCAGCTTGGAGTTTCTTTATCCATGGCCTGGGAATCCAGCAGTAGGTGCACACACCCACTGAAGGTAGGCGTACTGACCTGCTCACTGGCCGATATAGCACCCACCTGGGGGTTCAGGCCTGAGACTTGTCCTGGATTCCTGAAAATCGAATACATTTCTGACCTATTTTTTGCCCCCCTCACGATTATTAACAAGCGTGTGTTCTTGCACTGGTGTGAGGTTATTCAGCAATACCAAATGTTGCTGAAAGAGAGATCGCTTTCTGCTGTAAACTGGGAACTGGATTGAGATTGGCCAACAGAGGAGGTCACGACATTAATGGAGCATTCACACTACAAGCTAAACTTGTGGCTTTTAAAATTGTTGTGGAGATGCCGGCGTTGGACTGGGGTGGACAAAAATGAGAAGTCGCACAACACCAGGTTATAGTCCAACAGATTTATTTAAAATTACAAGCTTTCGGAGCTGTCGCTCCTTATTCAGGTAGGGTAGCTGTGAGAGAATCTCCCAGAATTCACAATATAAACACAGAAAAAATGTATTCAAATCTTTCCCTACATCAAAGACACACTAAGAGCACAGCCAAGACAATGAGATGTGTCCCAGGGGTCCAACGACTCGGCCAACGTTGTCTACCTGATACGTTGCACTAAAGGATGCCCCAGAGCATGGTACATCGGCGAGACCATGCAGACACTGAGACAACGTATGAACGGACACCGCGCAACAATCGCCAGGCAGGAGGGTTGTCTCCCAGTCGGGGAACACTTCAGCAGTCAGGGGCATTCAGCCTCGGATCTGCGGGTAAGCGTTCTCCAAGGCGGCCTTCGGGATACACGACAGCGCAAAATCATAGAGCAGAAACTGATAGCCAAGTTCCGCACTCATGAGGATGGCCTCAATCGCGATATCGGGTTCATGTCACGATACAGAACGTGACTTGACATCATGGCCGGTCTTTCCAGGTGTTTTTAAAAAAAAACTAACACAAGAACCAAACCCAAATGGAGAGGATATGCAGCCAGCAGGTGTTTTGACACGTTGGACCCCCTGGGACACATCTCATTGTCTTGGCTGTGCTCTTAGTGTGTCTTTGATGTAGGGAAAGATTTGAATACATTTTTTCTGTGTTTACATTGTGAATTCTGGGAGATTCTCTCACAGCTACCCTACCTGAAGAAGGAGCGACAGCATCGAAAGCTTGTAATTTTAAATAAATCTGTTGGACTATAACCTGGTGTTGTGCGACTTCTCATTTTAAAATTGTTGTCAACCCTTGAACTAGGGTTGCCAACCCTCCAGGATTGGCCTGGAGTCTCCAGGAATTGATGATTACTTGAAGAGAGAATGACTTGAAGGATCGAATTTTCCCCTTAATTTTGAAATCAAGTGAAATTGAGTTCATGTTCAATTAACAAGCTGAAGTCTTATGTTCAGGAATGGCATGGAAATGCAAGTTCGAAACAGTGCTGACAAAATATCTCATAGACTTTCCGAAAGAGACGCAAATCTTTTCAAATGTTACTTAGTGCCAATCTAAGTTTATCCTATGTTTAATTCAACCTCCTAAAAGTAATTAATTATTTAAATATTTTGACAGAGGCAACAGGATATGAAGAGTTTTGCAGAGATGAGATTGTCTAATGACATTTCAGCTTTGCAATGCAATGCAATGCAAATATCATTATATGCAATAATAGGATGGGAATAAAATTTAAATTGCAAACTTCAGCTCTCCCACTAAGAAGTTAAATGACACATGTAAATTTTGTCATTTACAGCCAGCTGAGTGCTGGTACCATAGGAAGCTCAGGATGTCACCCTCCTGGAGCTCAGTACAGAGAAAGAACCTGCAGTCTAAGCCAAGAACAGTGATAGGTATTCAAATATTTTGGTGAAACATGGGGTGGAAAGCTGCTTTTTAATTTGTCTTCGAACAAGACTTTGCTGGTGTCAGATGCTGAAATAGTAAAATGTCGTGTTCTCAGATTACAGTGACAAAAAAAAAATAGGCGATTCTTTGTACAGTGCATGAATCATTCTGGGAGGCCATACTGTGTACTGAGCATGTCTAATTCCAAAGGACTGAAGACTACTGTTTATTGAGCGATTCCTGTGCAGAATGTAGCACTGAACAATTCAGAGATAATTGGTACAATATAATTTTTTGCAGGATCTTTTTTCTCTTGAGTCATATAAAAATAGCTATATTAATGCTCTCGTGATGGCTTTAAGTGGTCAAAAGCATTGCCTGGTATGGTACCGAGCCACACTGAGTTAGCTGAGCTCAGCCAGGCCAGCAGCTGATGCGTTACAATTGGCCTCAGCTCCTGAGTTAGGGATGGGGAAAAAGATCAGCCTCGGTTCCTGATCCTGATCGCTATCCTGATCCCTGCTGGGTAGTGCATACGTGCAGACATCAGGGGCTAGCTTTTAACTGTCAGTAGCCTATCAGAGGCGCACACCGGCTGCCCGCCCAATTGCCCCGGCAGGAGGTCCAGTCAGTTTTGAGGGCAAGGCCTCATTACCATGTCGTGGGCAAGCTGCAGGCACCAAGCGGTTGCCTTCTTGCTGTTGCTCGCCAGCTCTGGACCAGTGCAATATTGAGTAGCCTGGAGACTGGAGACGAACATAACCGCAGGAAAGGTATGTCCAGGGGGGGGGGGGGCGGGGGGGGGCGCTGCAATTATGGGAAGGTGAGGTGGGGGGAGAGCCTGGAGTGGCAGTAGCCCACATTATTCTTGTGGAGCCCGGAGGAGCCCTCCTGCTCCTCCATGTCCCACACAAATAATTTTAACACTTACCTTTTGGGCCTCTTCTGCTGTACCTGCAGGTTTTACTGAGTAGAGAGTCCACAGTAGATGCTCTGCCTGGTAGGCAGTTAAAATGATTTCGAGTTCCCATGTAACCTCATAGGATCCCAATTTACATAAATTAACGAGGCTCCCGCCTGAGTCAGGCGAATGCCTTGGATGCACAGTGGAAGGCCCCCGGGGAAAATGGAGGCAGAGTGGGAACAGGGAGGTATGCCCACCACCTCAATTTTAACTCCGTTACTGTCCTGTTTCTGCCGGGTGGAGGGAGTTAAAATCTCCCCCCCAGATGACAGCTGGATAGGCTCCAGCTGTGATGTTCTATGTGGTTGAATGGGCTGACATCACTCACTCTTTAGGATCATGCATAAAAAGGAGGTCATTTGAACAAAGTAATGAAGGGCTGTCAAGTGCCTGTTGAGGTCTACTGTATTAATGCATTTTGGAGAGAAACAGAGAAATTTGGAAAAAAATAATTGAATTGTGCGATTTTATTCTCTGCTGTGCCACTAATAATCAGTTTGGGTGTGATATATATGGCATACACTGTCACTACCATTCATTAACATAGCATAACCAAGAGTATTACAGTTGTGCAAGTGAGAAATGAAAATCTTGGGCACACAAGTGAGACTCTTTAAAGGCTTCTGTTGATTGAAATGTCATCTATGTCTTTGTAGTGTGACATAACCAGCAGCAATTGCCTTTCCAGAGCCCTCCAGTGAGTGCTGAACCTTTCATTGTGGTTTGGTCTTAATTAGGATCAGCTACACGCAGGCCCAGGGCAACAGAAGTGTAACGGACCATTGGGCCCCATTTTAAAAGATTTATGAAGTGTTGCCATGGCAAGGAGCCTTGCAAGAGACTTTGTCATGTTTAAATACAGAAGCGTATGCAGCCATACAATGGCTGCCTTGGTGAGGTGTTAGCACTGATGGCCATGTCTGCTAGTAAAAGTATTTTATAATTTCAGTACTAAAACTAAAGCACAAACCAAGATAGGAATTTAGGCTGCTAAGGCGAGTGCCACAGTATGTTGATGATGCCGAACATCAAGCCACCGTGTCCAAGACTGTCACTGACCTCATCTCCTCTGGAGATCTTCCCCCCACGGCCGCCAACCTCATAGTTCCCCAACCCCGCACAGCCCGCTTCTACCTCCTTCCCAAGATCCACAAACAGGACTGCCCGGTTAGACCCATCGTTTCAGCCTGTTCTTGCCCACGGAACTTATCTCTTCCTATCTCGACTCTATTTTTTCTCCCCTTGTCCAGTCTCTTCCCACCTACATCCGCGACTCTTCCGATGCCCTCCGCCATTTTAACAGTTTCCAGTTTCCCGGCCCCAACCGTCTCCTCTTCACTATGGACGTACAATCCCTCTACACCTCCATTCCCCACCAGGATGGCCTGAGGGCGCTCCGCTTCTTCCTTGAACAGAGGCCCAACCAGTCCCCATCCACCACCACCCTCCTCCGCCTGGCTGAACTTGTTCTCACATTGAACAACTTCTCCTTTGACTCTACCCATTTCCTCCAAATTAAAGGTGTTGCTATGGGTACCCGCATGGGTCCTAGCTATGCCTGCCTTTTCGTGGGATATGTGGAACACTCTTTGTTCCAGTCCTACTCGGGTCCCCTCCCTCACCTCTTTTTCCGGTACATTGATGACTGTATCGGTGCCGTCTCCTGCTCTCGCCCTGAACTAGAACATTTCATTCACTATGCTTCCAATTTCCACCCTTCCCTCACCTTCACATGGTCCATCTCCGACTCTTCCCTTCCCTTCCTCGACTTCTCCATCTCCATCTCTGGGGATAGGTTATTGACTAACATTCACTACAAGCCCCGACTCCCACAGCTACCTGGACTACACTTCCTCCCACCCTGCCTCCTGTAAGGACTCTATTCCATTCTCCCAGTTTCTCCGTCTCCGCCGCATCTGCTCTGATGATGCCACCTTCCATACCAGTGCTTCCGACATGTCTTCCTTTTTCCTCAACGAGGATTCCCCTCTACGTGGTCGACACGGCCCTCGACCGTGTCGTTCTATCTCCCGCACATCTGCCCTCACCCCTGCCCCTCCCTCCGGAACCACGATAGGGTTCCCTTGTCCTCACCTTTCACCCCACAGCCTCCACATTCAACGGATCATCCTCCGCCATTTCCGCCACCTCCAGCGTGATCCCACCACCAAACACATCTTCCCCTCACCTCCCCTTTCAGCATTCCGCAGGGACCGCTCCCTCGCGACACCCTAGTCCACTCCTCTACCACCCCAGCACCCTTCCCCTTCGCCCGGCACCTTCCCGTGCACGCGCAGGAGATGCAACACATGCCCTTATACCTCCCTCTTCCCACTGTCCAGGGCCCCAAACACCCCTTCCAGGTGAAACAGCGATTTACTTGTACTTCCTGCAATTTAGTATACTGTATTCGCTGCTCACGATGTGGACTCCTCTACATTGGGGAGACCAAACGCAGATTGGGTGACGCTTTGCGGAACACCTCCGTTCAGTCCGTAAGGGGGACCCGAGCTCCCGGTGGCCTGTCACTTTAATTCACCGCTTCACTCCCACTCTGACCTCACCGTCCTCGGCCTATTACACTGTTCCACGGAAGCTCAGCGTAAGCTCGAGGAACAGCACCTCATCTTTCGTTTAGGCACGCTACAGCCTTCTGGACTCAATATCGAGTTCAACAATTTTAGATCATAACCTCAGCTCCAATCACATTTATATTTTATTTTATCCACCCTTTTTATTTGTCCCCCCCCCTTTTTTTTTCCCTCCTAGAAGCTGGCAGCTGTCCTTCATTCTGCCAGTGGATTTCACACTTCATTCAGCCTTAATCTGTCACATTAACACCACCTCTAGCCTTGCATATCTCTTAATGTCTCTTAATGTCTCTTCATCTCCTCCTTTGTTCCTTTATCCCCTCCCCCTTTTCCCAGCTTTACCCTGGCCTTAAATCTATTTGATTTCCAGCTCTTCCCAGTTCTGATGAAAGGTCATCGACCTGAAACGTCAACTCTCTTTCTCTCTCTACGGATGCTGCCTGGCCTGCTGAGTTTTTCCAGCGTTTTCTGTTGTTATTTCGGATTTCCAGCATCTGCAGTATTTTGCTATCGTATGTTGATGATGCAATCTGTTTGCCACGGACTGATAGGACATGTGTTTACCATCTCCCTCTATTCCAAACTTCTAAGGATGTAAACCATGGATTTGTGAATGTCAGCCTATGTATGACTAATCCAGTTGAATTTTTTGGGCAAAACTATGGCAGATGGAGTTCAATGTGGGCAAGTGAGGTCATACACTTTGTATCCGAGAAAGGCAAATCAGAATATTTTCTTAATGGTGAGCGACTAGGCGTTGTGGAAGAAAAAAGTGATTTAGATGTCCATGCACTAAAAGCTAGTGCACAGGTACAAAAAGTAATCAGAAAGGTTAATGGAATATTGACCTTTATTTCAAGGGGTTTGGAATTCAAACGTGAGGAAGTGATTCTTCAGTTATACAGAGCCTTGGTCAGACCCCATCTGGAGTAATGCGCTCAGTTTTGGGCACCAAACTTCAGCAAAGATATACTGGCCTTGGAAGGGGTACAACACAGATTCACCAGAATTATACAGGCGATGAAAGGGTTAAATTATAAATCCTAAACTTGGTTTGCATTACCTTGAATTTAGAAGTTTGAGGGGTGATCTAATCGAGGCATTTAAAATAATAAAAGGATCCGATAGGGTAGATAGAGAGAAACTATTTCCTCTGATGGGGGAATCCAGAACAAGAGGACATAATCATTACACAATACCAAATCTAAACTAGCCTGCTCCCAAAAAAGAAAGAGGACATAATCTTAAAATTGGAGCCAGGCCATTTAGGAGTGAAATCAGGAATTACATAGAATTTACAGCACAGAAATAGGCCATTCGTCCGAATTATGCCGGTGTTTATGCCCCACATGAGCCTCCTTCCACTCTGTTTACTTCATCTCACCCTATCAACATATCCTTCTATTCCTTTCTCCCTCATGTACTTATCTAGGTTTCCCGAAAATGCATCTATGCTATTCCCCTCAACCACTCCATGTGGTAGCGAGTTCCATTTTCACACCACTCTGAGTAAAGAAGCATTTCTTCATGCAAAGGGTAGTGGAAATATGGAACTCCCACTCCCAAAAGGCTGTGAATGCTGGATCAATTTAATTTTTCAAGACTGTGATTGATAGTTTTTTATTAGGTAAGCGTATCCAAGGGATATGGAACAAAAGCAGGTAAATGGAATTGAGGTACAGATCAGCCATGATTTAATTGAATTGCGGAAGAGGCTCAAGGGGCTGAATGGTCTACTCCCGTTCTTGTGTTCTTAGATAATGTAGATTGCCAAGCACTTATCTATAGAAAGCGAAAGACAGTTAGAAATCACCCTGACCATATTTCACACCTTTTAGTTGGCTGGTTCGTGACCAGCATAGAGAGAGGCCTAGGAGCGGCATCACCCAAATCACTCTGACTGCTAGGGGTGGCAAAGTGGCTTAGGAAGATGTAAAGGAAAGGAGGAAATAAGGTTTTAAAAATAAGATTGAAAACAAAGAGTGATTTAAAGTCCACTAAAGCAACTAATCAACGACGTGACAACAAGTGGTCTTATTAAGAAGCAATTTCATTGTATGACTAGAAGGCTGCAGACTGGCAAATTACAATAAGCAACATATCAGTGCTTCAAATACGATAGCAAAATACTGCGGATGCTGGAAAATTGAAACAACAACAGAAAACGCTGGAAAAACTCAGCAGGCCAGGCAACATCCGTGGAGAGAGAAACAGAGTTAACGTTTCAGGTCGAAGACCTTTCGTCAGAACTGAGAAAAAAACAGGAAATGAAACAGAAAGAAAAGCAAGTGGGAGGCTGGGGGGAGGAATAAAAGAACAAAAGGGGTGGTCTATGATAATTAAATTTCCTTCCAATAGAGGCTCATAGCTTTTGAATACCTCTCTTGGTCTGCTAAGGCAAGAAGTAAAACATGACCATGTGAGCAATCAAACTATCCATTTTTTTCCCCCCTTGGACAGGCGAATCCTTCTCAGCGGCTTAACTGAGAACAAACTGAATGTTGGAATGAGCCATAATTGCACGAATATCGACAACAACTTGTGAGGGCTTGCATCTCACCTGATTACTCTGGAAGTCATAATCCAATGAAAATTGCAGTTTGCCCAGTTTTTCTTCCTCTTTTGGTTCCTCTTCCTTGTCTTCACCTTCAGTTAATCCAGTTTCTGCATCATCATCATCCTGTTTGGTCTGTGAGGAGGAAGCAAAACTTTGGTGAGTTTTCCCAGGAGGTCCTTTACTGTTTACAATATCTGGACAGCAAAGTTCCTGATGTGAAGAAAAACTTTTTTTTTACGCCGTAAGGGAGGCAGTAGATGCAGTAGAGTATGCCTTTTGCTAGCCTTTATAGGGCTGATTTCAAGGCCATTAAATTAACAATTTTCACAAATACAAAGTGGTTTAGCCTCAGTCAACTGACAGCGGTTTGCCATATTGGCTGATGGGTCAATTAAAATTGCCACTTCAGTTATGAACTGAATATAAAAACTGTGTGGAATTTTAACAGCATTGTGGAGCATTTTATAAGACATTATCTTGAGACTGCTATTGATTTTTGAAACATTTGAACTAGAAAACATAGACCACAAAAGGCAATCTACCATTTAAATGGCTGAGTGATTTTGCAGTGCAGATCTGAAGAAAGCTGATGCGATTGAATATTAATAATCAGGCGTGCAGATGATAATGCGCTTCAAAGAGAGCAAGCAATACTAGAGTCATTAAAAGAATCTTGATGGTATTTTCCTGAATTGCTACAGCTTCAGGTCCATAAACCACAATTGTGTGTAATTCACAGTCCAACATGCCTTGTCTTATCTGTCAAACCTCTTAAGACTGCAATACACTTATGGCAATGTGCACAAGCTTTTAAATTCAAAGTTGCCTCTGTGGTTCCACAATCTCCAAGCGACTGTCTGTGCATGAATGCTCAAGAGGGATTAATTGCTATTGTCTGATGTTACTCAAAAATGTCCCTAAGATGGCGAGTTCCACGCTATGCTTTCTGCCAATTATAAATGATATTTGCATAAATCCATATTATTCAGAGCAATCTATCAATTTTTATGTCTGTAAGAATGTATGGTTGTTGTGTTCCTTTGACCAATCAGATCCCAGAACCAACCGGTTCAGTCACAAATATGACCAATTCCATGCCCAAACAAATGTGGCACACGACTCCTCCGTTCTGCACTCAGCTAAATTTTAGGCAAACCCCAGTCTCCTGGTACAAGCTGCACTGCTCCCTACCCCACCAGTCCGATCCCCTGTCACTCTCTGTGGCTTCAGGACCAACTCACCATGGCTCCAAGTCCTATTCCCTGCCATTCTCCACTGCTCCCTGTCTCCAGGCCCCAGACTTCAGTACCACCACATAAGCAAGCAGAGAATCTGGGGTCAGAGGCAGAGGTGACATGCATCTCTCTCCATCCCCACCCCCGCCGCCCGTATGAATATTGACTGGAGCCCCAATTAAAGGTACTTTTTTCCCCAAAGTGAAACCTACGTTATAGTATGCACTGTAGGTCATTGCAGTGGTATTTAAAGGAAAAGTACTATTGTTGTAATTTTTGTAATGATTTTCTGCATGCACTGCGCATGCGCGGGAAACCGGCACTTTGTGAATTCAAAAGGGGGCGGTTCCTAAGTGAACCGCGTGCGCGCTACAGGCTGCGCGCACGCAGTGCACTTAGTTATTTTTGCAGCTTTGAACGCGCAGGTAAGCATGGAAGATTTTACACATAAAGAAAGGAGGAGTAAGACCCTCTTTTAACAAGGTAAGTAGTTAATTAAGTATTATTTTAAATTTTTTTCAACAGGTTTATCTTTTTTAGAGACTTTAAAGAAAGGTAAGTTTAATTTTATAACTTTTAAAAAGATTTTAAATTTTTTCAAAAATTTAATTTTTTGTTTAAAGTGGTTAATTTATTTAACTATACTTATTTTATTAATGTGATGGGTTTTTTTTAAATTTAATTGAGGTTTAGCTGTTCTTTTGGGGGTGTGTAGGATTCATAGCTTTGACAGCCCTTGCTGTTAAAACTATGAATGAAAGATGGTGTGCTGCCATTGGCTCTAACCATCATTGGGGCTTCACTCTGTATTCATATAGGGAGGGAGGCAGGCCCCAATCTCTCACCTGGATGTACCTCAGCCTCCAGCAGATGTTGGCATCACTGGTCATTGCTTCTCATCTGAATTTCGGTCCCAGCCCCCTGCCTTGCTATCTTCTGGCCCAAACATTCCTTCTTAGCCCAATCTAGCCTTGGCATCCCTGCTTGTTCCTTTCTGGCCCTGGTCCTTCCGCTTGCTACCTCTCACCTGTAGGCATCTCCAAATCTCTTTGCTCATGCCTCTCTTTTGGCCTTCTCTCTTGCTCTATCTTGGCCATAGGCAGGACCATGCCTTCTCACACATGCATCTCTACCCCTGGCCTTCCTGATTTGAGATGCAATGGAGGGCCGGAAACCACAGCCTGGGTTTGGAAACAGATGCTGATACAGACCGTCCACTCCCCTTAGTTTAAAGTTGCTTAATTCGAAATCATCTGGCAATTCAATTATTTTTAGCACTAAATGCCCATTTTGCTGTGTCTTTTACATTGCTTAATTCAAATGATTGGATAATTGAAATGTTTTAGTGCAAAAATCAAATTTATATTTTCAGGCGTAAACTACGTCACCAAAATCCGAACCCCAACTATCAGGTCATTCATCTTTTTTGAGGGATGTGACTTGCACAGAATGGCCCCCATGTTTGCTTGCATAACAAAAGTCACTTCTTCAAAAGCAATTCACTGTGTGAAGCAATTTGAGATGTTTTGGCCAGATAAGGTGCAAGATTATTATAACTAAAGCAGCTATATTCTAGTCTGCAGTGACAAAATTCGAAGCAAAGCAGTGATAATAAAGACACAGCAGGTGGGTTAGCTTACGTACCAGTGATATACTGTCTGTATGTGTTTATGAAAGTATCTCTTGGAAGTAAATTGCTCATAATTAATAATTGAAATCCTTCTGTGTGGTGTTAACTGGTAAATTGTGTATAGTAATTACTGTCAGTAATAACCTTGCAATTAAAAAACTATAATTAATTAGTAATTAACAATAACTGATACTCATACAAAATAAATAATTTTTGCATACAATTCTGTCACTGTGGAGGTAGTCAGGCTAGGGGATTCGTGAATCATTTACTATATTTGCTCAAGGACTATTGTGCTACTGATTCTGCATTCTTTCGTGAAGTTCATTTGCAGGTCTTGTGCCATTGTTGTGCATCTTAAAACGAAAGTTTTCCAATTAATTTTGTAGTCTTTGAGCATGAAATTCCGCGGCTGTTCCGGTTACTCCTGCTATAACTTGGTGGTGGGAGTCCACCACAGCTGGAAATTAGGCCGGGACCTGGTAATGCTGGGTCGCCAGTCTTTCCCACCCCCCACCCCAGAGTTTCCTCTTTGGCTTCCACCCACCTCACCAATGGCCATCACCATAAATGTTGGAATGTCCTGGGTGTTCAGTAGGACCTGGTAGATAGGCAGAAGTGGGGGCCTACCTGAAGATTGAGGCCTGGAATCCTAAAGAGGATGCAAATTTTTTTTTTTTTGAAAGATTTTCCTAGAAGGGCAACCTCCATCTTTTCGAGTATGCTGGGCACCCTAGATGCGCCCCTAGTGGGATACAAAGTAGGGAACATCCTCCTGACCCCAGAAAGCCTACCATAATTGTTGGGATCACTGGCTTGTGGATTTGTTAGGTCATTGTAACTTTTACTGTATATCTTTCAAATTTGTAACTCCTGCTAATGCTATGTAGATAAGCATTGGCCCACAGCTATGTAGTAATATTTGTTCTGAATGTGACTGAGGAGGAAGAGAATGGGTTACATATTATCAGGGAAAATAATCATGCCACGTAGCTGAAAGAATATTTGTATGTGTAGGCTTAATCCAGCCGTGACCTCTTCTACCACTCCTCCACCCCAGCGGTGACCAGCTGCTTATATAGAAAAAAATCACTGCTTCATCTTATTGTAAATCCAGAAAAAAATATGCATTTGCGATGTGTCAAAGGAACACACTTTGGCAATGAAATGTTGTGATTAAATTTTTTTTGCGAATTTGAGAAGTTATTTTAAATTGTCATTGTAATTGGACTGTGAAAAAAATCAAACATTTTCATGTTCTAGTACATCAGCAAAAATCCGATTGTTGCGTTTGCCACTAAGAAGCCAACTTTTCCATTAAACATGCAGAGAACATTGCTCTTCATTGCCCATCAACAATTGTATTTTCTAACTTGCAGTCAATTATGGCTACCTCAGCAATCCTTAATCCTTTGTACTCAAATCACCACTGTTATTCAAAAATATGTTTTTTTAAAGAGATAATAAGGGGACAGGTGCAGGCATACGGTTAAACCTTAAAGCCAATACAAAACAAATTCTTGTAGAACCTACCATCCAGTTGAAATCCAGGATAGTCAGAAAACACAGTCAGACAATATAGATCAGGAAGAGCACAGAAAAAAAATTGAACAGACAAACAGGCAATGAACCATCACAAAAACGCCACAAAGAGATATGACACACACAGACTGGCTCTGGAAAAACTGTTTTCAGATAGAAGTGAGAGATTCTGTTTGCTTAATGTCTACTGTGTGGTATCGGTCATCACACATAGATTGATAGGCTGTAATTCAAAATGACAAAAAGTAATATTCATGATCGAGTCCATCTTGTTTTCAAAATCGTTTTGTTTCCAATTTTCCTGCCTCTTCTCCCTTCCTCTCCTGGGGACTCTTTGTTGGGGTATGGATACCAAAAGCCCTTTAGTACCTCACTCAAGTGCCCATTCTTCACATGGGTGCCTCATCAGTAACTGGCAGAGAAAACACTCTTGAGCCCGGTGCTGCCCCCACCTTCTGTCCACACTATCAACAGCAATCAGGAGCAGTCACTCACCTGGATTGATTATTCTCTCCTGAGCACAGGGGTGTGAAGGCCAATTGCAGCACTCCAACTGCCGCCCTAGCTTAGATGAGCTAACTCAGCACAGACCGGGAACCAAACCCGGGACCTACCCGAGTTAAAATATCAAATAATTCCTACACAACATTTTACTTTATTTCTCACTGACACGAAGGACATGAATTTTAGAACTATTCAGTTGAAGATGATGTCACCTATATTTTTCCACTGATTTATCATTTAAAAATACTTTAAAGAAAGGTAAGTTTATTTTTAGCCCCGTTAAAATTTTTGTTTAAAATACTTAATTTATTGTAATTTAAAGTCATTTTAAAAATGTGATTTAAAAAAAATGTATTTAATGTTTTACTATGTTTTGGGGTGATCTCCATTCATATATTTGACAGATTCCCTTCTCTGATTGGCTCCCCATGGCCCACGTGATCCCAGGGACGCGGCGATCCGCCTGAGCCTCTGGGATACATGGGCCCTGCGCACCGGCAGTTTGGAGAGGCCCAGCAACGGAACTCTGCGCCTCCCGGGAGCCCTCTGGTCTAGGCGCAGATTTTTCCAGATCGCAGCCCTCCGCCCGCGGGAGGCCTGCGATCGGAATTTCTGGGCCATTGTATCTCCTATTCTCTACCCCACGAGTTTGGTTCCCTCCTGGAAGTGTTGGTCATGGGGTTACTCCTTACATTCCAACATTCCATTTTTTTTTAATTGCTTTGGAATATTGTCTAGGCGTGAAAGTGATGCATCTTCTATTACTACTAGGTTACCTTTCGAAGACTGCCTGGGCAAATTATACTGCATTCATTGTAGATTTACGTCACATATTTGCTCAATGGGGAACACTTTACATTTGTCAGTAATAAATTCACTTGCATTACTGATATAATCTTCAGATTGTAAATTGCTTCCTATGCCTCTACTCTCACTTGCAATTTGACAAGCTTACAAATGGGTTTGGCATTCTAGTCAATTGTACAGGTTAGAAAAAAGAGGGGCACAAGGCAGTGATCACTGGGGGGTCTTCACTTAACACCTCCTCCAGGCTGACAACACACCTCTCATGATTACTCTGTTTTCTGTTACTTTTTAATCCAGTTCCATGTTCTACCCTTGATCCCCAAGGCTTTTAGTTTAATTAGAAGTCTTTCATGTGAAAACTCCTTCACAAAAGTGTCAGTATGACACTGATGTCATTCACTTCAAATAGCTTTCTACTTGTCAAAATGTTTAGAGTTTGTAGTGGAGTAGTAAGAGTGGAATGAACAAATTCAGGCCGACCTTGTACCCGATAAGTGGCCAGCACGCCCTTCATCGTCAAGGATGTGGGATAACAGGAACTCTTTAAATCCAGTACAATGCTGGCTTTCTTGAGGTTTTACATGGGATTACATAAGATATACAGCACAGAAACAGGCCATTCGGCCCAACCAGTCCATGCTGGCGTTTATGCTCCACTTGAGCCTCCTCCCATCTTTCATCATCTATCGGCATAACCCTCTATCCCCTTCTCCCTCATATTCTTATCTAACCGCCCCTTAAATGCATCTATACTACTCGCTTTAACCATTTCCTGTGCTAGCGAGTTCCACATTCTCACCACTCTCTGGGTAAAGAAGTTTCTTCTGAATACACTATTTGATTTCTAGAAATTTCTTCTGAATTCCCTATCCGATTTGGTTGCACTATATATTTCTAACTTACTTTTAGACAAGAATAAATTATACTGTTGCAAATTATAACTTATTTTTTCCCAACATAGTGAATTCTACAGAACAGTTTTCATCATCTTCAACTATTATTTTAATGCTATTTATAACAGCAATAAACACAAATCAAATCAAAATCATTTTCATGGTTTCTACGATCAAACTGTTTCCTGTACTCGACAAGCTGCAGGGTGCTGACCAATCCTGTTAACACAAACTACTGGGGCTGCTATTTGCAATGTCCATATCTGGCTTAGAACGTCACGTGATGTTTTTTGTTGCAAGATTTAGTCTGGTTGTAAAGTGACCTCAAGAAAGATATTACACTAAGTTCACATGAGGAGTTACTCTAGTTAAAAGGACATTTTCTATTGCATGGGTGAGGTCAGGCACCCCAGGAGCAGTGCTTGCACAGCTGGCAATGAGCCAAATGTCGAACCTGATGGGGCTCACTTATACTGGCCGATGGGAAGGCGCGTTTTTGGCACAGTATGGCTCTCCTGCAATATAAGTTCCTGAAAAGGAGGTCTGACTACCAATATACCTAACAGTTGTAAACAACAACTGGCATTTGTATAGTGTCTTTAATGTTATAATGAGGAATTTTAGTTGCTTTTAATGGCCCGGATTTCGCGGTCAGCGGTGAAGGAATGGCGCTTGCCGTTCACCTCACTGACAGCTGCGCACAAGGTTTTCTCAGGCTTTTTTTTATTCGTTTATGGGATGTGGGCATCACTGGCAAGGCCAGCATTTATTGCCCATCCCTAATTGCCCTTGAGAAGGTGGTGGTGAGCCGCTTTCTTGAACCACTGCAGTCCGTGTGGTGGAGGTACTCCCACAGTGCTGTTAGGGAAGGAGTTCCAGGATTTAAACCCAGTGACGATGAAGGATCAGCGATATACTTCTAAGTCAGGATGGTGTGTGACTTGGAGGGGAACTTGGAAGTGGTGGTGTTCCCATGCGCCTGCTGCCCTTGTCCTTCTAGGTGGTAGAGGTCGCGGGTTTGGGAGGTGCTGCCGAAGAAGCCTTGGCGAGTTGCTGCAGTGCATCTTGTAGATGGTACACACTGCAGCCATGGTACGCTGGTGGTGGACCAGAAACAGCTGGGATTTCTGAAGTTGTTTCTCTGTATATGACCGGCTGAAAGATAGGCAGGTAACTAAAATTCTGATGCATTTGAATTCCAGCCTAGGCAGATTATTTAAAGAAGATCTGTTTTCTAAAAATCTGTTCACTGCTTCAAAAAAGGCTTGAGTAGAGGAACTGTTCTGCTGAAGATCACACACTTGTTCAATTGCATGTGCTCATCAAGCTACTTTGATGTAAATCTGGGTCCGTCATATCTCAAGGAAGTTAAAACACGCATGCATAACAATCATTTGTAAAAAAGCACAACAATAATTCCAAAAAGGTTAGAAGAGCACCGTAAAAAACAACCTCACTAAATAGTCTAGACAATACACAGTGTGTATGGAACCTCTTCAGTTATGAAAAGAGTTGCTGTCCCGTTAATATTTTAGAGATAATGGGGTAGAAATTTCTCTTGGGCATTAGCTTGAAACAGGTGATATTGCACTGGCCACCTGTTCTATGCACTGCTTGGCATTCAGTTCTACTGAAGTGAATGGAACTGAATATCGGACAGGGAATATAACAGGCAGCCAATGCAATACTGTCTGTTTTGAGCTACCGCTAAAATGAATTTCTACCCTGTTGTTTTGTGCTGGTTGCTATCTTATTCTGCGGCAGAAGAGGATTTTAAATGCAGTTTTGATTTTTTTTCAATGTACATTTTTACAGGGCCTCAAATGTTCAATTTTAACTAAAATGTAGTGAGTACACAGAAAAGCAAACTGCAGTCACTTGGAGTATTTTAACGTAAAATAGAGTACCAGATTGGGGTTTTGCATTGAACTGAATAAATAAACAGAGGGATGCCTGTCAATCATGTCACTAATTGACACATCAACTTGTACACAGAAATAGCATTCAGTGCACATTAGAATTTCAATCATGATTTTATTTCCTCTTTAATTAAGGCAGCAACCTGCAAGGTAAAGCCACGTACTTGGTAATCACATTTGCAAAGTTGATAAGTATTCTTTGGTCAAGCAGAATTTGTCAGCTTATTAACCACTGCTGATAGAATTGGCAATATGTCCCTGGACAAGGGACTTAACAGCTTAAAATAGCCATATATTGCAGCTTCCAATAACATACAAGTGAAGGGTTCAAAGGACAGATACACCATATTTCTTTAGTTGTCTTTCTGCATGCACTTTACATCCTACAAGTGCTGATAATGTTACCATATAAAACCATGTTTCAAGGTGGGGATCTATCACTGGAGTGTTTTCTTGAGGTAATTAAAAACACAAAAGAAAGAACAAGTGTACAAGTTACAGCCATATGTCCTTTGTGGAAATCATATTACAAATTTCATTAAAATAAAGCAATCTTTATCAATCAAAGAACAGATGGACAAAATGTTTGCGAGTCATACCCATGAATAATTGTGCAGGTTTTGGAACACATTCATTTGGCATGGCTATTTGGATTTTGTTATGTTCCTGGAGTGCGTTTTAACAATTTCCATGTAACATGAAATCAATGTCCTACCACATGAGACTAAGATCAAGGTAAGGAGCTTTCCCCTTGCTACAGATAACATGAGGCAGCAAGAATGTTACAAACCAATTCGATATGATGGGAACTCAAAAGAAACACACAATAACCTGGCTCCTCAGATGTTGCAGTCTATCTTTGTTCATTATAAAAGCAATCATTTTCCAGTTTTGTTAATTATTCAAAAGTTTAAATGTAGTGGATTATGGCAATTTAGAATCCATTCGTGTTTGGATGATATAATTCTCATGTGCTTAAAATCCACCATTGCTGCCCACCTTCATTATGGCCAGTCCTGTACTGCTCTGAACAGTTGAAAAATTAGAACTGATCAGGTGTCATAGCTGTCTTACATGAAATACTGCGTTCATCATTTCAGGATGTGAATGGCCAACTCTATCAATCACACAGTAAATTATGACTTGACAGAATTGGCCATTGCTGGCACGGAACCAAACAGGAATTTCTTGACTGAGCAAAGGTGAACTTAAACATGGAATGTATAACTAATTGCTACATCTCTTTACCAAAATGACTTATTATATGCCATTACCACAGAACAATTTTAATTTACAGGCACCGTAGTTTGGTAAAACCAGCCTCGATAAACTTTGACTTACGTTTTCTCTCCATTACATTACCTGATTTCCACCTGAGTTTTTCACATCTTTCATGTTGATGTCATTCTTTTTACCCTTGCCCTTCTCCTTCTTGTTTTTCTTCTTTTTACAGCAGCATTTCTTGCAGATGCAGAGGCAGCAGGTGAGAAGAAGCAGGCCACTGACAATAGCTATGGCTATCAAAGCCCAAGGTGGCACTGGCAAATGGATTTGAAAAATTGGTAAACTGGCATCAATCACAGTGTCAGAACATATAGCTTCCTGGCAATACATTTAAGGGGACCAGCTTAATTTGTGACTTAGTCCACACCTTTCATCAATAGCTAAATATTTTGGCCTAGAAATTGGTTTGCGCCTAACTTGTGATCCCAGCGGCAAAGACAACTTTCGTGCCAAAACCTATGAGCAAGAGGACCGAGCAAAACTGGTCCTCTTGCATCATCAGGATGCGACCAATGGGCTGTGGATGCCAGCCGTATCCCAAAAGACAGTGCGCTGATGGTGAGGAAGATGAAAATCAGCTGACGGTGACACCGCCACCGGACCAACCAGGAGTCAGGAGGGGCGGGGGAAGGGCTAGGAAATGTGGAAGGGGGCGACTGGTGGCCACAGTTTTAATGTGGAGCTAGGGGAGCACTACTGCTCTTTCTGGCTCGTTAGTAAAACATCTGTTCATGACTTTTTTGGTGGCAGCCTCTAGTGGTCCCTTTACAGACCACTGATTTGGTTGCACTGCACCTGAGAAAACTTAACACAGCATGCACAGTGTATGCTACTGTCAGGAGCCAACCAATTTTGGGAAACGGCCTGAAATAGGTGTTAGGCTGTTGCCTATGCAAATTGGGGGCCTGATGCCTGTTTCAGGCGGGCACCCTGGACAACTACTAGGTCGTGTGGCGTATACCTGGTGCAGAATGAGGGCACACATGCCATATTGGGCCCTTCAGCACCCGTTTTGTACCTACACGATTTAGTTTCTAAGCCTCAATATCTAAATCAAATGGAATTCAGTTAAACATAGAAGAAACATAGAAGAAACATAGAAAAATAGGAGCAGGAGTAGGCCATTCGGCCCTTTGAGCCTGCTCCGCCATTCAATATCTCAATCTCAATACCATATTCCTGCTCTCTCCCGTGAAGACAGAACCAAAGTATTTGTTTAATTGCTCTGCCATTTCCTGTTCCCCATTATAAATTCTCCCGTTTCTGACTGTAAGGACCTACATTTGTCTTTACTAATCTTTTTCCTTTTACCTTACAGAAGCAATTAAACCTATTAAAACTGATATACTTCCTGCATTCTAATACTAATTGAGGTGCTGTTAAATTATATAATAATAATATCCTTAATGAATTAGAACTTGATTGCTCGGTATGGATTTCCATTTAACTTTTGTTTTGCTCAAATGCAACATTGCCCCCCTCTTCTCTCTTCCCTCTGAAAAGACCTTCAATCTAGAAAGCCAGTGAAATATCAGCGGATGTAGAGCTCCAGCAGAGGAGCAGATACATATTTAACAAAATTTGGATTTTTGGCCATTCTGACCAGAAAGAGCTTGAAATAAAACACTCCCGTTTTAGCAACCGAGAACAAATGGAATCGAGTGTATTTAAGCAAAACCAGTAACCGCATGACAGAAAAAAAACTCCACCTCACGATTTGATAGAAAACATACTTACACGGAATTTTCTGCAGTTCATTCATAAATTTCTCTTTCAGCTTCTCAAAGACATCATTTTTCCCTTCCCCAGGACCTCCGGTCTCTGTTGAGTTATCTCCAGTGTCGATAGGCATCACGGTGGTCGTGGCGATGGGTGCCACCAAAGCCTCTGGCTTGGTTACTCCAGACTTCATCTTGAAAAGAGCTAGCGGGTGAAGAAACAAACACAATTTGTCAGCATGCAGGAAAATATAATTTTGCATCACAAGATTCTAAAACTAATAGAATTCCTTCCGATGATTTCTTTGTTACAGTTTGTGAATAATGCATTGAGACTTTGTTGGGCTCATTTATTATTTAAAACAGGAAAGAAGAATGAATAGAATGCTGACTCAAATGTAGCAATGGGTGTATTCTACTGGAATGAAGTCATATTAATCAATGGAGCAGAGAAGTTATATACAGAAGAAAGCTTGCTAATATTGTTCCACACACCATGAAGCAAATGCATCTATCATTACTAATGTGATTTCAAAGGAAAACGATTGTAAATCTGAAAGCAAATATTGTTTTCAAATTAAGATAATAAACCGAACCAAGACACCTTACACTGTCTTATATGTTAGCTGTAAATTATTAAATTGGACACGAGCAATCTGTAGTGTTTTCCCACCGTAATTTCTTCTTATAGTCACCTATCCTCTGCTAGTCAGCAGCTCATATCCTTCCTTCCTCTTTCAACAGGAAGGATGACTGCATAACTTACAAACTTCTTCATTTGTTCTGATACTTGAGCCATCTTGTGCCTCAGTAAAGATAAGGATAGCTCCAAGCAGTATGACAGTGTGGGTGTCTGTTGGATGTTTCACCTACTGAGTTTGAGATGAATCTCAGGTAGGTTTGGAGAGTTAGAGTGTCAACCAGCACAGTGACTTGAACACACAGCTGTAGACAATATGGGAAAGTATGGAAATGGGTCTAAAGTTAAAATTTCCTCAAAAAGTTCCATTCCGATCCATTTAATTTAAGTTTGTGATATTTCAACACGATCAGCTAAAAGTAATAAAATACACACACCTTTACCTATCTCACAAAGCTGTATTGTTGCTATAATATTCTTTCCAGAAGCAAAAAATACTGAGAAATGGAAATTTTGAAAAGGAAGTTGGTAAGTATCCAATGGAAGATAAGATGAAGAGCCTTCAGAATCAACTGGCAGAATTCATAAACTCTGGCTGGAAAGCACTTAATAATCTGGGGCTCTTCCTAATATAAAATCTTTGAATGTCAATCCCAGGGAGACATGAGAATTCATTGGTGAAAGCCTTAAGCCGTCTTCTGGCGAAAACTTGACTATAAAATGAGAGCAGTAATGAACTTTAATCCGTGGAATCTTGAGCAACCCATGAGGGAACAGTAGTTCAGGGTGCATATAATGGGAGGGAAAGTGAATCTTCAGGGGATCTGTAGAGGGAGGGTGGCTTTATGGCTTATGCTATAGGCTTAGCTATCTTTACTTGTGACATTTTGCTTAGTAGTAAAGTGTTCAATGCTTGTGATCAATTAGTTAATGACGGTGATGGATATGGAGTAGGAAGTGCTTTGTTGTGCTTCAGACTGGAGCCAAATCCCAAATCTGGCCTCGTTCAATCATTCCTAGTCAATGAAAGTATTTTTTTTTAATTCCTCTCCTTTAAGTTAAAAGCTTCACAGAATGCAAAAACTGTGCATGTTGTGGTAACAGCTATGGCCAGAAGAAATCAAAGGATAGCAGGGCCACTTAACTGCCAAAGCTGTTAAAGCCATCCTCCATGACCTGAGTATTCCATTGTGTATCCACAACAGATCTGATACAGTTGAAGTCAAATTCATTGACACAGTTTCCCCTCTAAATTATGGATGGACAATGATGTGCAACAAAATACAATGAAAATGTGGGACTCAAATATTTATATAACACCCCTTATCATAAAAGTATACAGATTTAATACTACTTATTTATACTTCAATAACTTTTGACTGATAAATTAATTGAAAATGAATTGAAAATGAAAAAGTAATTCAAATATAATAAAATGATATTTCTCAAGAGAATTTATTCTAATATTCTTTGGCATCACACCCATTATTTTGTCAGTCATTTATGATTAAAATGAACACTGCATATTCCTTTTATGATTTACATAAAGATATATCTTGCAACAGTAAGTTTCAGAAGGCTTCTCGACACTAACCCTTTAAACCATTGAATTCATTACAGATGAAGTACAATTCCTCCTTCCTAGTATATTGTTTTATAATATATTTTTAACAGGCATGACAGTAATATTAGTAAAATTAAGTACTAGCATAAGTATGTTGTGCAGATTCTGATTATATCATCATAGTAACAAAGATTGTGAAATCATTTTGGCATCACAAGTTAACCTCTTTACCACAGGAACTCCAAGGGCGCAAAATTCGTTTGGGGCGCTACCTTTTAACTTTTTGAAAAGTTAGCGCCCGGTGAAATCCATTGAAAAATGTTGCAAAATTGGGCATTTTCACCCCAGGAGTGAAGCGGGGTGGTAAATGAGGTGCTAATGGTCTCAGTGGAGCGCTGCAGGGGCGCTAATGCCAGAGCGCTACCCAATTTCAGCTGACTTGCGTTCAGCAATCAGCCTTCAAGCCTTGACTCCAGCTTATTCCAGCTCTTAAAGGGGAGGTAATTTCAAGCTGCAGCTGCTCATTATCAACATTGCTGCTCTTGAGTGCGACCTCTCAGCTACTGAGACAGCTTTGTGCCATGGCTGCTAGAAGGGAGAGGGCTACTCGATTCAGCCATGTGGAATTGGATATGTTCAGCAGCTTGTCTGACAATGTCTCAGCAGAGTTATGGCCGACAAAAAAGTTTGCCCAAGATGGCGCCTTTAAATAACGCGCGCGGAGCCGATTCCCGACAGCAACTCGACAGCTGATGCTGTCGTTGTTAGCGCCAGGCGATAAGTGAGGGGGCGCAGCTGAATTTTGCATCCGGGGCACTGCGTAAGGCGATGACATCATCATCACCAGGCGCGGCTGAGCGGGGTGGTACCTACAGGAGCGGGGCGCTAACTCTCAGCGCCTCCGCAAAAACACAGCCCAATTTAGCACAGGGCGCTAATATTGCCGCGCCCGGGTGAAAACCCATTTGCGCCCTGTTAGCGCCCTATGGGGGCGCAAAGCAGCCGAATTTCACGCCCTAAATGTCTTATTTAAGATTGAGTTGTCACCATCTCTAGAATATATAAACTACAATTTTATAGAGAAGAACCCATTGATAACTGTGGAATATCATTTCTTTCACTGCCAGTGAAGGGGATCATATTACTATTTGGATATATATCGCCTTTCCTTCATCGTTGCTGGGTCAAAATCCTACATAGCAGCACCATGGGAGTACCATCAACACATAGACTGCAGCGGTTCAAGTAGAAGGCCCACCACCTTCTCAGGGGAAACTAGGAATGGACAATAAATGCTGACCTTGCTAGCGATGTCCATAACCCGAGAATGAATAAAAAAATCTTGTGAGGGGTGAAATTCTAAAAGAAGCTTTCAGCATGAGTGGGGATAAAAATTGTTATTCCGGTTATACATTGAGAACACAATTTATAACAAAGATTTACAAAATTGAATAGAATAGAATTGATTACATTTGCTGGAAACATAAGTATAATAGGCCCTTTAATTCTCACTACAGTCATGTGTGGCAGCTTTCAAAAGTGTTTGGCCACCACAAAGACTTCTCTTAATTGGAGATTCAGGTCGAACTATAGGCTGAGGAGCTAGTTTTATTCTTGGCCATGAAGCTGGTGAAAATTCTTCTCTCCATGACTGAATAATAGTTTATTTAAATAAAAATAAATGTCAAGCCAATGCAACATCCACATTTTGTTCTGGAATATGGAGGATATATGCAGGCTGGAATGTGGAAGCTGCTATTTGCATAAATAGTTAGGGATGCCAAAGCCTCCAGGATTGTCCTGGAGCCCCCCAGGAATTAAAGATGAATCTTCTGGACACTGCTGCGAGCCCAGCTGGTGTAAAATCAGAGGGGCATTAAAAAATTGTGTTTCTTTGAACACTTTTGTTTATTAATTACAAAAATATTGGAGATGGGAAATGATTGGGCGGGGAGGTGGGAGGTTATGTGATGAAACTTCCAGGAATATGTCCATCCTAGTTGGCAATCCTATAAATGGTACTTAGCATGTGCATTACTTTACAAAATGAATAACTCCTTTTGCATAGTTTTTAAATCTTGTTACTAATGACTAAAGGTATCCACTGCAAGGTTCTTTCACAGCAGACTACAAAGAATAGAAAGAATCTCCCATACCAGACTGCCAGCTGTCCATAAAGAGCGCATGTATTTCCACTGCAGCTACCAGTATCAGACTATTGGCTCCAGCCTGGCTGGAACTCTAAGGGGGGAAAATTCGGTTGGTTAGAACTTCCCGTTAGCGCCTCCGGGGGCGCTAGTGACTTACCGCCCGAGCACGGCGATTTTAGCGCCCCAAAATGGTCGATACCGAATTGTTCCCCCTAACTGTCTTGTTAGGTGCAAACTGTCACCATATGCAAAGCTGACTCCCGAAAGCTAGAAGTTAAGTGTTCAGAGACCAGGAATGGGCAACACGGTGGCATAGTGGTTAGCACTGTTGCCTCACAGCGCCAGGGACCCGGGTTCGAATCCGGCCTCGGTTGCCTGTCTGTGTGGAGTTTGCACATTCTCCCTGTGTCTGCGTGGGTTTCCTCCGGGTGCTCCGGTTTCCTCCCACAGTCCAAAGATGTGCGGGTTAGGTTGATTTGGCTATGATAAATTGACCCTTAGTGTTAGGGGGGGATTAAATACGTGGGGTTACTGGGATATGTGTCGGTGCAGGCTCGATGGGCCGAAATGGCCTCTATCTGCACTGTGGGGATTCTGTGATTCTGTGAGATCCCCCAATCTCTCAACATTTAAGAGAGGAAAAAAGAAAGAACTTGTATTCGTTTGGTGCCTATCATATCCACAGGACGTCCCGAAGCACTTTACAACCAATGAAGTAATTCTGAAGGGGCAAGTACAAGGAGGCTGTTGTTTGGCTTTGTTCTAATACATTTTGGATTCACTTACATTTTCTTGCACAGTTGTCAAATGACAACTAGTAACTATCCTTTTTACAGGGGAGGGTGAGGTGGTGTTGTCTCTCTGGGATCAAGGTGACTCCAAGTTGACACACTTGGTGATGGAAGTTTAGAATCAAATTAACCCTCTCTAGTAGACTTAGCAAGTAGTTATCCGAACCAGGCAGGGCTGCAGTATTCCAGGCCACTGTTGGTAGTTAACCAGTTGGTCTGGCTCACTAATGAAATCTGGAGGGGTAGGGCAGTCACTGGGGGCCTGGGATTCTTTTCACATAAAAACAGGGGTAGGTCATTCATTCCCTGGAGCCTATTCCATCATTAAGTTAGAGCATGGCTGATCTGTACCTCAACTCCTTTTACCCGCCTTCACTCCGTATCCCATGATACCCGTGGCTCCAGATAACCCTGCAAGCCAATGCTTTAACGGGCAGAGTTGTCTGTGTTGGCTTGTGTCACTGCAATCCTACACTTAAGCTCCCTGGATGTATTTATGATGCGGAGATGCCGGCGTTGGACTGGGGTGGACAAAAATGAGAAGTCGCACAACACCAGGTTATAGTCCAACAGATTTATTTGAAATTACAAGCTTTCGGAGCTGTCGCCCCTTCGTCAGGCAAAGTTACTGTGAGAGAATTCTCTCACAGTAACTTTGCCTGACGAAGGGGCGACAGCTCCGAAAGCTTGTAATTTTAAATAAATCTGTTGGACTATAACCTGGTGTTGTGCGACTTCTCATGGATGTATTTAAGCAAGGGGTGTCCTTATTGGGAAACAGTCTGCACTCTGTATCAAGCAATTGCAAACAGGTGCTGATTTTTCAGTAGCTTGTTTTGGAGACTCAAACATGGAGATGGGTTTCTGCATGTGGCAGCGACCCTGTTGAATTATCTCAGACTTGATCGAAGATATATAATAGACATTAAAATGACTCACAATGACACTCAGTTCTGATTCCACTGCGATTGATATATAATCAGAATGTGGGCATATTTTTGCCAAGTTAGTCACATTGCAAAATAAGCTATTTGCATAGATTGCTGCGGCATAAATGCTTTTCCATTTTGAACTTAATGATAACATAACAACCTAGTTATCTCCAGTAAATTGTTCAAAATGTGGGAGATAGAAGACCAGAGTCCTATGTGAAGGTAAGTAACAAGCAAGGGAGCATGTGGGAATATAAAGTGCGATAACTGACAATTCAGCAAATAATTAAGATAAATATTCACAGAATCTCATGTAAATACCACTAAAGAAGAAGGGGGCTAAATTCGATAGCCCCCGCAAACGAGCACGGAGGTCGCGATGCGCGATGAACCCGCGCCTGTTCAATGTAATGCAGACAGCACGCCAACTTCGTGCTCCTTGATCATTTCAATGATTTCAGCATGCAGCCAGCGCTGACCGCGCTGTTGATTGGCTGCACGCATCAGCAGGGGGCCCAAAATCATTACTTACTAGCACCAGTTAAAGGTAGCCTGCACTGCTTAAAGGGTAGAAGCATTGTGGCTGGAGCAGGTGGGGGAAATCATTCAGGAAGTGAATCTGACCTGGGAAACAGTGAAGAATGCCTGAACCTGGGAGGGAGCAGGCTCCAAGGTTTTCGGACTGCACTGGAGGCCTTGGTGGAGGAGGTGGAAAGGAGGAGAAACCCTCCAGACATGCTCAGAAGGCAGTGGGAGCAGATAGCCGTGGAGGTCAATGTCAGGAGTCAAGCCCCGAGGACCTGGATGCAATGCCGCAAGAAGTTCAATGACCTCACAAGGGTGGTCAAGGTCAGTGACTGTATCTCTAAATGCCATATTCCTACCAACTGCACCACTAGCCTCAGCCACTGCTCAATACACCACACCTCCATCAACAACCTACCAACAATCTCTATCAATCAGGACTCATACCTAACATTCATAGCTTCACCTCCCCTTCTCATACTTAGCACTGCTGCAAGCCTCACACCCACATCTCACATCTTGCACACACTGCCAGCTATTCAACCATGACAGCCACATCACCCAAACAGATTGCATGACACTCTCTGACACACATCCCTCTCTCTTGTAGGACAAGGTGGCGCACAACCAGAGGCAGCAGGAGCTAACCGGCGGGGGACAGGCACGCCTGCATGTCCTAACCCCCATGGAGGAGGCAGTGCTGGCCATTATTGGAACAGCCATTGCTGTGGACAGGGCCAGTGGCAGGGCTGAAACCATCAAAGATGATGGTATCCTCATACCTAATCCTCCTTCTCACATCCCATTTCACCCTCATCCCACAGTCTCTTCTGATTTACAAGCTGCAGATGGTGTGAGCATGCACTCTTACTTCCCTCCCCCACTCTCCACAAACTTACCCTTGTGCCTTTCTCCTTTCAGATACCCAAGAACTGCAACCTGCCCAGGCAGTGGTGGAAGAGCAAGAAGACAGTGATGATGAAGAAACACCATCACTCGATTTCACACTCGCAGCCGCCAGCTGAGATACTGACACTTCACGTAATTTAGAGAATAGCATAGAGGTGGATCTGCACATGGTGAGACACCGGGCACAAGTGGCCTGCAGCTAGACCAGGGGGCAAGGATAACCCAGGTGCCAGCTCGCCAGAGGGTGAGGTCACACATGAGTTCTGCTGTAGAGGACTTGGATGAGGACCTCGATGGCACAGTGTACAGAAGAAGGCTGATGAGTGTGCACAATGAAATGCTTGGTGCATTGGGAAGCCTGCCAGAAAGTATGTGTGCAATGTCAAGGAGCATGGAGGAGTCCGGCACCAACTTGGCACAGGGCTTTGCGCAGAGCTTGGAGCCCATCCTTTCCAGCATGGAAGTGGTGGCCAACTCCATTAGCGCACTTGTGGACCCAACCATGATGCAGCGTCTGATGGCCGATGGCTCAGCTTCCATTGCAGAACAAGCAGCAGCCACCCAACTTCGGTGTGCTGCAGTGGAAGCTTAGATTGCTCACATGGAAGGTCAGCTTGCTGCCATCATGGCTGTGAATTACAGTGTTTAAAGGGGCTAGCAGGGTGTCACAGCAGTCCACCAATCGGTCCTCCAACAGATTACTAAGATCGCTGAGGCACAGCACCGGGGTAGTGTCAGTGGCTCCATGGAGCACAAACCTGTTGTCCTCTCTCAGGAAGACAGCGTTCATCCTCCCACCACTGCCACTTCGCCAGTGCCCTTGCTGTTGCCTGTCAGCCAGCCGGCCCAGACTGCTGCTGCCCATGCTGAGGTGGTGCAGCCCGCAGCAGGGCCTTTTAGACCCCAAGCTGCTTGAGGTCATCCTCCGAGGCCATCTGCAGTCTCCTCTACTGAAAGTCAGCAGCCTTCCACCAGCCATGCTGCAGCCACTGGGGTTGCACTGCCCAGGAGCACTAGAACAGGCAATGGCATACAGAAGACAGGCACTACGGGAATGCATAAGGGTGATTAGTTTACGTTTGTATGCAAAATGGAATGATTTGATTTATAAATTTGGTTTGGAATGTTTATTTTGTGGTGACTTTTATTTTTGCTTTGTGGCCAAGCGGATGCTGTGATGATCAGTGACAGAATGAATGTAAAGTGTGGGACTGTTGGTGAATGGGAAATTGTGGTTGCGGTTCCTGGTATTCCACTCGCATGAGTTCTTCACGGACAGCCTGGGCAGAAAGGGGCTGTCAAGGCTGCTAACTCCCCATCCTTCTCCTCAGCTGCTCGCCGTATAGCTGGTGGCCAGGGTTGTGCCCTCATGATGACAAGGTTGTGCAGCATGCAGCAGACCTCCACGAATCTTGACACCCGCTCTGCTGAGTACTGCAGGGCTCCTCCAGAGCCGTTCAGGCAGTGGAAGCGTTGTTTCAGCACTCCAATGGTCTGCTCTATTACATGTCATGTGGCAGCATGGCTTTCACTGTATGCATACTGCGTACATGTGCGTGGGATGCGCACCTTTGTCATCAGCCACATCATCAGCGGATAGCCCTTGTCGCCCAGCAGCCACCCTTTGGTTTTCCGTGGTGGCTCAAATGCAGATGGCACAGCGGACTGCCACAGATGAAGGCATCATTATTGCTGCCATGATACCGGGCATTGACCTGCATGATTCGCTGCCTATGGTCGCACACCAGTTGGGCGTCAAGAGAGAGGAATCCCTTTTGGTTTCGGTATATGGCAGAGTTGACATGCGGCGTCCGCAAAGCGATGTGTGTGCAGTTAATGGGGAAGCCTGCAATCCCAGTGAAGCCGCATGGTCGCTCCGCCTGCTGGTCTCTGGCAAGAGAGAATGAAATGTAGTCAGCTCTCTTTGAATAGAGAGCCTCCATGACCTACCTTACATAACAGTGGACGGCAAACTGCGAGATGTTGCAAATATCTCCAGCTCCAGCCTAGAAGGAGCCTGACGCATAAAAGTTTATCGCCATGGTCACCTTCACAGCCACTGGCAATGCGGTCCTTGCCCTGCTCTAAGGTTGCAGTTGTGGCTGCAGCAGGCGGCAGATTTCAGTGAGGACGTCCTTACTGAAGCGCAGACGTCTCACACATTGTTTCACGCTGAGGTTCAGGTAGGAGAATTTCTCCCTGAACACCCTGGGCAGATATGGCTTCCTGCTGAGAGCCTTTCTCCCCTCCTCCTCCTCCCTCTTCCAGCAGCATGTCCTGCTCTGCGTGGCCTCTGTTCATTCTCCAAGTCATGCTGTATTCCAAGGGGAATACCTACTAGTGTACCAAGTGGTTTGTGCAGAAGCCTTGAAGTAAGTAAAAGTAAAAGTTCTTCAGTACCTGCTACACCACTCTGTGTTAGACTTTTGCAACTTGAAGCAACTATAGAAAGCATCAAACACTTGTAGAATCGTAGCAACAGCCAGAAGAAATCAACCAGCAACTAACCTGAAAGTAGTTGATGATCCTTTTAAATAGCACTGGTGGGGGGTCCTTCCAGCTGCTGAACAAAGTTTTTATTTGTCTAATAAATAGACTTGCCCCAAATTGGTAGTCCATAGTCACTCAGTGAGACTTCAGACACTTATATAAACTTGATTGATATTAAATGAATGAAAGCTCCCAAATCAGTGGGTGAAATATATAATCATAGCTACAGAAAGCCTGTCATTTTACCTAAAAGGATTTGTTTCTTGCCTGCAAAAGGTTAGAAGATTGCTTCCCTGTTGTTGGTTTAAAAACTATAGATAGTACAGAATAAAGAGAGCAGTACAACACTACCTGAGTAAGCCATGAATCTATCTCAATCTGCAGTGCATTAATTTGAAGTATTCAAAGTGTTTAAATTCCTGAGAGAAAATGCCAATGCAAACACTTCCAGGGTATTTAACTGTTTTCTTTCCCAGTTTGTATCTCTTGAACATTTGTACATTTTATTTCCAGTTTTTGCTTGTTGCTTGTTCTTATTTTGTGGAGGTTTACGATGAAGGAAATTACTCCAAATAAAGCTGACAATGAAAAGATTATAACCCAAATGGTGAAGTTGAATCAAACACTTCCCTGTTGTCAAGCACTTCACCTCACAATCGTGAGATTCACTCACTGTGGGAATGCAATCTCACATGAGGACTTTAAGTTTTGTTATAGCTGATGAGGATCCAACACTCCTGAGAACAGAAACCAGTGTGTAAATCTACTATACAGTGTGGAACTGTGTCAAATGAAAGGTGCCAGGCTCAATCTCTGGACTGAGCTGAGTTATCTCTCACAGCCAGGGTAACGGTAGTGGTACTACAATTGGCCTCAACGTTCCTGGCCTAGGATGGGGGAAAAAATCAGCTACGGTTCCTGCTCCAGATCATTATCCATTGAATCCCTATTGGAAAGTATGGATGTTGAAAGAAGATGTGGCTGTGTTACATCTCACATAACTGAATTGCCTGGAAACTCATTCTCTTGGCACACGTGAAAAATGGGCACTCAGGCGAGGTATAGGAGGGCTGCAGGCACCATGGAACTGTACCTTACTGTCTGCCAAAGCCTTGAAAGCAGGAAAGGGAGAAAGCTGGCGGAGAGAAGGAAGAAGATCAAATAAACTTTGAAATCATATTTGTGCTTTTTATTTTATTAGCAAAAGAGCTCTTGTTTACTACCCTTCCCATTTTTTGGGTCTTCCATACCGACTGCTGTCACTGGTCGAGATGATGGTGGATTTCAGGCCTTTGGGAATGTTATTCTGAAACTAAGCATTGGTGTTGTGCAAGAGTTATATCAGCTGACTCTTCCTTCATTTTCTTTCTCCTTCCCCATGGGCAACACTGGATCTTGACTTGGTATCATCCACAACAGCACAATTAAGATGAGTGAATCATCCATAGGGGATGTGAGGGAGTCAAACCAGTATCGTACTGCTCCGAGGTGCAATGCAGTGAACATCCAATGAGGCTACTCACGGCAAATGCTTTTACACAGAGACACAAATGTAATAAGAGTTATATTATAGAGTCAGGAATCTAATTTTAAATTAAGAACATAAGAAATAGGAGCAGGAGTAGGCCATTTGGCCCTTCAAGCCTGCTCCGCCATTCAATAAGATCATGGTTGATCTTCTACCTCATCTCCACTTTCCTGCACTATCCCCATATCCCTTGATTCCCTTAATATCCAAAAATCTATCAATCTCTGTCTTGAATATACTCAACGACTGAGCCTTCACAGCCCTCTGGGGTAGAGAATTCCAAAGATTCACCACCCTCTGAGTGAAGAAATTTCTCCTCATCTCAGTCCTAAATGGCCGACCCCTTATTCTGAGACTGTGACCCTGGTTCTAGACTCCCCAGTCAGGGGAAACATCCTCCCTGCATCTACCCTGTCAAGTCCTGTAAGAATTTTGTATGTTTCAATGAGATCATCTCTCATTCTTCTAAACTCCAGAGAATATAGGCCTAGTCTACTCAATCTCTCCTCATAGGACAATCCCCCCATCTCAGGAACCAGTCTGGTGAACCTTTGTTGCACTCCCTCTATGGCAAGTATATCCTTCCTTAGTTAAGGAGACCAAAACTGTACACAATACTCCAGGTGTGGTCTCACCAAGGCCCTATATAATTGCAGTAAGACGTCTTTACTCTTATACTCAAATCCTCTTGTAATAAAGGCCAACATACCATTTGCTTTCCTAATTGCTTACTGTACCTGCATGTTAACTTTCAGTGATTCTTGTACAAGGACACCCAGGTCCCTCTGAACACCAACATTTTCCAATCTCTCACCATTTAAAAAATACTCTGCTTTTCTATTTTTCCCACCAAAGTGGATAATTTCACATTTCCCCACATTATATTCCATTTGCCATGTTCTTGCCCACTCACTTAGCCTGTCTATATCCCCTTGAAGCCTCCTTGCATCCTCCTCACAACTTTACATTCCCACCCAGCTTTGTATCATCAACAAATTTGGATATATTAGTTTGTGACGATATGAAAAAAAAATATTTTTACAAATTTTCTCCCGATCACTGTATGGAAAGAAAAGGAGTTCATTATGCTTTAGTCTCCTACAGCAGATACAACAACACATGTGAATGTGGCAAATCTTGAGGAGTTGATTAAATTCAGGTTGCAATTATTTTGGAGGTTTACAGTATAGAAAAATGAAAACAATAAATTAAACAAGTTATCCCATATAGATAAACAGAATCGCGAGTTCTGACTGTGTAGCTAATGTACTCCAGTGAGAAAAAGAAAGTTCAGTTTTAATTGTTAAAAGCTTTAATTTACAGAATATGGATATTTAGTAATCTTAGACACACTAACAATAATGCAGACTGGGCATTTTTGTTCAATGATCCTAAACTAATTAATCCCAACCTCATTAAAGGCTTTTAATTCAATCATTTCTCTCTTCTGCCAACAGCTGAATCTTGGCTCTCAACTTTTCCAAATTACTTGTTATGAGAATTCAGCAAAGCAGAGACACAAAATGTTTGGATCAACATTAATACAGTGTATGAAGTAAATATCAAATACATGTAGAAATGTTCTTCCTTTTAGAAATATTAACAATGCTGAATCATCAAGTCACATCAAGGAAAGTAGAAATTTCTTATGCTTTTAAAGAAGTAAATCAGTTAATCTTAGAATTTTTATTCCTACTTAATAATATAATTTATTCTAATGTAAAAGAAAGTACTTGCATTATATCTCATCTTTCACAACCTCGGGATGTCCCAAAGTGCTTCACAGTCAATGAAGTGCTTTTGAGTGTAGTCACTGTTTTAATGTAGGGAAACATGGCTGTGGATGCTGAGTTTTTGAGTATATTAAAGGCAGAGATTGATAGATTTTTGGACTCTAGGGGAATCAAGGGATATGGAGATCGGCGGGAAAATGGAGTTGAGGTCGATGATCAGCCATGATCTCATTCAATGGCGGAGCAGCCTCAAGGGGCCGTATGGCCTACTCCTGCTCCTAATTCTTATGTTCATAGCAAGGTCCCACAAAGAGCAATGAGATAAATGACCAGTTACTCTGTTTCGGATGGGGTGTTGGTTGAAGGATAAATGTTGGCCAGGTCATCAGGAGAACTCCCTGGTCTTTTTCGGAAAGTGACATGGGTTCTTTTCCATCTGGTTTAGTGTCGCACCCGAAAGACGGCACATCTGACAGTACAGCACTGCCTCAGTACTGCACTGAAGGGCTGGATTTTCTCAATGGAGATGTGCTGGAGGCGGGACTTCTGGTTTCCGGGTTTCAGTCCCGCCCCCAGCGATGTCTGACCAAGCCATGCTATTTTCCCTTGATTGGCCTTGTTAAGCCCGCCCTGCAGTGACAGATGACGTCAGCGTATGACGCTTCATCTGTCGAAAAATTTTTGACAGATGAATTGTCAGCATTTGACAGCTCTATTCTAAGGTGAGCCCTTGCACAGAAGGCGCACTAAGACCTCTCTCCTCAGCAGAAAGCAGTTGGCTGCTGCATCTGAGAATGCAGCAGCCATTCTGTCATCTCTGCCATTGAGATGAGGCCCCTCCGGATCCTCAAAGGTTGAAGCCTGCAGGAAGAAGCAAAGGTAAGGAAAATTTGTCCAACACTTTACACTCACCTCTCATACTTACCTGTCCACACTTGCACCCATCACTCACCTCTACAGCTGACATTTCAACCCCTCTCACCCCCGCAGACAAACTGCTCGCCTTGCTGACCCTGGCGAGGTTTGCAGCCGTCAGGAAGCCCGCAATTGCAGGTGTAAAATGGGGAAAAGCCTCAAAACTGCCTGTTAACTACCTGTTAACATGCAATTAATTGGCTCTAATCCCCTTCCCGCCTCGAGGCGACGGGTCCCTGCGCGACTCGAGAACCCGCCTCCCGGGAAGATGGCACGGAGGCAGGTTGGGAGCAGGATCGGTACCGTTCCCAGTTTCTGCCATTTCCCCGGCAGTCCCACCTCCATACCCGCCTCGCCAGAGCTGGGAAAATTCCCCCTGAAGTGTCAGCCTAGATTACGTGCGGGGCTTGAACACACGACCTTATAACTATGAAAGAATAAAAAGGAAGCCAGGGATGTTGTGTGCACATTACTGGAAGGCCTGCTTGGCTCAGACACCTCAACGGGAGGATTAAAATGGTTCCTAAGAACACTTTTGTATTAAAATCGCTATTTCTTCAATTTGCTGCTCTGTCTGATCGCTCAATGTAACTTCCGTTAATTGCTCCCTTTTCAGACAATGCCATTAGCCTGCAACACTATCAATGCATTTTTAAAAAAATTTCCTGAGATGTATTTCCTTAATTGTGGGATTTTACTCATTTTTTTGTTTCTTCTTTCTGAAAATGAGATATTTTACTTCCATGTTAAATTGTTTGGTGTTTGGTGTTTGGATTTGTAAGTACTCGTTTCTGTTCTCACCACTCTGTGTTTCCAAGTTATTTTCTCTCTCCCTTCTTTCAGGTCTCCCATGCACTAGACGCTGGCCAGTCTGCTCCAAGGATTCCACTAAATGCCAGTCTTGAGCTGGCTAGGGGTTAGGGGTACACAAGAGTGAGCTAGTGACAATGTCACCCAAGTTATTTTTCCCAACCAACGCCTTCCAGGAACTGCTTGGTTCTGCTTGACACAGCTCACATCAACAACAGAGCTGTATGGGGATTTATGGGTGCAAATCCACTTCCTATTATTCCATAGTGCTGCATGTTGGACTTCCTGTGCACACTGTTAACATACTTCATATTGATGTCTTCTTTCAAACTCAAAGAAAAAAGTAGATCATATCAACCTGGTTTCTCCTTCTAATGCTACCTGTATGTTGCTGCTTATTCTAAGATATGTTGCTATTCTTTAAACCTCTAGAGAGCACAGAACCATAGTAAGCTCCCCGCTGGAGTGGAGCTAATCTACAGAACAAACGGGAAACTGTTCAACCTCCATCGCCTCCAGTCCAGATCCAAGGTCGTCCCATCCTCTGTCATCAAATTACAGTATGCAGACAATGCTTGCGTCTGCGCACACTCTGAGATGGAACTCCAAACCATCGTCAACACCTTCACTGAAGCGTACGAGAGCATGGGCCTTACACTAAACATCCGTAAGACAAAGGTCCTCTACCAACCTGCCCCCGCCACACAGTACTGCTCCCCGATTATCAAAATCTCGATGATGAGGCCTTGGACAACGTGGACCACTTTCCATACCTCAGGAGCCTACTGTCAACAAAGGCAGATGTCGATGACGAAGTCCAACACCGCCTTCAGTGTGCCAGTGCAGCCTTCGGTCGCCTGAGGAAGAGAGTGTTTGAAGACTAGGACCCCAAACCCAGCACCAAGCTCATGGTCTACAGAGCAGTAGTGATACCCGCCCTCCTGTATGCTTCAGAGACATGGACCATGTACAGCAGGCACCTCAAAGCACTGGAGAGGTACCACCAACGCTGCCTCTGCAAGATCCTGCAAATCCATTGGCTGGATAGGCGCACCAATGTCAGTGTTCTCGCTCAGGCCAACATCCTCAGCATCGAAGCTTTGACCACGCTCGATCAGCTCCGATGGAAGGGCCACATCGTCTGCATGCCCGATACGAAACTCCCAAAGCAAGCGCTCTAATCGGAGCTCTGACACAGCAAGAGAGCCCCAGGTGGGCAGAGGAAATGCTTCAAGGACACCCTCAAAGCCTCCATGAAGAAGTGCAACATCCTCACCAACACCTGGGAATCCCTGGCCCAAGATCGCACAAAGTGGAGGAGAAGCATCCGGGAAGGCGCCGAACACCTCGAGTCTCTTCGCCGGGAGCAAGCGGAAGCCAAGTGCAGGCAGCGGAAGGAGCGCACGTCAACCCACGCACCCTACCCACTCGCCCCTTCAACCACCGTCTGCCCCACCTGTGACAGAGACTGTAGGTCCCGCATTGGACTCATCAGTCACCTGAGAACTCATTTTTAGTATGGAAGCAAGTCATCCTCGGTTCCGAGGGACTGCCTAAGAAGAAGAAGATTGTAAGATATGTTGCTATTCTTTAAACCTCTAGAGAGCACAGAACCATAGAAATTTACAGCACAGATGGAAGTCATTCAGCCCATGGTGGTGCTGTGCTGGCTCTTTGCTAAAGCACTGTAAAACTAATCCCGCTGCCCTGCTCTCTGACCCTAACCATGTATTTTTCTCTGCTTCAAATGTTCATCCACTTTTCCTTTAATCATCTACAATAGAACAAATGTTGGATTTTCCAGGATTTTTTAGAGGGCAAAAAAAAATAGCTACCATTTTCCACTAAAATCATCCACCACCACAACAGTGTAAATACTTCTGGTACAAAAAAAAAGTCAATTGACAATCAGCATTGTAACTACTGGAAGCTCCCCTGCCCCGCCCCACCTCCACACTTGGCTCATGAAAGTGATTGTCCAACCACCACCCACTACACACACAGAGCGAACAGAGAAGTGGCAACTGCGGTATACTTACGGCAGAAATCTACATCCTCCACACTGGCTTTACATGCACACCAAATTAGGAAGTATGTTTCCTAGGCAGACAAACAAAATGTTCGCTACCGAGACTGGTTGGCATGGCGGGAGCATTATTACAAAGTTCAAGAATGTTTTTTAATTAGTTTGAATGCCCGATGGCTGTCAAATGCATAATAAAACTATAGAAGAAAAAGATTTTTTTTGTCAAAAATGAAAGCTGGACTCCAACACACAAATACGTCAAAAAGAGAAAGTGCTAACAGGTGGATGCAGTGTTCCAAACTGACACCATTTCAAACTCCAGTGACTCTGTTTAGTGGTACCTTGTTTTATCAAACTATTGTTCTACTATTTCAGATAGTACAGCCTCAGCTACTAGAAGTGCATATTATATAAACACTACAACATATGTTCAAGATCTTTCAAGCGTATATGTACTGGTTACATATCAGTTGCTTTTGAAAGTCTTCACTATCAGCTTTCTGATGTTTACAGTTCTTGATTTCTGAACAGTCCCAAGTAATTCAGAGCCAGGGCCGCATATCGAGTACGGGGCCCTTGGGAGCAATTGTGCAATTTGGAGCAGTCAGGGGGAGAAGCAAACATAATCTCATGCCAAAAAGAAAAGACTGACATCCTCTCAGTGGGGTTGTGCCTATGAGGCTCCTCAGCACTCCCATCCTTGCAGCTTCAAAGACGATTCTTCCACTTTGAGGTTCTTAGGGTCAGCGCAACAGCAAGCTATTGTGATCTCATTTTCTTTTGCTTTTATTAAGTTGGACAACACAGTGATCGAATAGGTGCAACAAAGGGTTGGATTTTCAATGACCCGTGGAGTCGGGTTTGGAGGCGTGTGGGGGGTTAAAATAGCGAAAAGTGGCGGGCGGACCTGATCCCGACTCCATTCTGCCTCCACGCAATTTTGACAAAATCGGTTGCGGTGTTCCTGACTCCGTCCCGCCTCCAAGAGGCGGGAGAGGCCATTAAAGCCATTAACAAGCCCTAAATTGGCTCTGTAATGCCATTTTGAAACGTTTTAGCGAGTTTAACCCTTTTCCGACGTGAAGCACGCCTGATGTGAAACACGCCAGTGAAACCTGGTGGGAGCACAAGTGGATAGCTGACTATCAGCTGCAGGTCCACTATTACAACGGAGAGGTGATGAAGGTAGTAGTAGTATTAGGCCTGAAAGTCGCCTCTGATGCTGCTGCATTGAATGTCTTCAGAGACTGCCTGGCCTTGCTGTGAGAGGACCTGGATGCAAAAAAAATTCTCTCTCTCGCTCTCTCTCTCGCTCTGATGCTGCTCATTTTGCATCCAGGTCCTCTCACAGCAAAGGCCAGGCCGTCTCTGAGACCAGGCAGTCTCTGACCTGCAATGCAGCAGCAATGATGACATCATCAGAGGCGACTTTCAGACTGAAACCACTAATTAGTTCATGGGTTCCCACATGCTGGAACTCAATTGCCCAATTAGGTGAAAATTGCATCAATCTTCCACATCAAATTGCAGTCGGGTGGATAACACGAAATGCGGATGACACGACCCCAACCCGCCCCAGTATCAAAATCCAGTCTAAAGTCTTTGTACAGAATAGATCCTGAAGTTTATAGTCAGGCAGCAGTAGGCAATCTCTACTGTGGAGGTATCCTCCACAGGTCCAACTGAAGTAAGAACACATCTATTCAAGATCACAGGAGGGAGAATATAGCTCCATACGTCAGTGGTTTATGTGCAAAGTGGCATAAATATGTTGTAAATGATTTTGCACTATCATTAGGCACAAATGTTGCAACTCATCGATATTTTCCGATGCCTACGGGTGTGTACACGCTGTAGGGACATCGGAAATGCCGGTTTCAGGCATGCAGAGCGCATGCGCTGAAAACCAGTATTTCTGATCTGTCAAGAATGCTCTTGACAGATCGGACGCCTGCCCGAGAGAGGGCTTCTGCGGGCGGAGAGTTCCACTTTCTGGAGACCTTCCGCCCGCAGAAAACCCTTAGAAATCTTACGCCTGGTAAAAGCAGGCGTAAGGCCTGCTTTTACCAGCATAAGAGTTGAAAAAAAGTTTTTTAAAATGTTTTTTTTCCACTCATTTATAATTTAAAAATACTTTTAAAAAAGGTAAGTTTATTTTTAGCCCCGTAAAAAACTTTAATTATTTTTTCAAAAAATTTAATTTTTGTTTAAAATATTTAAGTTATTGTAATTTTAACTCATTTTAAAAACGTGATGGTTTTTTAAAAATGTATTTAATGTTTTACTGTGTTTTTGGGGTGATTTCCATTCATATATTTGACAGGTCTATGTCAAAAGTATGAAGGGAGATTCCCTTCTGTCATTGGCTGGCCTGGCCCATGTGATCCCAGTGACGCTTGCGAACCGCATGCGCCCCTGGGATACGTGGGCCCTGCGCACTTTGAGTTTGGAGATGCCCAGGAGCAGAAGTGTACGCACCTCGGGAGCCCTCAGGTAAGTTTGTAGATTTTTTTCCGATAGGAGGTATCCGCACGCAGGAAGCCTCCTATCAGAAATTTGATCAATGCGATGCACATTTATTGGCTCATCTGCTTAGTATACTAGAATACAATCATTCAAATATCCAAGGTGTCATTTCAAGGCCATCTGAAAGGGAGTGTTGGAGTTTGAACCAATAGTGCTGTGGCCATTAACCATTGCGTCCTGAGGGTTTAGAGGGCATTTCTATTAAGCATTAATCTCTAAGCTTCTCAGATAGTGTTGTGTGAGATCTGTTAATAGATAAAAGGTGCAGAAGCATTGTTCCAATCTGTTCTTTCACGATATTAACATTTATCTACCTCATAATTCTTGCTTTACAGTTACTTAGTCGCAATTTTCATTCTGCACTAACTTGTACAGTAATACTTCGGGATTTAAAAAAGCAATGTTATTACAACATTGTGAACTTTCATAGGAATTTTGTGTAATGAATACATATTCATTTAATTTATAATAAAATTATTAAGAACATTTATAGAGCACTTGTCAGGTCAAAATATCTAAAAGCTCTTCACAATGCATTACCCATTGAAGTACAATGAATTATTATTGTGGTGTTATGCTGTATTGCTGAGAAATACTTTTTTGCAGTGAGTGATTATGGGGGCGATTTTGTTAATGGGGGTGCGTTGGAGGCGGGACTGCTGCTTGGAGGGTCGATGTCCCGCCTCCATCGATTTGTGGCCAACCCACGCTATTTTCCCTTGATTGACCTTGTTAAGCCCACCCAGTGGGCTTAGCAGGCCAATTAAGGGAAAGCTGGTTGCAGAGAACGTCAACGTATGACGTTTCATCTGTCAAAAAATTATGACAGATGAATTGTCATCGTTTGACAGCTCTGTGAAGCTATCAAACAGTGACATTCTCTGTAGTTTGATGAGGTCTTGAATTCAAGACCTCATCAAATGTCTTTCTTTTACAGAATGCAACAGCCATCTCTCATCTGCAACACGGAGGTCCGAGACTCTCCACATACACACCGACTGAAGCCTGCAGGGAGAAACAAAGGTAAGTACACTTTTACTAACACTTTGCACTTACCTCAGATACTCACCTCTCCACTCTTGCACCCATCACTTACCTTCACAGCACACTTTTGCACCCCCCCGACCCCCGCAAACCCACTACTAGCCTCGCTGACCTGGCGGGTTTTGGAGCCTTCGGGAAGCCCGCACTTGTGAGGGCAAAAAGAGGATAATCCTATTTTCTGCCTGTTAACTACCTGTTAATCGGCAGTAAATAGGCTTTAATCCCTTCCCGCCTCCAAGGAGACGAGACCCGGCGTGGGACGGCTACCCGCCTCCTGGGAAGATGGCATAGAGGCGGGTTGGGGGCGGGTTGGGCACCCGCCCCCAAATTCTGCCATTTTCCCGGCAGTCCCGCCTCCAAACCCGCCTCCCCAGGGCTGGCAAGATCGCCCCCACAGGTTTTAAAAGGCATCTGAACTCTGTGCAGCTTTTAGCTTCAGCCAAAACCCATTCCCCATTTTCTGCCTGGCAAAAATCGGCAGAGATTTTAACAACAGTTGGAAAATTCCCAACTGCCCCCAGTAGTTCAAATACAAATCGATGAAGCACTCATGAGAAAAAGTACTTACCCCATCCAAATTCTGGCTTTTAATTGGGAGGATAGCCCAGGTTTGTCCATGAATATCTCTATGGCGTTTCCAATGGCATGCCTCAGTTGACCCAAGAAAGAGATGCATTTGAGTTTTGTGCTTTACACGACAAAATTGTTCAATACTACCTAACTGAGGTTGGCTAAAGGGCAGCTCAATCCTGTACCATGACACCTGGCCATGTGTTTAAGGAACGGTTACTGCTGGGACTCTGACCTTTGACCACAATGCAGATCGCCAAGAAGCTTCTAAAAAGTTTGATTATCTCCAACCACTATATAGTAGAGAATGAAGTTAAATGATTTCAATTGTATGTGACTTGCATGTGTAATTTAATTTTGTAATAACAGCATTCAGACAAATATTATAATTAAAACATCTCAGAGAACTTCACATACAAATTACTTTGAAATTCAATGACTGTTCTGTAGGCAAATGCAACTGCTTTCCTGCACCAACATCCCACAAATAGCAAAGAGATCAATGACCAGTTAATCCATTTTTTCGTGGTATTAATTGAGAGACTACTGTTGGTCAGGATGATGTTGCTTCCTGCTCATCAGGGCAAAGTGCCACGTAAACATTAACATTCACCGGAACCATCACAACAGGCAGAGTTTAACATCTCATCCAAAGGATGCTCTCTCAGACAGTGCTGCACTCTCTCAGTATCACACTGGAATGCGGGCCTACATTACGAGCTCAATTATAGGTCAGAAGGTTGTGGAACCCAGAAGAGAGAGTGCTACGAACTGAGTCAGGCTAACACACTGTAGAGTAAAAAGGATGTCTCTGTTACATAAAACTTATTTATTAGGAGAAATACAGAATTTAACTCGTTTTCACTGGAAAAAGAAAATAATTGATGAAAGGCATGGATGGTAGAGATCTAAGCAGGTTATTTAAATTAAATTATAATCACTCAACTCAAAGACATGAGTCTATAGGCTTGAGTGAGATGAGAATGTCTTCCCTCACAGCTCCTCACTAGGAGCTCTTTTGCACAGAATCACTCAGAAGAATCGCTGTGAAGAACAGACCCCACATGTCGATTAACTCCTTCAAAAACACTGGACAAATAGCTGGTGAAAAAACAGGACTGGGCTCTACAACAATAAGTTGAGCTGATTAGATACACTGCATAACAGAGATTTCGCTTCTTTTGGGACCATGGGAATGTTACCTGTGAAATGCAACTGGGCAATGCTGAAGAATGTAAATTGTAATGTCAAGTTGCGATCCTGGAGTCAGGGACAAACGTCATTTTTATCATCTTGGCAGTTTTATCTCCTGTACTTATTCACCTCCCTCAAGAGATCAAATAAATTGAGGGAGAGAGAGTCCATGACCATGCAGATTGTACATGGTCTGTTGAAAGGAGTAAGCTCAATGGCCCAACTCTTTTTTTTCCGTGTTCTATACTTTGCTGTGCTGTGTAGGGAGTTGTGTTCTGACTGGCAGATTGCTCAATTTACACTCCACTTCGTCCAGTCGGTTTCACTGACTGATTCATCAGTTGGCCTTCCTGTCAATTAGATTTCTTGCTGAGTTTGATGTAAATTACAATGAGCCTATGCTGTTTCCTTTTGTTCTTGAAATGCAATCAAATTTTCACCAAAAAAATGCATAAGCATTTTAAAGGAGTTGTGAAAAAAGGAGTTGACTTTCAGGGGTTCATTAAATATGAACTTTAATTTAAATTTAAATGTAAACTGCTTCATTTTGTGAAACCATTCTCCTACTATCCAGAAACCTGTCTTAAGAATCAGGATGTGGCATTGGTTATCCTACTGGATGATATGTCGTTCTGAGTGAGATAGTTTATTATCAGTAATACACCATCAATGGCGGATTGGGTGAGATGAAGTAAGGTGGGAGGAGGCCCGTGTGGAGCATAAACATCGGCACAGACCAGTTAGACCCAATGACCTGTCTCTGTGCTGTAAATTCTATGTTTTATTCTGCATGTACCACAGGTCAGTCATTTATATTGAGTCTCCTGTAACAGAAACTCATCAATAAAAGTGTTGGGGGGTTAAATTGGATTGCATTTTGCCTGTTTATCAGTCCTAAAATGGGCGTTAGAACAACAAATTTACCTGAGAGAGGTCCCGCGTTCAAGTTGCGCCAGAAATGTGTCCGACGCCATATTGGGTCGGGCATTCTGTTAGGCGTCCCTGGAGGCCGCCTTTCAGAAATACAGGCATCATTAAAATATGCTAATAATGGGCCCCGCATCTGAATCAGGACCCTTTTGAGAAATTGGTGTCTGACAGCACTTCCTAAGCCTGCCCAGCAAATCAGGGCAGGAACAGTCAGGAAGCAGGCTGCAGAAGTGTTATTTAAAGGGATCCTCACCTCTATTAAGATAAGTCTCTGGTTAGTCGTTTTAGGCTGCTGTGTTCTTTTGGGCCAATTTTTGTGCTGGTGTTAGCTTAATACGTCTGGAGAGTGAGCTTTTGGTGGTGCTGAACTCTTTCACAGGATGGGCTTCAGCAGACAGAGGAGGAAGAGCATCAGCAGCAGCAAGGAAGCCAGCAAAGCCCTGCAGAGGCTGCAAGAAGAGGGGGAAGAAGGGAAAGGCAGAGGAAGTCTTATAGTATGGGGTCTTCTGAAACAGGGCATCACACCTCAATCTCACAGAGGAACAGTGCGTATAGCGGCTCCGCTTCAACAGGGAGGCAGTGACTCACCTATGTCACCTGTTGCAGCGAACACTGGAGCCCAGCACCAGCGCATGTTGCAGTGAAGGTCACCCTGGCTCCCACCTTTTATGCCCCGTCCTCCCATCTCGAAACCACTATCCATGCTCTCCAAGCTCCTATCCAAGCTCTCCTGCAGGCTTTGAGAGCCTGAGGAGATGCTGGATCCCAAAGCCCGGGTGGTAGCAGTCTGAGCTCCCATCGAAGCTGCCAGACCTAGAGGCTCCATCATTGTGGGCCCCACTCGCTCCTTGGTTGACTGCATGGTCTTGATACCATGCAGAATGACTCCACACAAGTTGAAGCGGGATCCCTCTATGCTCTCTGCCATTGTGCGCAAGCTCTCTAGCAGGCAGGCCAGTGCATTTCAAAGGTCCAGGTATATAGCGAGCATTCTTCTGATGTAGGTCTGGAAGTCTTCATCTGTGCCCTCTGCAGCAGGGCTAGGATGCGAGCCCTCCCTCCAGTCAGCTGCTTCCTAGGCAGTTCTACCCCACTGCCCTTGCTTCTACGCACTAGTGCTCTGTGTGTCTCTGGTGCAAACTCCTCTAGCCTGCCCTATAAAGCACATGGGGTGCCAGTCTCTGAGCTGGTGCCAGCAAGGGTAAGGTCGAGTGATGCTTCTTCTTCAAGTGCACTGCCCTCTTCTTCCTCTGCTCCCTCATTGTCCTGTTGATGCCATGAACCTGAAATTGAAGAGAGGGACTAGGGTTCGCACTTAGTGGCAAAGGTAAGCAGAAACAGATGAGCAGCACAGTTTCATGCAGAGTGTTGAAAGATTTCAGTGAGAAAGGAAAGAGGGCAAGACAGCCAACAACTTTGCAGGTCTTATCTGCCAGCCTCACCAATCGTGAAGCTCTTAACTCGAATCCTGCCTATGATATCCATGATTTCTAACAGGGACAGAGCATGTATAGAGGCTTTTCCTCTTCCTGTGCCTGTCTGCTCCCTGGCATTGAGAGAGAGTTTGGCTTGCAAGAATGAAAGGAGTGTGTTAATAGTAGCTCAGTGAGGCTGTGCATGTCAGGGTAGAATACTATTACTGATGTGTAAAAGGCGGCAGAGGTGAAGAAGTGAGGGTAGTAATGCTGAGTGCCCTGAGTAGCAAGTGCAAAGTGTAGCAGCAGAAGGAGGTGGAGTGAAGTGTGCTGCAGTGATTGGACAACAGTGATGGGAATCGGAGGGAAGGAATGGTTGTGAGTGGAGGGGCTCTGGTAGTGCAGAGGTAAAGCAGAGAATAATGAAACATTTGAGTTCAGAGTCTTAAGTTATCAATCCTTGTCAGGTCATTACATTTTTTGAAGCATTGCAGTCAGGTCCTTGGGGCGATGTTCCTGGTGCTCACCCGCTCTACCATCTCAGCATTGAGAGCTTCCTTCCATACTGACTTTCTCCTCCAATACCTCCATGCCAGTATCCAAAATGCGAAGGGTACTTGCAGCTTCTCCTCTCCTTGCCATTTCAACCTCTGTAAACTTGAACAGAGTTGACATCAGCCACTGTGCACTTCCCCTTTAAGAGGTGCCGTCTGCCTTTAAATGGTATCTGGGGCGTCCAATATTGCCACCCCCGCATTAAGGGAGCTGCAAATCAGTCGTGCTAGTAGCTTTGGCACCCGCCTAGTTAATTTAAATGAGGCTCCTGGACCAATTTCACAAGTCACTTGCGCCCAAATGATCGGGTGCTCGTTGTGTGCGCGGCACCCCTTTTGTGCCCAATAACGGATTCAAACCACTTTAAACCCCTTGATGAGCTTTTATTTAAACCATCTGGTCCTTAATATGTATAAGTTTTAAATGGCATGTCAAAATGACTGCAGAGATTTGCAGAGATTTTTTTTTTAAATTCGTTTATGGGATCAGGGCGTCGCTGGCAATGCCAGCATTTATTGCCCATCCCTAGTTGCCCTTGAGAAGGTGGTGGTGAGCCGCCTTCTTGAACCGCTGCAGTCCGTGTGGTCAAGGTACTCCCACAGTGCTGTTAGGGAGGGAGTTCCAGGATATTGACCCAGCGACGATGAAGGATCGGTGATATACTTCTAAGTCAGGATGGTGTGTGACTTGGAGGGGAACTTGGAGGTGGTGGTGTTCCCATGCGCCTGCTGCCCTTGTCCTTCTAGGTGGAAGAGGTCGCGGGTTTGGGAGGTGCTGCCGAAGAAGCCTTGGCGAGTTGCTGCAGTGCATCTTGTAGATGGTACACACTGCAGCCACGGTACGCCGGTGGTGGAGGGAGTGAATGTTTAAGGTAGTGGATGGGGTGCCAATCAAGCGGGCTGCTTTGTCCCGGATGGTGTCGAGCTTCTTGAGTGTTGTTGGAGCTGCACTCATCCAGGCAAGTGGAGAGTATTCTATCACACTCCTTACTTGTGCCTTGTAGATGGTGGAAAGGCTTTGGGGAGTCAAGAGGTGAGACACTCGCCGCAGAATACCTAGCCTCTGACCTGCTCTTGTTACCACAGTATTTATGTGGCTGGTCCAGTTAAGTTTCTGGTTAATGGTGACCCCAGGATGTTGATAGTGGGGGATTCGGCGATGGTAATGCCATTGAATGTCAAGGGGAGGTGGTTAGACTCTCGCTTGTTGGAGATAGTCATTGCCTGGCACTTCTGTGGCGCGAATGTTACCTGCCACTTATCAGCCCAAGCCTGAACGTCGTCCAGGTCTTGTTGCATGCGGGCATGGACTGCTTCATTATCTGTGGAGTTGCGAATGGCGCTGAACACTGTGCAGTCATCAGCGAACATCCCCATTTCTGAAATTATGTTGGAGGGAAGGTCATTGATGAAGCAGCTGAAGATGGTTGGGCCTAGGACACTGCCCTGAGGAACTCCTGCAGTGATGTCCTGGGGCTGTGATGATTGACCTTCAACCACATTGGCATTGACACAATCTAATTAGATTTTGATGGCATTGTATTTTTTTTTATTCGTTCATGGGATGTGGGCATCACTGGCAAGGCCAACATTTATTGCCCATCCCTAGTTGCCCTTGAGTAGGTGGTGGTGAGCCACCTTCTTGAACCGCTGCAGTCCGTGTGGTGAAGGTACTCCCACAGTGCTGTTAGGGAGGAAGTTCCAGGATTTTGACCCAGCGACGATGAAGGATCGGCGATATACTTCTAAGTCAGGATGGTGTGTGACTTGGAGGGGAACTTGGAGATGGTGGTGTTCTCATGCGCCTGCTGCCCTTGTCCTTCTAGTTGGAAGAGGTCGCAGGTTTGGGAGGTACTGCCAAAGAAGCCTTGGTGAGTTGCTGCAGTGCATCTTGTAGATGGTGCACACTGCAGCCACGGTGTGCCGGTGGTGGAGGATATGGATGTTTAAGGTGGTGGATGGGGTGCCAATCAAACGGGCTGCTTTGTTCTGGATGGTGTTGAGCTTCTTGAGTGTTGTTGGAGCTGCATGCATCCAGGCAAGTGGAGAGTATTCTATCACACTCCTTACTTGTGCCTTGTAGATGGTGGAAAGACTTTGGGGAGTCAGGAGGTGAGACACTCGCCGCAGAATACCTAGCCTCTGACCTGCTCTTGTTGCCACAGTATTTATGTGGCTGGTCCAGTTAAGTTTCTGGTCAATGGTGACCCCCAGTATATTGATGGTGGGAGATTCGATGATGGTAATGCCATTGAATGTCAAGGGGAGGTGGTTAGACTCTCGCTTGTTGGAGATAGTAATTGCCTGGCACTTCTGAGGCGCGAATCTTACCTGCGACTTATCAGCCCAAGCCTGAACGTCATCCAGGTCTTGTTGCATGCGGGCATGGACTGCTTCATTATCTGATGTGTTGTGAATGGCGCTGATCACTGTGCAGTCATCAGCGAACATCCCCATTTCTGACATTATGATGGAGGGAAGGTCATTGATGGAGCAGCTGAAGATGGTTGGGCCGAGGACACTGCCCTGAGGAACTCCTGCAGCGATGTCCTGGGGCTGTGATGATTGACCTTCAATCACCACAACCATCTTCCTTTGTGCCAGGTATGACTCCAGCCAGTGGAGCGTTTTCCCCCCGATTCCCATTGACTTCAGTTTTACTAGGTGATGCCACACTCGGTCAAATGCTGCCTTGATGTCAAGGGCAGTCACTCTCACCTCACCTCTGGAATTCAGCTCCTTTGTCCATGTTTGGACCAAGGCTGTAATGAGGTCGGGAGCCGAGTGGTCTTGGCAGAACCCAAGCTGGGCATCAGTGAGCAGGTTTTTGGTGAGTAAGTGCCACTTGATAGCACTGTCGATGACACCTTCCATCACTTTGCTGATGATTGAGAGTAGACTGATGGGGCGGTAATTGGCCGGGTTGGATTTGTCCTGCTTTTTGTGAACAGGACATACCTGGGCAGTTTTCCACATTGTCGGATAGATGTCAGTGTTGTAGCTGTACTGGAACAGCTTGGCCAGAGGCACGGCTAGTTCTGGAGCACAAGTCTTCAGCATGATAGCTGGGATGTTGTCGGGGCCCATAGCCTTTGCTGTATCCAGTGCGCTCAGCCGTTTCTTGATATCACGTGGAGTGAATCAAATTGGCTAAAGACTGGTTTCTGTGATGGTGGGGACCTCGGGAGTAGGCCGATATGGATCATCCACTCAGCACTTCTGGCTGAAGATGGTTGCAAATGCTTCAGCCTTGTCCTTTGCACTCACGTGCTGGGCTCCACCATCATTGAGGATGGGGATATTCATGGAGCCTCCTCCTCCCGTTAGTTGTTTAATTTGCCATCACCATTCACGACTGGATGTGGCAGGACTGCAGAGCTTTGATCTGATCCGTATTGTTTTATGTGATGTATTATGTTTAATTTATTCTTTGTTGTACGTAGTTTTCTTGTCATTTTCAAAGAAGTGGGATGGCTGCATCAAAGCATAGATGAAGCAATTAAAGAAATGAGTTATGCTGGCATATTAAAACCATTGCTCAGAGTAAGCAGAATCTCGCAGAGAGGAGAGGAGATTTACAATAGTGTAAATTCAAGGAAGTGCAAGTCAGAAAATCTGCACTATAGCTTTGTAGCCCTAAGGCCAAGCCACACTCCCTTTGAGGATAGCTTCTCTCTTGGAGCATGGGACTGGCGAATTTACCCTGATGTACTTATGATGGTGGTACTGTTTAAAAGAAACAAAATTGTCCAGAGGGAGTGTCACTTCAGAATCACCATGAACCATGCTCAGCTTGTTAGTGATGTGCATTTCGATTGTTACACTAATAGCTCACTGTAGTTCATTATTTCACTAGGCAGTAAAATTATCATTTACATTTATAGAATTACAATTGGACTTGAACCGCTGGCAATTGTGCAATGGGTTTGTGATACAGTGAACTTCCATCCGTGAATAACTAAGCAGGGAGGTCCCGATATCAGCCATACTCCCACAGGCAATGGCACACCCTGGGTCACTCTCATGCAGCCAGTTATAGCGCATAATTTACAAGTTACAGGTCACCGCCATTGTTTTTCCATTGGGGAATGACATACTGGGAAATCTGACGAGGGTTGGCAAAATATATCAAATATAATGAAACACATGGGGGAGAAATTCAACATCGTGATGCCCGTTTACAGGCGCAAAATGGGTGCATCGATGATGACTTTAACAGTGCTACGCCCCACGCATGCATTCAGGTGACTGCTAAATTCGTCACGTTCAACAGGTATTAGTCTCCTTGAATCTGTTAATGAGCGGCCTAACGTCTAATTAAGGACCTTGGCTAAATCCATCAGCACTTAGTGGATCAGGTGTCGGGCCTCTAGCTTTCAGTTTGCTGCAGCCTAACCAGTGGTTGCCAACAAACAGCTATTTTTTTTGAAAAACTCACTTTACAGTGGAGATGGGAGGAGCTCCTCTCTGATTAATGGCACTAATGGCGCGTGACACCCCCTCCTCTTCTCCTCTCCCCGCAGCACTTAACTGAGGGCTGCTGCCGGTGAAGCAAGCAAAATACTATCCGACCGCACGGGCGAGCTGCCTCTGAAGGCGTGACCAGCGCCGGCAGCTTGCCCTGATTATTACAATGAGGCCCGAGGCCCAATACCTATGGTATCTCCTGGTTCGGGCACGAGCTGGAACCCTGCTGTCAGTTATGCGCCTGAAAAGTGACCATAATGAATTTAGCCCCCAGTTTATGTGGGTAAAGGATAAAATCAAATTAGACAGTCTGAGGCACAATTCTCCAAGCTCACAGCTAGTATTGTCTGTACATTATACAAGGTTATCCCAGTGGATGCCTTGCTGAAAGACATTTTCAATTCACTATCACAATAAAACAGTGGGTATCATAACAAGAAGGCAGCTTACCTTTTACTCCTTTTCATTGCCTCATTCTGCAACTCAAAATCTCAATCACCGGGGAATCAGTTACCTTGTTACAGCGATTGTCTCCTAGGTTTTCACTCATGAACAGTTAATTGCATCTTCGACTGGGTGTAATTATGCATAACATTACCTGCTGTATTAATTCAAAAGCCTGTACCTACCTGACCGCAATGTTGCCAAATGAGTCTGTGCTAGTTTTCCACTTGTTTATAATTTGCGTTATTATATCTGCATCTGGCCGCAATCTCCGAGTTCGCTACAAGGAGAGCATATTCCTAATGTTGATTTATCTTTGTAAACTTATTGTGCGTACTCATGAAGACAGATAACCATTGTCACCTATTTTATTATCTGCAGCTCTTTTTGTGCATTAACAGGAATCACTTACCCTGCGAAAAGGAAGCACCAACAGAACAATACACACAGCTTTCATTGAGTGGCAAGATTCCGTCATGTGCAAAGAGTTTCACACCCGTCTGGGCAGCGAGGCTCTTCATATCAATGTTATGGGCTTCATGAAGAGAAAGGGTTTGCAGTCCATTAATACTCAGGTGATCTCTGGCCATAGAATCATCATGTGGAGATGCCGGTGTTGGACTGGGGTGGACAAAAGTGAGAAGTCGCACAACACCAGGTTATAGTCCAACAGCTTTATTTGAAATCACAAGCTTTCAGAGCGCTGCTCCTTCGCCAGGTGAAGTCATTGAGTGGCAAGATTCCGTCATGTGCAAAGAGTTTCACACCCGTCTGGGAAGCGAGGCTCTTCATATCAATGTTATGGGCTTCATGAAGAGAATGATCATCATACCTTCATTGTATGAAATTCCACAGTAGCCGCTGAAGATGTCTCCACTTAGTTGTTAATGGAGAATCATCACAAAAGTGGTAGCTGAAACCACCACTTTGGAAATAGGTTCAGATCCTAATTGCTCTGTTTGTGAACATAATCAGCAAACTAGAGTCCAAGCACAAGGGCAAAGGAACAACTTCCGTGTCTTTGGCTTCCATGAAGCACCAGGAAAGGATGCATCAGAGGACATTATCATTGATGCTGCCTGTGGTCAAATCCCTACCAGGACATCAGTCAAGTACATGGAGTACTAGTGAGAGGGAGGCCAACTAATGGACTACAACTCCTGGATAGAGAGATGGTCGCATGAACAGGAAAGGAAAAGATCCGTTTCTCTGTCTGTAAAATTTTGGAGACATGGACCTCTTACTGATGCTGCAGAAGTAATGAAAGGCGTATGATCCAGTAGCATGTCTAATATACGGCCTGGAGGAGATAACTTCTCTCAGGGTCATCTTAATAGACACACACAAATCTAATGATAGTCAGCAGTGGCCCACCCCTGGCCAGAATTTATTAAAGAGGCAAATTCCTGAAGAAAGTTAGTAACAGCCTTTTGCAGAAGGTTACAGAGTATTACAGAATAGTGGAAACTAAAGTTTGACTGCAGGGGTGTAGATAGGGTTTGTATAAATGTATTGAATGTCTAGCTGTCTGGTATTAGAGTAAGATCAGGAATTCAGGGTCATATTTATTGCATGTGCCACAGAGTATTAGGTGAAGAATGATTTGTTGTGCAGCTACCTAATTATATTTGCTGCTGCTTCCGACTCTATTATTGAATTCTCAATCTAACATGGCCCCAGTCCTTCAGCAGTAGAGCCCAGAGGGCTGCTGTGCTACATTAATTGGAAGGACAAATGTTTTGTACTAATTCCCAATATACTGTGATGAATGTAGCAGCTCTGGGGATAGTTTTTCAATTTGCCACACAGATGAGTACCATTAATAAGATTTTAAAGTGGGTGGAGGGCGGTAGAAAAAAATGATGTTGAATGTGAAGAAAACACCAGGTACTGCAAAAGCAGGTCGGAAAGGAATGCATACTCTCAAAATTGACTTTTGAAATGGAAATCCCCTCACTTAAAAGGCGGCCACTGAAAGTGACTGAACTAGGATTCTGTCTGATCGTGACATCACTGGCAATCTTTTTGTGCAACGCTATCTCCCCAAGAAGACTAGGATCCAGTTTATGTTATGGCTTGGTATTATGGATTCAGCAAAAGCAACATCAGAATGAGTTGCCTGTGTTGCTGTCTTGTTTTTAGATTAAACTCCCTTACAGACCAGTTGGGATTAGTTTCAATGCACTGAGATGGGTTCTTCTGTGCATACAAAGGAAATACCAGACATATCTAACTCTGAACGTTTTGTGTTAAAATGGCTTGCTTCGACATGGCAATTGTTGATTTTTGACACTGAGCCAAGTCCTGTGTGCCAATATACTCGTGCCGTGACACTATCCTGCATCCAGATGCAAGCCTGCTGGTGAACTGAATCAGATAAGTGGTTTAGAAGGTGAACAATCATAGGTTTGGTGGCTGATTGGGAAACTCACAACAAAGTGTGTCTCGGCTCTCCTTGGTCCTGTGGACGTCAGTAGGATTCTATGTGCCATTGGCTGCACAAGATCCGTATTTAAGGTGTTGATGCAGTGGAGGAAAGCTTTACTTCAGTTTTCTAAACCAAGCTCTGAGAGCCAGCTCTGGCTGTCACTTAGCATCCAATCCTAAACCTACAGTCTGGATTACTCTTAGCCATGGCTCAGCTCCATGTGACTGAATTTTAAAAAGCTGTGAAAGTGCAAATCTAAACACACTCAGGATGTTCCCGATGTTAAAGAGGAACGTTACACTTGTAGTATGCAGCGAGGGAATTCTTTTCGAAACTTATTTTTTCAGTAAGATTATGATTATATGAATCCACTTAATTTAGTCTGACTATCAACACAATCCTCACAAAGAGTGCATTTTATCAGCAAAATAGAAAATCTTATCACTTAGCCGCAAAGGCCTTATTAAGGTATTGTGCATTACAAACTCTGTTGGACTTTTTGAAAGTCACGGATATTTAAATGAGTCAGTATGTCATTCACTAACCTACAGACCCTTACTATAAGACAAATTGAACACATTGGTTTAATAGGGCAGTAACATTTTCTCCTTATAAAATCAAAAGATGTGTAGTTAATAATTCATGACCCATTAGAAAACTGCAATTAAAATTTTTCCATGAATGTCTACAGTTCTCATAGAAAAAAAATGAGATTGATGTTATGTAAATTTCTTTTTTGTAAGCCAAAAGGACAGCATGTGGATGAATAAACGTGCCTGTGGTACTCAGAGAGTTAATCTAAAATAACCTATTAAAAGTATTTTACCTATTGAGCCCCCAGCTATATTTACATGCAATGGGTGATGCACAGGGACATTTAATGGTGGAGAAATGCTGATCTTGGTTGGAATACAGTCTAAACAGCTGGGCTGAAGAGCTCCCTTGCAGGGAGTCATTGAGAGATGGTCCAAGTGGACATAAATTCACTGCTCCCACAGTTATAAAAAAAATGAAAAGCAAAAAGAACTTTCCCTGGTGACATGAATCTTGTATGAAGTAATGCTGGGTGGCCTGCTGGTGGCGCTGTCCAGGGAGAGTATAAATACTCGGGCATGAGCCCAGCTTGCTTAGGACATTCCTCAACAGGAACTTGTGAAGAACACAACTAGATCTCCATGTTGAAAACCAGTTGATTAAAGCTTTGTTTAACACTTAGACCAAGTGCCTAGCAGTTTTCTTACATCAATTTAATCAACTGGACCTGCTCCACGCTCTGAATAGTTTTGGGAACAGACGGCTACGACTCAAACGGTAGAAGGGAAACATATATAGTAATCAATCCATCATGGAGAAACTACTCCGACCCACTCGTCTTGACTTGGACCCGAATTCACCTACAACTGCTAAGGTATGGAAACACTGGTATCGTACCTTCAGCAACTACCTCCGGGCGTGTGGTGAGAATGTTCCTGATAAGTTAGAGATACTTGCCAATTATGCATCCCCTTATGTGTTTGACTATATCGAAGACTGTGTAAACTATGACTCCGCTATCCGAATACTACAGCAACTATACGTTAAGGCCCCAAACGAAATTTTTGCTCGGCATCTACTGGCCACAACTCGACAACAACCCGGGGTATCACTTGACGAATTCCTTCAAAAGCTTCACAGGCTCAGCAAAGATTGTAATCTCAAGGCTGTCTCAACTGAGCAGTACCAGGAGGAGTCAATTTGTGATTCTTTTATCAATGGAATTACGTCTCCCTTCATACGCCAGCGTCTGCTGGAGAATAAAACCCTCGAGTTACAAACTGCCTATGACCAGGCATATTCTCTGGACTTGGCAAAAAAAAATGCAGATGCCTATCTTTTACCACATGCACGGACTGCTGCTATCACTTTTAGTGACTCCTCCGATAAGCCTCAGGCGGAAGCTCTCACTGATGACGACTCTATCCTAGCTGATGACGACCCTACCCTAGCGGCATCTTGGCAATCTAAAAGGAAGTGTTTCTTCTGTGGAGGTGCATTTCATTATAGGAAATTTTGCCCTGCTCTTAATGCAATCTGCAATCATTGCAGTAAGAAAGGTCACTTCTCGAAAGTATGTCAGTCAAGAGCCTCTTCTAGAGTTACAGCTGCTCCCTATAAAACTGCTCCTCCCCCAAGAGCTACTACTAATGTTACAGCTGTCATCTATAAAACTGCTGCTCCCCCAAGAGCCACTACTAATGTTACAGCTGTCAAGGATAAAACTGCCCCTCCTCCCATCACAGCTGTTTTTCCCCAAAGCCTGTCCCATGCAGCCACGAAGGTTTCGGTAAATGGACACATTTTGAGTGCATTAATCGACTCATGCAGCTCTGACAGCTTCATCAGTGAGCAGGCTGTCAGTAAGTAAAAACTGCGTATTTACCCCTCGGACAGGGAAATTGCAATGACTCTGACGACACTGACCACTAACTCTTCTGGCTTTTGTCTTGTCGACCTTATTCTCAATGGCCGCACTTATTTCTCCACCCAGCTCGGGGTGCTCAAAAACCTATGCAGTGATGTGCTTCTGGGACAGGATTTCCAGAAACAACACAAAAGACTCACTTTCGAGTTTGGAGGATCAAAGCCGGAGCTTACTATTTCCAAAGTACTGTTTTGTGCACTTTCAGCGGCTTCGCTCGACGAGCCCTCCTTGTTTGCCAATCTTTCCCCCCGATGTAAGCCCATAGCCACTAAATCACGATGTTTCAGCCAAGATCTCTCGCCTTCCAGCTGATGGTATCATTGAGCCATGTTCATCTTCCTGGCGGGCTCAAGTCGTCGTTGTTAAAAATCCTCTGAAGCAACACAAGAAACGTCTTTGCATCGATTACTCACAAACTATTAACCAATATACTGACCTGGATGCCTACCCACTACCACGCATCGATGACATAGTCAATAACCTTGCTAACTACAAGGTATTTTCAGCTTTTGACTTAAAGAGCGCATACCATCAAGTACCGTTAAATGACTCTGACAAAAAGTGTACGGCTTTTGAGGCCAATGGTCGGCTTTACCAGTTTTGTCGCCTTCCATTCGGGGTCACCAATGGGGTGGCCGTCTTTCATCGGGCAATGGATAGCCTAGTCAAACAGGAGAACTTAACAGACACTTTTCCATATCTAGATAATGACCAGAAGGAGCATGATGCCAACCTCCAGAAATTTCTTGACGTTCTCCGTTGTCGCAACTTAACCTTAAATGAGTCCAAATCTGTGAAATCAGTACCATCAGTCAACATCCTTGGCTACTGGGTGGGCAATGGTGTCATCAAACCGGATCCGGAGCGACTTCGTCCACTTCAGGAGCTCCCTCCTCCTACGAATCTCAGCTCTCTTCGTCGGGACCTCGGCATGTTCGCCTATTATGCGAAGTGGATACCTCACTTTTCCGACAAAATCTAGCCCCTGCTTCACGTGAAGTCATTTCCGTTGGAGGCGAGGGCTATTTCAGCTTTCGACCTCCTCAAGCAACAACTGGAAAAAGCCGCGCTTCATTCCATCGATGAAAATCTCCCTCTCGTGGTCGAGTGCGATGCATCGGAGGTGGCGATCTTGGCTACCTTGAATCAAGGCGGTCGACCCGTTGCATTTCTGTATAGAACTTTGCAGAGTAGCAAGCTCCATTATCCTCCTGTCGAGAAGGAGGCTACGGCTATCATTGAAGCAGTACGTAAATGGAGTCATTTTCTCACTCGTCGCCATTTCACGCTCATAACCGATCAGCGCTCAGTGGCCTTTATGCTGGATAACCGGAAATGCACTAAAATCAAGAATAACAAAATACAGCTCTGGAGGATGGAATTGGCTGTCTTTGGCTACACCATACAGTATCGACCCGGCAAGGAGAATGTGGCCCCGGATACCCTCACGCATGCATCCTGCTCTTCCATGTCAACTTCGACTCTTGCGGATCTTCATACTGACTTATGCCATCCGGGCGTTACCCGTATGTTACACTTTGTGCAATCTAAAAATCTCCCATTTTCTACGGAAGATGTGAAAAGAACATGCTCCACTTGTAGAATTTGCGTGGAATTAAAACCGCAATTCTTCCGTCCGTCGGATGGCTCGCTCATACACGCTACACAGCCTATGCAGCGACTCAGCATTGACTTTAAAGGGCCATTGCCTTCCTCAACGCGAAACACCTACTTGCTTACTATGGTGGACGAATATTCACGCTTTCCCATTGCTTTCCCCTGTCCCAATAGGCTTACTTCCACAGTGATCAAATGCCTCGATCAGGTCTTTTCCCTTTGCGGTACGGCCAATTTCATCCACTCTGATCGGGGCCCCTCCTTCATGTCAAGCGAACTCAAAAGTTATCTTTCCCAACGGGGAATCGCCACAAGTAAAATGACACCGTATCATCCTATTGGAAACAGACAGGTTGAGAGATACAACGCTATCATTTGGAACGCTGTTCATCTTGCACTGAGGTCACACAATCTACCAGACCAGCAGTGGGAAACTATGCTCCCTGATGCGTTGCATTCCATCAGGTCTCTTCTTTCTACATCCACCAATGTTACTCCTCACGAACGATTCTTCGGGTTCCAGCGTCGCTCCACTCATGGGACGTCCCTACCATCATGGTTGGCAGCTCCTGGCTCCTTGCTGCTCCGAAGATTCGTCCGATCTTCCAAGAGTGATCCCCTCATCGACGAGGTGGAACTAACGGATGTCAATCCTACATATGCGTACGTGCGGTACCCTGATGGCCGGGAGTCCACAGTTTCACTTCGGGATCTGGCTCCCTGCCCAACCGGTCCCACGGACCCAATCGATAGAGAGATCCGTATTAACGACGCCGATACTCCGCACTCCTCCGAGGATGACGCCCTACCCGGGACATCAAGGGATCTGCCAGTTACTCCGCTGGATCAACCCGGGGAACAGAGCGCTCCCCGCGGGATGGCCACCCGAAGCCAGGATGCCGGTCAATCACCGGCTACTGAGCAGGATGAAGCCAGCTCTGCACCGGTGGGGACCCGCACCCAGAGCCACGATCTCCCCAGTCCCCCTCAGGTCGATCAAGGCAACACGGACTCTGCCAGCCCGCCGGTACGAACCAAGCGACCCAGGGACCAAAACACAGGAGGAGACGTGCCTTCTGGCCTCCAACGGAAATCCAAATGACTGCATCTATTCTTAGTTCAGCTAATTCGGTAGAAGGAAGCCGCCGGACTTCCAATCTTTCAGGCGGGAAGAATGACATGAATCTTGTATGAAGTAATACTGGGCAGCCTGCTGGTGGCGCTGTCCAGGGAGAGCATAAATACTCAGGCATGAGCCCAGCTTGCTTAGGACATTCCTCAACAGGAACTAGTGAAGGACACAACTAGATCTCCATGTTGAAAACCAGTTGATTAAAGCTTTGTTTCACACTTAGACCAAGTGCCTAGTAGTTTTCTTACGTCACCCGGTATTCTAATTTTATGTTCAAGAGGACAAAGGTCAGAGATCAAATCAGATGAGGAAGATCAAGTCAGTGGAAGATAAGGTTACAAATGAAATTACAAAACAGGAGACCACAAACGTTTTCTGACATATCAGAACTCCAGTTGAGTGAAACTTGACTGCAAATGGACTCTTGCCACAGGTTGACTGTCATTGCTGTATAAAATGCAGACATCCACATCATTTGTTTTCCCATTGTTCATCCATTTTTCTCTTGGGACGGAGGATAGTTGCATTGTGTGGCAGAAGAAAGCTAAATACAGTCACAGGCGTGGTACATTATTCACTAATAAAAATCCAGTGAAGCAGAAACATACTTAATAATCACTTTGTCAATCTCAATTTAAAAGCACTTTCTGTAACTACATGGATGAATTACTGAGCTTTTGGGCAACAGAAACTTTCTGAGACACGACACAGTACAGAATTTGCCACTCGTAACTCAACTGTATTCTTTATCTATGGACAATTATTGGCCATTTTTTTCTAGTTATTTAGTGACTTATCTTAACTTCGTGTTTAATTCTCTTTTTACCCTCTTTCCATAATTTACCCCAAAACAGCCCTCCAGTTTTTGTTTAATTCATTCACGAGCAGTGGGCATCTCTAATTGCCCTTGAGAAGGTGATGGTGAGCCGCCTTCTTGAACCGCTGCAGTTTCTTTTGCAGCGGACAACTGAGTGGCTTGCTCGGCCATTTCAGAGGGCAGTTAAGAGTCAACCACATTGCGGACTTGAGTGAGAGTGGCGGCAGCAGAGGCAGCAGCTTATAGGGAGCTGAGCGGCGACTTAAAAAAACAAAAAAACAAGGAGTAACGTCACAGGACAGCAAGAGACAGAGTATAAATCGAGCGGGAGGCCCAGAGAGAGCGCAGACCGGAGCAGCGGCGGCAGCGAGGAGGTGGAGTATAAATCGAGCGGGAGGCCCGGAGAGAGCACAGACCGGAGCAGCGGCGGCAGCGAGGAGGTGGAGAACCTCCAGCGAAAACAACAACAACAAAAAGCAACAACTGCAAAACAGCTAAAGTGACGTCACAACCAGTGAAGGAGTTGATTGGTGAGTAGCTGGTAAGTGTTTCTCGTTAATAGTCTATTGAGTAAAGGCACAGCAGGGCAGCTCAGTCCCGTGGAATGCACATCCTGTGCCATGTGAGGACTCCAGGACGCTTCCCGTGTCCTGGACAACCACATGTGCAGGAAGTGTCGTCAGCTGGAGGAGCTCGAGCTCCGGGTTTTGGAGCTTGAGCAGCAGCTGGCGTCACTGCGGTGCATCCGTGAGGCTGAGAGTTTCGTGGATAGCACGGTTCAGGAGGTGGTCACCCCGCAGATAAAGAGTGTGCAGGCAGAAAAGGAATAGGTGACCACCAGAAAGAAGAGGCGGACCAGGCAGGTAGTGCAGGAGTCCCCTGAGTGCATCTCTCTCTCCAACCAGTATTCGGTTCTGAGTACAGGGGGTGGAGGAAGAAGAGTGGAAGAGCAATAGTGGCAGGGGATTCGATAGTTAGGGGAGCAGACAGGCGTTTCTGCGGCTGCAGACGTGACTCCAGGATGATATGTTGCCTCCCTGGTGCCAGGGTCAAGGATGTCACCGAGCGGCTACAGAACATTCTGAGGCGGGAGGGTGAACAGCCAGAGGTCGAGGTCATATCAGTACCAACGACAAAGGTAGAAAGTGGGATGAGGTTCTGCAGGCAGATTTCAGGGAGCTAGGAAAGAGATTAAAAAGCAGGACCTCAAAGATAGTAATCTCTGGATCACTCCCGGTGCCACGCGCTAGTGAGTATAGAAATAGGAGGATAGCGCAGATGAATGTGTGGCTGGAGAGATGGTGCAGGAGGGAGGGCTTTAGATTCCTGGGATATTGGGACCGGTTCTGGGGGATCTGGGACCTGTACAGGCTGGACAAGTTGCACCTCAACAGGGCCGGAACCAATATCCTTGCGGGGAGGTTTGCTAGTGCTGTTGGGGAGGGTTTAAATTAATTTGGCAGGGGGATGGGCACCAGGATGTAACATTAGAAAGGGGAAGTAAAGTGCTCAAAGGAATGGGAGAGGCAGAGAGCACCAAAGTAAGAAATAGTAAGGTATTAGGTGGGGTCAAACTAAGAGAGAATACAGGATGGTCTAAGATGGGTTTACAGTTTATGTATGTGAACGCACAAAGTGTAGTAAACAAGGTAAGTGAGCTGCAGGCACAAATAGCCACATGGGAATATGATGTTGTGGCAATAACTGAGACCTGGCTCAAAAAAGGCAGGATTGGGTATTAAATATTCCTGGTTATAAAGTGTTCAGGAAAGATAGGGAAGGAAAGATCGGAGGTGGTGTGGCAGTTTTGGTCAAGGAGAATGTTACAGTGCTGGAGAGGGAGAATGTCCTGGAGAATGTCTAGAGTTAAGAAATAATAGTGATGCCATTACACTACTAAGTGTATTCTATAGACCACCAAATAGTGGGAAATATATGGAGGAGCAAATTTACAGAGAAATTACAGAGAGGTGCAAGAATGATAGTGTAGTAACAATGGGGGACTTCAACTATCCTAATATAGAATGGGATCGTAATAGTGTTAAGGGCAGAGAAGGAGAAGAATTTCTGAAGTGTGTTCAGGAGAACTTTCTTGATCAGTATGTTTCCGGCCCGACAAGGGAGGAGGCATTGCTGGATCTGGTTCTGTGGAATGAGGTCAGTCAAGTGGAGCAAGTGTCAGAAGGTGAACATTTAGGGAACAGTGATCATAGTATCATAAGGTTTAGATTAGCTACGGAAAAGGACAGGGAGCAATCTAGAGTAAAAATGTTTAACTGGAAGGACAATTTCAGTGGGATGAGAACGGATCTGGCCTGCGCAAACTGGAATCAAACATTGGCTGGCAAAACTGTAATGGAACAATGGGCTGCCTTTAAAGAGGAAATAGTTCAGGTACAGTTGAGGTACATTCCCACTAGGGGGAAAGACAGGGCAACTAAAGTCAGGGCTCCCTGGATGATGAAAGAGATAGCGAATACGATGAAGCAGAAAAAGAGCGCATATGACAGATGTCAGGTTGCAAATACATCAGAGAATCAGGCTATATATAGAAAGGTCAGAGGAGAAGTGAAAAAGAAAATAAGAGGGGCAAAGAGAGAGTATGAGAATAGAATGGCAGCCAACATAAAAGGTAATCCAAATGTCTTCTATAGTCATATAAATAGTAAAAGTGTAGTAAGAGGAGGGGTGGGGCCAATTAGGGATGAAAAAGGAGACCTATGCATGGAGGCAGAGGGTATGGCTGAGGTACTAAACAAGTACTTTGCACCTGTCTTCACCAAGGAAGAGGATGCTGCCATAGACATAGTGAAGGAGGAGGTAGTGGAGATACTTGATAGGATAAAAATTGATAAAGAGGAGGTATTAGAAAGGCTGGCTGTACTTAAAGTAGATAAATCACCAGGCGCGGAGGGAATTGAGGGCGGAAATCGCGGGAGTACTGGCCATAATATTCCAATCCTCCATAGATACGGGGGTGGTGCCAGAGGACTGGAGAATTGCAAATGTTACACCATTGTTCAAAAAAGGGTGTAAAGATAAACTCAGCAACTACAGGCCAGTTAGTTTAACCTCGGTAGTGGGGAAGCTTCTAGAACCAGTAATCAGGGACAAAATTAATGTTACTTGGACAAGTGTGGATTAATTAAGGAAAGCCAGCTCGGATTTGTTAAAGGAAAATCATGTTTAACTAACTTGATTAAAGGTAATGCAGTTGATGTAGTGTGCATGAATTTCCAAAAGGTGTTCGACAAAGTGCCAAATAATAGGCTTGCCAGCAAAGTTGAAGCCCATGGAATAAAATGGACAGTGGCAGCATGGATACAGAATTGGCTAAGTGATAGGAAACAGAGAGTAGTGGTCAACATGGCAGATGAAATTTAACCCAGAAAAGTATGAAGTGATACATTTTGGTAGAAAGAATGAGGAGAGGACATATAAACTAAATGGTACAATCCTGAAGGGGGTGCACAAACAGAGAGACCTGGGGGGTATGTGTGCACAAATCTTTGAAGGTGGCAGGGCAGGTTGAGAAAGCAGTTAAAAAGGTTTACGGGATCCTGGGCTTCATGAATAGAGGTATAGAGTTCAAAAGTGTGGAAATTATGATGAACCTGTATAAAACACTGGTTCGGCCGCAACTGGAATACTGTGTCCAATTCTGGGCCTGGATGCATCACTGGGTCAACCGTCTGGCGATATTCTGTTACATCCCAGTGGAACCTTTCCACAACTCTGCGATGGTGAGGAGCCTTACAGGACGTGAATGCGGTCAGAAAATTAGGTCCGTAGCCTGACTCGATTTTGTCACTGGCATCTTTTGGTGCAAAAGTGAGGTGCACACACCTCATTACCATCCTTGGTGAGCCCCATAATAAATGTGTAGAAATGTGATGAATACACTTAGCATTGCCTTCCTCCTGATACCATCAAACTAAGTGACTGCTTTGACTTAGTGGGCAATCTCCCTCTACACAGCTTGTACCAGTGCTTTGGTGTATCTCCTGGAGCAGGACCTTCAACTGTTCAACATCAAAGGGAGCAGTGTTGCCCACATGCCTGTATTGTGCCGTTGTGATCAATTACTCCACACTTTTATCCTCACCACAGCTTCTCATTTAATGGCCAGCTGTAGCCCTTCAGAACTGCTGCCTTGCTGGTTGTTGGGCTCCCCAACCCAGTGTGCTACACACCAAGTTCTTTGGCCAAACATTTCCTGTGTTTGTAACCCATTGAAATTAAGGGGAAGGATTTCAATAGGGATAATGAACCAGGTCCGTCTTCGGTGCTGCATGCACAGGTGAGCCTACACATTGGTCCAGTTCGACTTTGTTTCTCTCATTGTCGGAAAGTTGGGGTGAATATCTGTAATGGCTTTCAAGGTTCACCACGCACTACTGGCTTGGCAAATCAGTTGCTGTCTATTCAATGTAGAGGCCCCAACCAATTACTATGCAGAGTGAGCATATGTGGCCTAAGATGCCAGATTGTCAAAACTACTTCAGAATTCCACTTTATCTGAAACTATATTGCAAATGAGGATCAGGTTATGGAAGGTACTATTTTGGGGTTTCAATTGAACACAGGTTACACTGGAAGAGAAACAGGTCTTGCTTCATATGAAATAGGAACGCTGAGAAAATAATGAATCTGCATCTGGGGAACTTACTGATCATCAATGAATAAACTAGACAGTGAATGAGCACAAGGTCCACCTTTTATAGGCTAGCGATCTTTCTCTGCTGACAAAAGCAGCAGTCACCAGTAACATGTGCAATTAATTGAGTCGATCTTATATACGGAGATATTTTTAACAGGAAGCATTGGAAATTATGTTGTTTCCACAAAAATAAGATGGCACGACTTCCACTAACAGCTTTACTGCAAGATTCACACAAATCACATTTGTGTTCGTTGATTAGTTACACATTTAAATTATTATTACATTTTATAGCCATGTCATATAGGCCACTGATTGAATCATTTAAATTGGAGGGGCCTTTTTAACCCTGCCCACCTGCCAGAAACGGGACAGGCGGGCAGTTAAAATCACCCTGAGACTGAGGCCCAACTCTTCCACCGCAGGTTCCACTTTTAACCTGCAGCTTCTGAGAACGTGGGAGGGACACCAGCCGAAAACTGGCTGAGTCCATCCTCAAGTATGCAGTTTGGGCTCCGGTTACATCATCAAGGCTTGCCTGCTATTTTAACCAGAGGCCTGCGTGGGGAAGCTGTTTTGGTTTCCCCACCAGGCCATCATAATGGGCAGAGATGTTAGGCCTAGAAGAGGCCCAAAAAAGTAGGTTTTATTACTTTTTTTGACTTTCTTTGTGGGGTAGGAAGAGAAAGAGTGGTCCTCTGGTCACCTGCCTTGGGCTTCACTCCCTTCCCTGGCCGCCAGGCCCTCTCGAACCCTAGCTACTTACCCGAAGTGCCGGCGACCGTTCCTTTGGTCCTTGGCGGGGTCTACAGCTGCCTGCGTTGAGCTCCCACCTGCCGTACAGGGTGCCGCTTCCCAATGGTTTAAGGCAGGAATTTATGCAGAAGAGGCCTGGGAGTTCAAATCTCCCGGGCTGTACGCTGCCAAGGTCGGGACGGTTTGTCATCTGCATGACTGCCACCCAGTATTAAAATTGGGCCTACTGTGTGTTTGCTATAAACTATTACGTGAGTGTTAGGGTGGTTGTGGGATGGTGGTTGTGGAGTGTGGGAACATGGGTGGGTGTTTGCAGGGTGTGGGAATACTGGGAGAGTGATCCAGAGGGGTGGTAATAATAGAAAGGGGGTTAAGGGGAGTGACTGCTGAAATCGAACTTGCAACTGGCATTAAGTTGCTTTTTAAGTGCGGACTATGCTTTTACTATCAGTAAACATGCAATAAGCACTTTAAAAGAACTTAAAGCTAGTTTCTGGCTCACAGTCGGGTAGAGATTGGTGGTGGGGAATGGTTTCCTTGGGTGCTCGAGGAGAGAACAGTAACATCAGGAGGTAGCATGGAGTGGTGGTGGGGGAGAAGGATTGGCTTGGACATTTAGGGTGAATGGAGGTGGGAGTTGGAGGGAGAGGAGAGAAGAAGAATGGAAGCTGTAAACCTTCATCAATTCCCCTCCACCTCTCTCCCAGTAGTGTTAGAAAAGGGCTTCCCAGCACAGAGTTAGGGAATCCTCTGCTACTAAAGTGAATACAAAACTTATGCTGTAATTGCTGACTGGGAGGAACAAGACAGGGAGTGAATCACATGATATAATCACCCAATCAGGGTACGTAGAATGAATCGAAAGACCTTGCATACATTGGCTATTCATTTCAATTCCTTTTACTTACCTGAGATTGGCTGAATATGTCGCATGATTCAATCCCGTCCTTGCTCCTCCCATTCGGCGATAACACTATAATCATGGTATGCATTTTACAGATGTGTAATAGGAAGTTACAGAAAAGTGTTTCAGGAAGTATGACATGTTACAGAAAAGTGTTACATGAAAGTTTCGAAGCAAATGCCTGACAGCGCAGTTTTTATAAGAATGCTTCAACCTACCAAGGCAAATCCCAATTTTCTTCTCTCCTCTCCTGAGGGCATGGGCTCATGGTGAGGTACAGTTCCACAGACCCCAGCACCAGCCAGTACCTTGCCCAAGTGGCCATTTTCCATGTGTTGAAATTCCTGTTTCTAAAAATCTTCCCTGCAGAATTCTGCCTGACATTGGGACAGATGAGAAGTGGATGTGTTCTGCTGATATCAGGCATGGTGATTGTTACACAGCGCACCCTCTAGTTGCGATCAAATGCTGAACATTAAGGCTAAATGCATGCTGATCAGGAGATTTTCTTTTAAAAATGTCCCCACAATTTTTTTGCTTTTTAGCTGAGAATTTGGCAAGACTGGCTTAAAGTCAGCTCCTGATCAATGTGCAAACAGGCTAATAATATGGCAGTCAACAGCAGCTAACACTTACGCTTTACCTAAGGGAAGCATATCTGACTCAAAGAAATGTCCAGTACCATTTTAGAATAATTTTTGCCGAGTGTAAGCAATTTACTTTCAACGAAGAGGTATGGTACTTTACGTTGAAGACACTTCCCTCTAGTAGCCCAGTGTGACTGCTTCAACATACTGTGTTAGAACCTGATAGGACTAGAGGTTCCAACCTGTCATTTTTCAGCTATGAGTAATAAAAGCTCTATCGGCCCTTCAGAGAACATCCTGAGTGGAAGCTGTACATGAATCCACAGGGAGGAAAGCTAATCAGAAGGCAATAACCCTCGCTCCTCATCCGCTGTTGTGGGCTTTTCAACAGCTGGATTAAGAAGCCCAGGTGAAGGTCATCTGCCCAACATCTGTGGAAAGGTGTCTGATGACCAAGGCTGGAGGAAAAGGAGAAAGTAAAATACCTTAAAAAAATAGGGTGAGCGCAAAGGGAAAATTTACTGCTGTGAGTTTCTCTTTAGAAAAATCACTACAAAATCTATGAAGAGAGAAGAATGGTATTGAAGGTAAAAATCAAATTACTTCAAAATGGCCTCTTGACCCTGCTCAGGAAGTACTGGATTTTCAAAAAGGATAACACGTTGCCATTCTCAGCACTAAAATAATCTATTCCGTACAGCCCACATTCCTTTAGGCAAATTTACGATAGAACTGAATCTCATAGACGCCTACTTCAGCCATTGCAGAGATGAAACAACGATTAGCTACATATTAATCTTTCAGTACAATACATTAGTTACTACAGTGAGAGTCTGGAAGCTGAGGACAGCAGCGCAGTTTTTCTGTCTTAAGAAGAAAAATAACTCTTATTATCTTACCTTAACCTTGCAGCACCAGATTATTCAGACTTTAATGGAACTTCCTTATTTATTGATCTGTACAATAAATTTTAATGTATCCTAATGTATCCATGGGGGTACTCTTTATAAAATCATTTTAATTTAATTTTGTGCATCTATGTTTAAAGGGTTAAGGTGGAGATGCCTCAATGTAGCAGGATTTATCCCTTCCTACCTGATTTATGGGTCAGGTGCAATGACAGACATGATAATGAGCCTATCACTACTGTCATTGCACCAGCCGCTGCCTGGGAAACTAGGTCAGGCTGCAGGTGGATGAGAATGTGTATCTTCAGTTCCTTCACTCCTTGCACATTCAAAATGTCAGCACTGATTTGATATAAAGAGTGTTTCTCAACACCCAGAAATCTCTTTTCAAGTTTGGCATATTGTTAGCTCGAGAATTACAATATAAGCAGCATTAACTTCAAGTGTGCTGAAGTGCTCGAGAACTATTAATATCCTAGAGCCAGGAAAGGAACAGGAAAAGAAAATTGTAACGTTGATTCCAAAGGGAAAGGGGAACAATTGTACACACAACCTTCTCCTAGACTTTCAATTAGAAATTTCAGTTCAATTCTCAGTGAGGCCTACCTTGACGACGCTTCCGGTGACAGCTCCGACAGCTTCCATGGCAACTGGCTGCCATCTTGCCTCTGGCATCCAGCGCTAACAGAGGCTTCCGGAGTGTCACATCACTCTTGCACTCTGTTCTCATGCAGAGCAGTAGGAGTGAAGCGCCGCAGCCACAGCAGAGCAACATTGGCTCCATCGGAGAACCACCTGCTATCCTCTCTCAGGCTGACAGTATGCCTGCTCCCCCGCCACCCACCCTGCCAGTGCCCTTGTCAGTGCCACACAGCCAACTGGGCTTGACTTCCTCAGGCCACACTGAGAGGCTGCTTTCTGCAAAGCCCAGAACATCCATCATGGCCATCTGAAACAACAGTGAAAGCTCAGAAACTTTCCATCTCCTAAGATGTAGCCACTGGGGATACACGTTGTAGGAGCAGTAGGATAGGTGAATGAACGCAGACGACAAGCGTTAAGGGGTTTGCACAAGGGTCATTCTTCATTCTGCAAGTTGACTGTAGTCCAACTATGAAGTGAGTTCTTGCAGTAAGCTTATTTTTCTGGATTTGGTGTTGGTGTTGGGACAGACCAATTTCACAATGTTAGACTCTTATTTTAATATTATAACAAGATTTTTGAATACTTTTGGTGCACGCCTTGGATGCCTAGGGGTGGGTGATCCAATATGGAGGGCAGTGCATTTCTGCTGTGGCATGGACGTGTGCGGACCACCCATCATATTGGACCCTTAGGCGTCTGTCTCACGCCTGAAAAACGGGCACGGCATGATCCAATTTCTAGGTCATGATCTTATGTATTCTAGAACAATAAGAAATAGAGACTCACGTAAAAGGTCTAAAGTGAGTTAGAGACAGCGGGGGTGAAATTCCTCTCGTTTGCGCCATCGCTGGGAGGCGGTAACGGGGTGCAAATGGCTTTTTGCCATCCCCCCCCGCCCCCGAGGCGATAACCGCGCCTCCCACAAAATTCCGCGGGAGGTTAGTGGCGGCACTACCGGGTATCGCCCCGATCTTCTGCGCCCGGAGATCATGACATCATCTCCGGGCGCAGCGCCCCGGTAGCACCTCAGTAGAAAAATGCCCCCTCGCGCCCCACAGCAGCGCCGGGCGATGTTACCGACTACTGCAGGGGTTGCGAACAGTGAGGCCGGCTGCTCACGGGGCGCCATTTAAAGGCGCGGTGGCTGGCCGACATGAAAAAAAATCGCTGATTTTGTTTAAAAAACATTTCTGACCACCAGATGCGGGCTGAGTGCCGCGATCGGTCGGCCCAGCACTCAGCTTGAGGGCTGCTGACGTGGCACTCCCACACTCCGGTGCTCCAGCAGATGCCAAAAAACAATGCAGAGCTCGCAGTGGGGAGCCCTTCCCTTTAATTGAAGGAAGAGTCCCTACAACGCGGCAGCACCTCGCATGGCCACACGTGGCGCTGCTGAGCACATCGCCCCGGATCGGGACATTCCCCGCCTCTTGCGCTCCAAGAGGCAAGTGGAGCGCTTGATTTAGTGCTCCACTTCCCTCTTGCAGCAAAAAATGGGAATTTCTCAAATGTTTGAAAAGATTAGCGCCTGGCACTAACTTTTCAAACATTTTTGACTTAGCGCCCCAAATGGTCCTTCATGGGAATTTCTCCCTCTGCATGTTTAGTGTATTGTTCAGATTGACAAAGATGGGATTTTAAATCATAATTATTTTTTCAGGAAATCGTACAGAAGATCTACTGAAAAAAAACTGGAAAATAGATTTCAGAGTTCACATTCCATTCCTGAAATTCATAGAAATAGTTTATAAACTTGTCATTTTACAAATATGATTCTACTGCCAAATAAAATACTGAAAAAAACCCAATAAACTGATAAAAATGACAAATCATGGGAAAGATCTAATTTATTTTCCTAGGGAGAGGTAGTAATGTCATTACCTAAAACAAAGTATTGGTGTAAATTTCAAAGGGTGCGAAATTCGGTAGCGCCCAGTTTCGGGGCGGTAACGCTGGTGAGGCGGGACATCCTGCGCCCGGCGAGGAAGTCCCGCCCCTGCCGCGAAATTCACCTTACCGCCCCGCCCAGGAAGTGGAGCGCAATGCCGGGCGCTCCACTTCCTGGTGGGGCGGTAACCGAGCTGATGCCGGGGCGTGATCGGCAGCGCTTCGCGGAGGCTCCGCGGAGCGCTGCCGTGTCGCAACGCCCCGCCCCTTCAGTTAAAGGGGAGGGCCGCTGCGCACTCTGCAGGGCCGTCGATGGCCCCAACTAGGCCACCAGGGCGGCGTGGTGCCATGGCAGCAGCCCAGTGCCGAGACGCGACGCCGTGCCGCGCGATGGCAGCCAGAACCACGCCACGGCCCACCACGGAGGGCCGACCTGGAGGTCGGGCAAAAAAAGAAAATGGCGGCGCGGGTTGCAGCCGCACCTCCCCTTTAACTACCGCCCCGCGAGCGGAGGTCAGCCTGTCTCGCGACCCACGAGACTGGCACTGACACCGCCCGCGGCAGCCTCGCAGGACACAGCCGAATTTCTGCCATGGGGCACTAAGGGGTCGCCGCACACGGCGAGGATGTCATCGCCGGAGGCGCGGTGGCCTAGGGCCGCTATCGGGTAGCGCCTCAGCAACGCCCCTCCGAATTTCACGGGAGGCGCTTTTTTCACCACCCCCTCCCCGAGCAATAACCCCTTTGCGCCCTCAAAGGCGCTAATGGCAGGCGCAAAGGAGGAAAATTTAACCCCCAAAGTCTCTTATTTTCCAATTACTATCTGATGTAAAGAAGAGAGCATCGGTTTCAAATTTGGGCCGTGGTGATTTCTAAATTGTTTTTGACAGTGCTACATAGACTTTGAGGAATTCTATACAGTAACAAATAACATAAGAACATAAGAAATAAGAGCAGGAGTAGGCCGTACAGCCCCTCGAGCCTGCTCCGCCATTCAATAAGATACCTCAACTCTACTTTCCCGCCCTATCGCCATATCCCTTGATTCCCTTAGTGTCCAAAAATCTATTGATCTCATTCTTGAACATACTCAACAACTGAGCATCCACAGCCCTCTGGAGTTGAGAATTCCAAAGGTACACAAACCTCTGACTGAAGAAATTTCTCCACCGCGAGATGTTAGCTATATCTCCTACTGCAGACTGGAAGGATCTGTTGGCGTAGAAATTGAGGGTGACGGTGACCTTGACTGCCACTGAGAGAGCCTTGGTGGTCCTGATCTGAGGCTCGAGGTCTGGCTGCAGGAGGTGGCAGAGCTCTGTGACCACCTCCTTGCTGAAGCAGAGCCTTCACTGCTCCTCAGTTAAATTTATGTAGGAGAAGTGCTCCCGGAATACCCTGGGAGGGTAAGGCCTCCTGTTGAGATCCCTGTTGACCCTCCTCCCTCTGGCCATATTTTACAATCTTTGTCTCTGCCTCCGCTGCCTCCGACGTTGATGCTGGAGGGCAAGGTCGAGTGCCAGTACAGCCCCCATTAACGTAACCAAGTGTAGGACTTTGAAATTTTAGCAGAATGTAAGTGACAACTTATTAGCAGGCAGAATACTCCTGAAAGTAAGAAATGTTTAACTCACTGAAAACGACTGTTTCACTATGTGAACCTGACAAGGCAGCTTTGATTGGCCACTAAAATGAAAGTGGATGTTGATCCCTTTAAATACCGCTCCTACAGCGGCCATCCGAATGCATAACGCCTCCTCTTCCTGCCGTTGTTCAGGCCAGGCGCTAAGGCAGGGGGCGACAGTCAATTTTGCATCTGGGCCGTTAATGGGGTGTTCCAAACTCATTGACGTCACGATCTGCCAGGCGCTAAAGGCCCAGGCGCTAACTGTTAGCGCCAGTGCTAAATCCCGGGTGAATTTCGCATGCAGTGTTGGATTCGTCGCACCCCGCCACAAACCCATTAGTGGCCCCCCCCACCCCCCCGCAGGCGCTAACGGGAGGCGCTAACATGCCGAATTTCTCCCCCAGTGTGCCATCTCCTACTCTGACACATTCTTTCCTGGAACCCCAAAATTGGGGAACCCCTTACCTCTCAATGCTTTACCTTCCTCCAACAATCTACATGTTTGGAAAATCCAGTTAGCTTGATTTACCTCACCTCAGGGTATATCATGTAGCCAGTGGTGCAACTGGGTCATGTGGGGGCTGGCTCCTAGCTGATCTTACATGGGATGCAATGTTTCCAACTGGCCCTTTAGGTGGCGTAAACCACTCTTGCACCAAATGTGCAAGGGCTTTATAACCATATGAAATTTGGCATATATGTACCCTCGGGCAAATTCTCAATTTTTAACCCATGAATCCCACAGTGCTCTTATTCTACATGGACATTAATATGAACATTAAAGACCAATCACCTTCTGCTTTTTCCATTAGTAATTTCTTGAAGGTGAAATGTTTGAATTTTGATTGCTGCAAACAAAATGGGGAAAATGGATAGTGTATTCAGTGCGCCTCTCTCACCTCAGGTTTTTGAAGGTGGATGAACAAAAGGATGCCAGGGAAGTTTTTCTGCACCAGAAGCGGTCCATCTGGACCCACCATGATAAGTGTTTACAGACACAGATACAGCTCTCTGGGACTTTCAGAATGGAACTGTCTTAATAGCTTAAGTTTCACCAGAGAAGACGTGGCAAAGTTGTACGGCGTGCGGACCTGCAATGCAACTGTATTATCAGTGGAAGTCAAAGTCAGAACCTCCTTCAACTTTTATCCCTGCAGGATTTCCAGGTTGGTACAGAGGACATCTGCAACTTCACTGATGCTTTCTTCACCAGGGCAGAAACCTTCTTCATTTTCGCAAGAAAAAGCAATAGCACATGGCAGGATTTCCCAAAGCCCTGAGCATTCTAATAGTATCTATGTGGCCCTTCAGATTACTAGGTGTAATGTCACAGTCTTCACAAACCCTTCAACTTCATCAATATTGAGGAGGTCCATGACCAGCAACACAAGATAATGCAGGTCAATGCCTGCTTCCTGGAATTGGTGCCCTGCTGCAATAAGGGCATGCATGGTAAACATTCAAAGGGCTGTAAGTCTGTCTGAGTGCTTCACATGGAACAACAGTCAATATGTAATACGGCATGAAGAAATAATTTGTGGCATGCATACTTTTCTCATCTACTTGATAAGATGGATCATCTTACCTTGGCTTTTTTCTTTCGGCCTGCAATTTGGTGCCGATGTCTCTAGGGGTGCAGACTGAATTGAAGTTTGCCAGAATTGCCAGGCACTGTTGGTTGCTGTCCTGCAGGGAGGGTGCTCTGAAATGCCAAGCAGGCAATCTCCCTCATCCCCTCACCTCTCTCAGCAGCAGTTCTATTGCAGCATAAGCAAAGTCTAAGCGTACTATTTTGCTGGCACTGCATTGTCAGTCTGCAGATTGGAATCAAGTGGCACAAACTTCTTTCCAAAATTTTCCTGCCCTTTAAATATAGTGCTGGATCTCTAACTCCTGAATCAGTGAGCTCTCTGTGAGTGGTGAATTATGCAATGCTTTTAATATGTAATTCGATCCAACCCCAGGTGACTCATTGCAGTCGGACATACATCACTCGGACATATGCAAAGCCCACCACAACGTTCCTTCATCATCTACAACTATCATGGAAAATAGGACGCTGAGGGAAGTGAAGGAAGAAATCACGGAGGTACTGGCCATAATCTTCCAATCCTCCTTAGAAACGGGGTTGGTGCCAGAGGACTGGAGAATTGAAAATGTTACACCCTTGTTCAAAAAAGGGTGCCAGGATAAACCCAGTAAGTACAGGCCAGTCAGTTTAACCTCGGTAGTGGGGACGCGTTTAGATACAATAATCAGGGACAAAATTAACAGTCACTTGGACAAGTGTGGATTAATTAAGGAAACCCAGCACGGATTTGTTAAAGGCAAATCGTGTTTAACCAACTTGATCGAGTTTTTTGATGAGGTAACAGAGAGGGTTGATGAGGGCAATGCGGGTGACGTGGTGTACATGAATTTCCAAAAGGCGTTTGATAATGTGCCACGTAATAGGCATGCTAGCAAAGTTGAAGCCCATGGAATAAAAGGGACAGTGGCAGCATGGATATGAAATTGGATAAGTGACAGGAAACAGAGAGTAGTGGTGAACGGTTGTTTTTCGGAAGGAGGAAGGTATGCAGTGGTGTTCCCCAGGGGTCGGTTCTCGGACCACTGCTTTTCTTGATATATATTAATGACTTGGACATGGGTGAACAGGGCACAATTTCAAAATTTGCAGATGAGACAAAACTTGGAAGTATAGTGAACTGTGAGGAGGATAGTGATAGACTTCAAGAGGACATAGACAGGCTGGTGGAATGGGCGGACATGTGGCAAATGAAATTTAACGCACAAAAGTGCGAAGTGATACATTTTGGTAGAAAGAATGAGGAGAGGAAATATAAACTAAAGGGTACAATCCTAAAGGGGGTGCATGAACAGAGAGACCTGTGGGTATATGTGCACAAATCTTTGAAGGTGGCAGGGCAGGTTGAGAATGCAGTTAAAAAAGCTTACGGGATCCTGGGCTTCTTGAATAAAGGTATAGAGCACAAAAGCGTGGAAATTATGATGAACCCTTATAAAACACTGGTTTGGCCTCAACTGGAGTATTGTGTCCAATTCTGAGCACCACAATTTAGGAAGGATGTGAAGGCTTTAGCGAGGGTGAAGAAAAGATTTACAAGAATGATTCCAGGGATGACGGACTTCAGTTACATGGATAGCCTGGAGAAGCTGGGGTTGCTCTCCTTAGAGCAGAAAAGATTGAGAGGAGATTTGATAGAGGTGTTCAAAATCATGAGGGGTCTGGACAGAGTCAATAGACAGAAATTGTTCCCATTGGCAGAAGGGTCAAGAACCAGAGGTCACAGATTTAAGGTGATTGGTCGAAGAACCAAAGGCGACATGAGGAAAAACGTTTTTACTCAGCGAGTGGTTAGGATCTGGAATTCACTGCCTGAAAGGGTGGTGGAGGCAGACTTAATCACGGCTTTCAAAAGGGAGTTGGATAAATACCTGAAGGAAAAAAAATTGCAGGGCTACGGGGAAAGGGCGGGGGAGTGGGATTAGTGGGAGTGTTCTTGCAGAGAGCTGGCACAGACTTGACTGGCCGAATGGCCTTCTTTCGTGCTGTAACCATTCTATTATCCTATGATTCCAACTTGCCCCTCCTCTTCTACTATTTTCAGCCTTAGTGCTGTTTTCCACTATGACCCCTAACACTTCATCTGTGCTTAGTAAAAATAATTCAAGGTAAACCTGGCTATAATGACCATTGAATGGACTGAATTCTGTCAGCATTCTATACAATATCATAATGGCTCAAATCTCAGTAGGTCTTTGAAGACTTCCCATGAAGAAAGGAAAACTTGAAAGTGCTTCATTTATATTCTGTTTACTTGTTTAAATTATTCTGAACATGTTACTAATATCATGTTACAAACATGCAGTTCAGCTGAACTGTATGGATGTGGACAACTTGAAGGTAATTTGCGTAGTCATCAGCAATCAGAAATAACAACCCATCCAGAAATATATATCGAACAGATCTTTAAAAACCTGGCCTGTTGCCAGTCTTCCTGAAACTGAAGCTCTGTAAGCCTGTTGTGTGTAGTCAAGACTGCTTTAATTTATTGAACTTCAGATAAGTCATGATAGAGGTAGAGGCAGTTCAGCTACTGGTTAGGTTCATCTGTTCTGTGCATTGATCTGCTGCTTTGTAAATGTTTTGTAGACACCCAAATACGTGCATTCATTTAGCAATGGAATGAACCTGAGTGACCTGTTTCAAACAGTACTCGTAATGACCAATTATCTCATGAGGTAAATGTACTCATTGATATCTCAGCTGAGATGGCGACTATGCACCAAACTGACCTTGTAGACCCATTCCTAGTCCTTTTTGAGTTTATTTCACTTCAAATCACACTCCTAAAAATATTTTTTAAATGTGTAGTTCTGCACTAAGAAGTAATGGCCCGAAAATTAGACCTAATACGCGAGAGCACGCACTGTGTACTCTCGCGTTTTAGGTCTCCAATTGCCGATTTCCAGCATGCACTGCGCATGCGCGGGAAACCGGCACTTCGTGAATTCAAAAGGGGGCGGTTCCTAAGTGAACCACGTGCGCGCTACAGGCTGTGCGCACGCAGTGCACTTAGTGCTTTGAACGCGCAGGTAAGCATGGAAGATTTTACACATAAAGAAAGGAGGCGTAAGACCCTCTTTTAACAAGGTAAGTAGTTAATTAAGTATTATTTTAAAAAATTTTCAACAGGTTTATCGTTTTTAGAGACTTTAAAGAAAGGTAAGTTTATTTTTATAACTTTTAAAAAGATTTTAAATTTTTTCAAAAATTTAATTTTTTGTTTAAAGTGGTTAATTTATTTAACTATACTTATTTTATTAATGTGATGGCTTTTTTTTTAAATTTAATTGAGGTTTAGCTGTTCTTTTGGGGGGGTATAGTATTCATAGCTTTGACAGCTCTTGCTGTGAAAACTATGAATGAAAGATGGTGTGCTGCCATTGGCTCTAACTGAATCACGTGATCCCAGAGCTCGCACGAACTAATTGTGTCTCTGGGTCACGCAAGCACTGCACAGCTGCAGCCTTGAAACTAAAGTTCGTGTGGGCCCGGAGGAAAAAGGTAGGCGCGGAGTGAGATATCGCGGGGAAGCCTTACCCCCACGTGAAGACTCAGTGTTTAATTTCTGGCCAATAATGTTCTCTCCAAGACCTCCAAAGGTGTAATTAACCCATTTTAATGATGGAAATGAAGTTAATTAGAGTAATCTGTGGTTCATTGGATAATTCTATGCAATAGATAGATATTTACATTAACGATATAAGGTTTTTAGCTCGGAATTCCCTCTGTTCTTCTGACATTAAAATGCCATAATCCGGTTAGGTGGGGGCTGGACCTGGTTACGCCGAGTGTTGCTGCCTCCTTTTCCGCCTGTCAAAATTCCCATTGGTTTTGAGGACGGCAGCCCGCAAATGGGTGAGACAACGATGTCATATTCTTTCTATTCAAATTTTGGTGTCAACTCTTTATCTCATCACAATTTTGGGGGGATAAAATCGTGAAATGCCACATCAAAGAAAGACACCTCTGCAATAGATACACAAAGACACAGAAATAACGGTGCTTCAGTAGCATTGTTCATTCAACGAGATAACACCCACGAGATGCAATTTTCACAGCATTGCTTTTGGATCACATATGGACATATAGATGTGTGCTACTATTGAACTCCAGCAGGTAACAGAAAATTATACACTAAGAAACAAATGTAGCTCTGACAGCAACCAATGAACAAGCAAAGCACCAGCAACGCACCACATGAAGCTGCCAGTTACTCTGTCCTTACTTACCTCATTTGTGATTTTCCGCTAAAATATTTTCTCACAAATGCTAAAGTCTACACTATAGGAAATGATTGGAAAATAAACAACCTAGTTTCAGGTCTTGAAATTATGTCATGTGAATTGCGCATTCAATTCTTTTGTTAGTTTAAAGGAAGGATTAATCTGTTTAAAGTAAATGGGTTTGCACAGTGCAATTTCAAAGCCAGGATTGAGCAAAATAGTCATAGTTTATGTCATCTTCTGAACCTCTTAATTATATTATTTCCTTGTAATCACTCTCTCATGCCCATTGTTATTTATTTATGCTCATTGTATAACCTGAAATTTGTCAAAGACCAATAGTGCACTTGGTACTGTTTCCACTTACGTATTCTTTGGGAGGGCTAGGGAGGCTGGGACATTGAGGCCTTGTATTTCAATACTTGTCAGAATGCTCCTATCCCCTTTCCCACTGCTGTTGTTTCACATCTTTCCCTTATTAATGAATGGAGTTACTAAAACCAGGAGAGATTTCAGAGATTATGTACTTAAAGGTTTAATTGCATTCATAATTTCTAAATAATCTACAAATTGGGAATTCCTTGTATGGAAATTCATTTAGAAAAATGGTGACCCTTTTGAGATCATTAAAAAAATTGCCTTAATGTAGATGGCATGCATCAGCACTTTAAATCATGGAATAGATCACAAATCCTAGCTCTATGTGTTAATTTTTTTTAAGGGGGAATAATTGGGTTGGTTTGTGCCTCTCGTTAGCGCCCCTGGGGGGCGCAAACGGGGCGCAAGTCCCCTACTGCCTGGGCGTGGCGCCACTAACGCCTCCGGTGAAATTCAGCGGGGGGTTAGCGGCGGCGGTAGCCGGTAATGCCCTGCGCCGCTGCGCCACCGGCGATGACGTCATCACCGTGCGCAGCGCCCCGCTTGCACCCCGGCCGAAAACTCCCCTTGCGCCCCCTGACCTATCGCCGCACGATATGTGCGACAGGGTCAGGGGCCAGTTTGGCAGCGCCGGCGGCGCAAGTTAAAGGGCAGGTGTCGGGCGGTCATTTTTATTTTGGCCGACTGCCAGCACCTGCCCCCTTTCGTTTTTGTAAGCTGGGTGCCGGCCACGATCGTTCAGCCCAACACTCCTCTTGAGTGCCGGGCTGTTTTCACGGCACTCCGATCCCCAGTGGTCCGGCAGGTCCCCGGTGCGCACAGCGCCAGACCCTCCCCCTTTAATCACGGGAGGAGGCCTGCAATGACATGGTGCAGCTGCACGTAGTGCCGCAAAATTCAGTAGTAGCGCCCTAAGCAGGAGGGGGAGCGCTTTCCAGTAGCGCCCCGCCTCCTGCCTGGGGCGCTACTACTGAATTTATGGCGGGGGGTGCGCTAACTTTTTCGGGATGCTAAAATTAGCGCCCCGGTGACGTTAGCGCCCCAAAGTGGACGCCACCCAATTTTTCCCCCTAAATGTTTAAACTGTAAGCATAAAAAAAATGGTTAAAAGTGAGATATGTTACTATCGTCCGAATGTGAGAGAAGATCAATATGGACCTTTATTCTGAAATGGTCCTTTGTTATTTTGTTTACAGTTTTCACTACTTCTGTAATCTACATGCACAAAAGGAGGTAGAGAAAACATTTGCTAATATATACAGGGGCTAGAGGAGTCTAACTACGCATATACACAGCTTACTAAGTTCAGACTACTTGGCAGTGTTTAAAGAAAACAAATCATTACCAAAGTAGTGTAGCTTAATTTGAAGTGGGAAATTAATTTCCTTCTCAGAAATAAAGGATTACTAATGATTTAAAAGGGCTCAAAAAGTCCTTTTTTATCATTCATTAATCAAAACTGTTTGCAATACCGTGCTGTGTAACTCTCCTAGGATAACTACCTCTGTCCAGGGACCTGATGCACAAGTACCACAAAACTAACACAGCAATGTCACAGATAGTCAATGAGAGCGAAGTACATCTAGCAGACAGGAAGGAGTTGTTATGGCATGTAAGTGTTTCGATTATGACAGCCCTTTCACCGTTTTGCCTAAGTGAGAGAATCAGGTACACATAGTGCTGCCAATCCCTTGGTCAGGGATACTAAACTACATCTCACTGCCTCCCACACCACATAACCTCAGCTGCTGCAGCACTCCTCCTGGAATTCTGACACAGTGAGGCAAACACCAAGGGCTAAAAATTGAGTAGCTTTTAGCGCCCCGGAAAAATTAGCGCCTCCGCCCCGGAAATTGAGTGGTTGTGCCCCAAGATGGAAGCGGGGCGCTACTGGAAGTACCCAGCATCCCTCTTGGGGTGCTGTGAGTGAATATCACGGCGCTACATGCCGCAGTATTGCAGACCTTCCTCCCCTTCTTAAAGGGGAGGGGCCTTGCGCAGCGCGACCCGGGGCCCAGCTGGGCTCCCGGGGATCTGGAGTGCCGGCAAAAGAGCCCGGCACTCAAGAGAAGTGCCGGGCTCTTGGAGAGAAGCTGGCACTCTGCACGGTGGGCCGTTCAGGAGGTCGAGGACGGGAGCGCAGGCAGGTGCTGGCAGGCGGCCAGCAACAAAAATGGCTGCCCCGCACCGCGCCTTTAAATTGCGTCTCCCCGGCCGCCAGGTAGGCCCCCCTGACCCTGTCGGACATAGCGTCCGGCGGTAAATCAGGGGGCGCCCCCGAAGAGCGCGGCCGGGGTGCAAGCGGGGCGCTGCACATGGCAATGACGTCATCGCCGGCGGCTCAGCGCCACAGGGGGCTACCGGTTAGCGCCGCCACTAACCTCCCGGTGAATTTCGCAGGAGGCGTTGGCGGCGCCGTGCCTGGGTGCTAGTTGCTTTGTGTCCCGTTAGCGCCCTCTTAGGGCGCTAACGAGACGCAAAGCAACCAAATTTTTACCCCCAAGTGTCCACCAGTCTTCAGTGTCGGGAAGGGAAAGCCAGTTAGTACTCATCGTCCGTGACTTGAATGCAAAAACCGTCCAGTTGAAGTTCTTCCAGAAGCAGTAGCTTGCAGACCCAGTAGAAGTCCAAGAAAAGATATCCATAAAAGCTATCAGTGCCAATCATCACTGATTATGCTATTTAATCATGTCAGATCTTTTTGTAATATACCCTTTTCAAAAAAAATCATAATTAGTTTTAATTGCATTTATGAATTTTCTTTGAATTTCTGAAGCACGATAATGCAGATTTAAATTTAATTGATCTAGTATTGAAAAAAACACAAATTCAAACCAAGTTGCTGGAGAGCTACATTCTTTTCTCCACTCCTATTTTCTTTCTTTCTCCCTGAAGGCACACACTCATTCTCGGGTACTGTAGCAATACTTTGTCCAAGTGACAATTCTTCAAGTATGAGCCTAAACAGTGAGTGTCCGCAAGCTATTTGAGCCTGAAAGTCATCACAGCTAAACCTGATCCTGTCTACTTTCTAGCGTGCACTTTTTGCAAGAGTTACTGGACAGCAATCATGAGTGAGATCCCTGACTGAGTTCCTCCTTCCCTAACCTAGAGTACTGAGAACAACTGTAGTCCCATCCCAACTTGGCTGAGATCATCTAACGCAGCACAAATGGGGGACTGAATCAGAAACCTTTCTGGTTTGCATAGCTGAGTTCCACAGAATTTACTAAATGAACAGCTTTCCCTTGCACTAAAATTTAACCTCCATTTTTCTGCACATATTTAGACAAAAGAATCCATCTGCAAAGTCAGTTCAGAAATTCAAATCACCACAAATGCTAAACACATTAAACATAGCTTTATATCTTTCACATAAAGAGGGTTAGCCTATTTTTATATCAGTGATTTTCCCCCTGCACAACAGTAATAGATACATCAAAACTGCCACATATTTATGCAGCAGTATGCACACTCTTAATATTAATAAAATTTTGCAGGCAGTGGAAGACACTACCTGAATTAACAAATAATAACCACTCACCTGGATAGAGCATTACAAGGTGCGACACATCTTTGAGATTCACGTAACTTCATAAATTTTAGGATTCCAACTTAATTATTTTTCTGTTTATTGTGAGAATATAAATCTCTCAATTTTCTCCTCAATATCCCTGGTCTCTCCTATACCATCCGTTACCAACAGGGCATAAGGATGACCTGAGCCCTGGCCAACTTGAGCTAATTGCTAGAGGCAAATGTGATGTGCTTTCAGATTTCCTGGGGAGATAATAAGGTGTTATAAAAATACAAGTTATTTTTCTTCCAATGCCTCCTTCCAATTTCTTCCTTACTACGGTAGAGAGATGACTGGTCTCCATTTCATGATTCCCTATACAAGAACACCTGAGATTGCAAACTTAAGTGGTCAGAGATTCAACTCAACACCACTGTGGGACTGTGTGTTGGTGTTTCAAAATTTTGCACTACTTACTCATTTCTAGTCAGCAGCTAGCATAATAGTTCTGATGAAGAGTCACACCCAAAACTTTGCCCTTTCTTTCTCTCACACATTCTCATTGATCTGCTAGCAAGCATTGTAATTGGATTTGAAATATTACAAAAACCAAAAACCGAGAGAAATAAACTAACATTGTTTCAGAAAGGAAAAAAAGAGACAAAAGACTAGGGGGGAAAAATTCGGTTGGTTTGCGCCTCCCGTTAGCGTCTTAAGAGGGCGCTAATGGGGCGCAAAGCAACTAGCGCCCGGGCGCGGCAATGTTTGCGCCGCTCGCGAAATTGACCAGACATTTTGCGGCAGCGCTAAACACTACCGCCACGATCTCCTGCGCCCGCGGATCGTGTCGTCAGTCGAGCGTGCAACGCCCCGGACCGGATATTGAGAGGCGCCCCTGCCTTTCCGCCTGCCGCTAGCAACAACAGGTTGAGGGGAGCGTTTTGTAGTCGGGAAGGGACTGAGGGAGCGCTATTTAAAGGCGATCGCTTCCTGCCTTTTTTTGTCGGCGACATTTTTGCACCACGCATTCTGAGTGAGAGAGAGAGACTTCTGGAGATATTCAACGCTGTGTTGAGGAGTTTTGGGTACTGAGCAGCACTTTGCAGATTCATTTTGATTTGTTCTTCCTTGCATCAATTTAGAAGAGACTATGGGGGCTGCATCCTGAGCTCTTTCCCTGGGCCTCTCCATTGTTCTTTCCAGCAGATTTGATATACAGGTCTCTCCAGGCCGAGATTCAAGGCTGCAATGAGCAGGGTGTGGATGGAGAACAAGATCGACCCTCCCCTTTAAGAACTGGCCGGCTCCAGTGTGTCTGTGTTCCATTGCTGATTGACATCACATGAGCTTCGCCAGCGCTCTGAGTTAGCGCCTCGCTCCTCAGCGTTAGCGCCTTTAGAGAGGTGTGCAGCACCTGATTTTGCGCTCCAATCACCTCCAGGGGCAATAGAAGCCAAGTTTGCAGTCAGAGGCGATAATTAGCGCCAGGCGCTAAACTTTGCGCCCGGCCGATAATTGCGCCCCAAACGGGGCGATACCGAATTTCTCCCCCTAGATACTTAATTTACATTTAAAAAATGATTCAGATAGAAGAACATTAGCAAAATTTATACCTTGGCTTTGGTTATAATTTTTTAATATTTTAAAAGATGCATGTTTACTGCAGAAACCATTACAGAAGAAAGAAGCTTATTGACGAACTATAATGGACTTGAAAAAAAAATCTAAATTTAAACAATATTTCCCCTAAATTGTCCTGGTATTAAACCCTACTAGTTTGACAGAAGAGACATTAATCAGTATTACACTCATGGATCTCAATTCTCTGTAGTGTTTAGTTTAATACTGAATAATATATCAGAGAAAGAACAAAGTGTTTACACGCATTTAACTGTGAAATCTGAGATATGTTCTTTCTAACTGTGCTAAATGCCAATTCTCTTTCCATTAATCCCTTAAACCTAATGTAGGATTATGTTTCTTTGGTGTTTGCCTTTTTTGTATTAAGCTGTTACGACTGAAGCACAGATCAACCTATTTCTACAGCATGAAACAGAATTTTTTTTAACACCCTCACCTTTCAGTTACTTTTATGGGAGAGCCATTCTAACTTGCAAAAAAACAATGAACATTCATGAAGCACATTCAAAATAATCTTTTTAGGAAGAGAGGAATAAGAGTAGGCCATTCAAGCCCTCGAGCCTGTTCTACCATTCAATTAGATCATGGCTGATCAACTCCATTTACCCACCCTTGCTACATATCCCTTGATAGTCTTATCTAACAAAAATCTATCGACCTTAGTCTTGAAAATTTCAATTGACCCAGCATCCACATCCTTTTGGGGATAGAGTTCCAGAGCTCTACGCCCTTTGTGTGATAAACTGTTTCCTGATTTCACTCATAAATGGCCGAACTCTAATTTTAATTTTATGCCCTCTTGTTCTGGATTCTCCCATCTACCACATTCTGGGGACATACTTATTACAGATGTAAAAGATACAAACTCAAATCTATGTTGATGGCAGCAATAGACACCAACCTGAAAGTCAAGCTTGGCATAAAAAAACTTTGCAAAATCAGTGTAAGAAACAAACTAAAATGGCAAAATGGAAGATTGGATGGAGTGCAAATATTCAGAATCAGCTTGGACCAACATTACAAGCGGGTTGCTACATTTTATGTATAGGTAGCTAGCAGTTATAATTTCTTTTAAAATGTACAGCAATAGGTTTACACTATCTTGAAGGCACTTGAATGGTTAAAACATAATTGCTGATGCTACTTTATTAATATATTGATCCCTACCCTGATGCACCAGATCCTTGAGCACTTCAATGCACTTTCCTGTTTTACTGAGCAGAGCAAATGGCTTTTCACACAGCCAAATAAATATTCAGGAGGCCATTTTAAAGGGTTTCCAGTTCACTTCAGCATCAGTATGTTAGAATGTTATTGGTATTTCAATGGCCTCATACGGAAGAGGCAAAACACAAAGATGTGCAGGAGAAAGGTTCATATGCTTATAATCCTTTTCAGTGTAAGAGTTTTTAACAAATTTCATAATATTTGGGCTACTTGTAGATCTCCTGGGGCATTGCTCATGGTGAGTCCGAAGAGAGTGACTGAGGAAGTGTGACAGTAAATAAATAAATGTGACACTTGTAGGAAATGTATGCTATATGCAATACTGCTGATCTACTTACATAGATGTGGTATATATTTTCCAGTCCTCCATGATGTATTTATGACTAAAGTGCACTAACCACAATTCAGAGTGGCAGTACTTCAGGTGACGTGCTGCCTTTGCGAAGAACTACAAGTTAAATATTGCCAAGGTAAAAGCAGGAGAGATCACTGACAATTAGAATTTGTGGCCACAAATCTTTGGCTATATTTGCTGGTGGAAGTGTGGCAGAGTGGGCACTGGTGATCTTTGCTCTTGACCTTGCTAGAGTATCCAGGGTCAAGGCAAGACCACATGATTTAAATACCAGTGTCGGGCATCCATGCCAATGTGGGTGCATTTTGGGTGCCCACCAGAAGGGGTGGGAGGAGGTGGAAAAAGCAGCTCTGGCAAACTGCTACTACTGCAGCCGATGCCACCAGCCAGGGACATTTTTTTTGAAGATTGGCCTAATTCGCACCAAAAAGAATCATGGTGCTGCAATTTTTATTTGTCCCCAGGCCAGATCCCAGGACTAAACTGCCAGGCTGGCCCAACTGGTGCCGCTCAGCCGGCCTGGATGTTGAGTTCATCCCAGCGCCCAGATCGCTTGGTGATAGGGAGGCCAGGGCCAAGGAAATTCCTTCCCCTTTACCCCTTCACCTCTGACATTAGGGGCCTTGTTTGGGGTGGACTGACGTTCTGCCTGTCCTGAGCACCCGCGCAGAATTTCAACTGGTGGGAATCTGACTGGAGATCGGGGGGATAATTTTGATTTCGAGCAATAGTGTAGATCGGGCGATAGCAGATCATCTGCCCATTATACATCTCTCTCCATTCACTTCAATGGAAATAAAAAGTGGCAGAGATGTAAAGCAGGCTACTGACTCACTATCACCCTCACTGTCATTGTGGGGCTGAGGATTTTGTTTCCCATTATTTCCTCGTAGAAGGTGCAGCATTTTCAAAACCTTGAAGCTGTTAGAGTGAAAACCTGCATAATTCAAGATCTAGAGGGCTAGAAATTCGTTGTAGCCAATGAATGGGTGGTGTCAGTAGAAAGGTTGGGGGGGAAAATTGGGTGGCGGCCATTTTGGGACGCTAACGTCACTGGGGCGCTAAAAAGACAGCACCCCCCCCACCATAAATTCCATAGTAGCACCCCAAGCAGGAGCTAGGGCGCTACTGGAAAGCGCTCCACCTCCTGCTTGGGGCGCTACTACTGAATTTCGCAACGCTACGTGCAGCAGCGCTACGCACGGTGTCATTGCAGGCCTCCTCCCCTGATTAAAGGGGAGGGGTCTAGCGCTGGGCGCACAAGGGCCATGCCGGACCACCGGGGAGCGGGGTGCCGTGAAAACAGCCCATCACTCAAGGGGAGTGTTGGGCTGAGCAATCGCAGGCTGGTACCCTGCATACAAAAGCGAAAGGGGGCAGGTGCTGGCAGTCGGTCAAAATAAAAATGGCTGCCCGACACCTACCCTTTAACTTGCGCCGCCACCGTTGCCAAACCACCCCCTGATCCTGCCGCACATATCGTGTGCCAATAGGTCAGGGGGCGCAAGGGAAGTTTGAGGCCAGGGCGCTGTGCACGGCAATGACATCATCACTGGCGGCACAGTGGTGCGGGGCGCTACCAGCTACCGCCGCCGCTAACCTCCCGCTGAATTTTGCGGGAGGCATCAGCGGCGCCGCACATGGGCGCTAGGGGATTTGTGCCCCGTTAACGACCCCCGGGGGCACTAATGAGAGGAGTAAACCAACCCAAATTTTCCCCCTTGGAGAATTAGCGCCAGACGCTAATGCTTTAGTCTGTACGCAAAATTCGTGTTCACTGCTCAAAAAAATGATTGGTGTTCTAATTCAAGTCTTAAAACCCAAGCGCATTGGCGTTACACTCAAAGGGTGGACCAATATCAGGTGCAGTCTAAACACAAGTCATGTTTGCCACAGGCATGTTCCAGTTCTTAAAAGGGAGGTTCATTGATGCTGTAGCACTTTATTCTCAGCATTGCTGGCTGTGCAGCTGTCTCAGCAAGCAGAAGCAGGACAAGAAGGAGCCAGAGGACTGAACCAGGTGCGCTCATGGCAGATCCACACCCCAGGGAGAGAGCCTTCAGATTCTACAATGAAGCATTGGAGGCATTGGTTTTCGTTGTGGAGAGACGGAGAGCAGTGCTCTACCCGGCAAGTGGCAGGAGGCCCTCGCCACAAGTCGTCTGCACCATGTGGAGGGAGGTAGCGCAGCACATCTCGGGCAGCACTGTGGTCTCCAGGACCCACACACAGTGCAGCAAGAAATTTAACGACCTCACTCAGGTGGTCAGGGTAGTGAATGCTTCAACAAGTGCTACATCCACCATCTGAGCCACAATCTTTACACACTGCCCAAAGCACCACTCACCCATCAACAATCTCTACCTACCAACACTCACACCCACATCTCACACCTTGCACACAATGACAGCTATTCAACTATGTCAGGCACATCTCCCAAACACATTGCTCCACACTCACTCACACACTTTCCTTTCTTTTGCAGGCCAAGGTGGCCCACAACAGGAGGGAGCAAGAGCGCACAGGCAGGGGACAAGCTAACACCCAACCATTGTCTGCGCTGGAGACTCGAGTACTGCAGATCATTAGGCACCAGGTGGTAGGCGCCGTGGCCACCAGCGATGTTGACCCCCTTGGGGACAACAACGGTATGTTCATCCCTACTCCTTCTTCTCACATCCCACTTCCCCCTCACCCCACAAGCGTTTCACTCTTTCCAGCTAATCATGCTGTATGCATGCATTTCTCCCTCCTGCCCCTCCTCCCCTCACCTTAACCCGAGTCTTGTGCCTTTATGCTTTCAGATAATCAGCAAGCAGCTGAGCAGCCTGTCCCTGAGGGCACCGTATAGAGTGAGGCAGGAGAAGAGGAGGAGGAAGAACACACCACGTCACTGCATGTCTCACCCGCAGGCACCAGCTCAGATACTGGCACTTCGCGTTCTTTAGAGGCTAGTATAGTAGCAGGATCTGCACAGGGTGAAGCACCGGGGACGAGTGGACTGCAGCTAGGCCAGAGGAAAGGATAGCTCGGGAGTCAGCTCCCCGCAGGGCGAGTTCGCACACGAGTTCTGCTTCACAGGACTCAGATGAGGACCACGATGGGTGACCTTTAGAAGAAGGGTGATGGGCATGCACATAGAGATGATAGGTGCAATGGCAATGGTGCCCGAGAGCCTCTCAGCAATGGTAAGGAGCATGGAGGAGTCCACCTCCAACATTGCACAAGGCTCTGTGCACACCATGGAGCCCATCATTTCCAGTCTGCAAAGGATGATAGACTCCCAGAGAGACCGTGGTGACCCAGATCTGATGCCGCGTGTGAAGGGCGATCTGGCAGCTTCAATTGCAGCACAGGCGGAAGCGAATGAACGTCTTAGTGCTGTAATGCAGTCTATGCTTGGTGGCATCCAATCTCAGACTGCTCTCATGCAATCTCAGTTTGATGCCACGCAAGCTCTGATTGCTGCCATCGTGGCTGGATCTACCACCGTCAACCGAGGCTTTCATGGTGTCGCAGCAGGCCAGCAATCTGTGCTCCAACAGATTGATAGGGATGCTGAGGTGCTGCCCCAGGAGAGTGGCAGTGGGTCAGTGGAGCAGGAACCTGCTGTCCTCTCTCAGGATGACAGCATTCCTGCTCCCACCACTGCCACTGTACCATTGCTCTTGTCGCTGTCTGTCATCCAGCCAGCCCAGACTGCTGCCACCCATGCTGAGGTGGTGCAGTCTACAGCCGGGCCTTCCGGGTCCAGAGCTGGTCGAGGACTTCCTGCAAGGCCATCTGAAGTCTCCTGCACGGGCACTCAGCAGCCTTCCACCAGCCCTGCTGCAGCCACTGGGCCAACACTTCGTAGGAGCACTAGAGTAGGCAAAGGCACAGTAACGAGAGGCACTAGGGGATTGCACAAGGGTGAATAGTTAATCCTTGGTGAAGCAGAGCCTTCTAATACACTGCTCCTCGCTTAATTGGAGGTAGGAGAAGTGCTCTCAGAATACCCTCGGAGGACAAGGCCTCCTGTTGAGCGGCCTGATTCCCCAATCCTCCCTCTGGGCACATGTTTCAGTCTTTCTCGCTGCCTCCACTCCCTCTGCCATAGATCCTGGAGGGCGAGGTCAACTGGCAGTAAAGCCCTGATTAATGTTACCAAGTGTAGCAGTTTGATTCTTTGAAGAATAAATGTAACTACTTTTTAGTTGCCACAAGACTCCTGATACAAAAGAACCTTGAAATTACTGAATGAAACTGTTGCAATATGTGAAACTGACAAGAAACCAGAGCCGGCTTCCTGGTGCTTCACGCCAGCTCTCCTGTCAGTGTTTACTCCAGGCGCTAAGATACGTGGCGAGAATCAATTTAGCAGCTCGGGCGGTCAGTGAGCGTTGCAGACTCACTGATGTCACGATCCACCTGGCATTGATGTTCTCGGCAATACCTCTTACCAGCGGCACTATGGGGAGCGGGATTTGGTGTGCAGCGCTGGATTTGCCTCGCCTGGCGATACTGGTCCAGTGCTCCATTAGCGCCACCTGCTGGCGCTAACGGGAGGCGTTAAGAGGACGAATTTTTCGCCCTCTGTATTTATTAGAGGGCTACAAGAGAAACAAAGTAATGTCTCCCAAAAAAGTGAGCTGATAATCTCCCTGTTGCCTTATATCAGGACGAATGCAGAACTGTAATAAAGATCTTAATTTCTCAGATTTTTTGCAATGTTTGATTGTGGAGCCTGGGAGCTCAAACTTGACATAGCCTTTCTTGGCGAGACTGTACTAGTTTATTTGATCTTGAAGTCTAAAAAGATGAACTTAAAGAGAAGTCTAAACTTCAGAGGTTTTATGCATTGCTTTCCAGAGGAAGAATCAATAGCAACCTTTGAACTGATCAATATTTAGCAAAGTTAGTTCCAACAGATTTTTTCATGAGCCCAACAAGCGTGCAGCTCGTATCTATGCTATCAAATCAGATGAAATGCTTCTGGGATTCAATATGGAATTAGTGATTGACAGTGAAAGCTGTGCAATTGTTGTGCTACAGTTATCATATAATGGACTGATACCTTTCACCAACTCCTTTGCAGTTACAGTACACACACATATATGTATACATATATATATAGTACTGTGTATTTCTGTTAACTCTATAGTTTATTTCCCACAATTGGTGTAAACTTATCAGTGAAATATGGCACTGATAAGAGATGTAAAGCATACCCTGGTATAAAAATCAATTTATTTGGATAGACACTATTATACTAGTTGTTTCATGTATCATTTATTGAGGATGCCGGTATGATGAGAATAGTCCTTTATCCTGCAAAATAATATTGAAACTCAACCTTCTGTTAAATGTATATTCAAATGATCCCACACATAGAATGGAACATCTATACAACCTGATAAAGTGCCAAGCTCCACCAGATGGAACTAAAACCATCCAGATAACTATTCTAACTGAAATGTTTCACCTCTCTTACTTTCCTCAACGTATTGATTCCAGCTGGTGTTTGCCCTCCGGTACTTTGCACATTTTCTGATCATTTCTCATGTGTGAGCACAGACAGCAGGTATGGGCAGGTTATTTGACTAAAGGGCATCATAGCCAAGCTAATCCTATTCTGGTCCAACATCCAAACATGTGCACTTTCCAGCACTGGAGAGCAATCAAGAGGAGGAACTCTAGCGGATTTTCCTTTCAATAGCCCAGTGCTTCTGAGGCAAATTGTCGAGCCTCTATCCTCATTGCAGCTGAGTTCAGTCAGCAGCTGGAACTGAACTTGGAACTTTCTGGTCTGCAAGGCCCAACTGAGCCATCAGGTCTCACAAGAATGCTAAATATTTGGATACGCTCATACCATCATTGCCACAAATACCCAGGAACCATAGTAAGTTTATTCTGAGAAATGCCAATAAATTTTCACTTTTGGTAAGAGGTGACGGTAGTCCTGGACCGGAATTTTCTGTGCCTGGGCGGGTCGGGTGCGAGTGGTCGGTGTGTCGGGTTGCGCTAATGGGGCCCATTAAGCCCGCCCTGCGCGTTACCTGGCCCTATTGAATGGTGCAGGTCTAATGGCATCATCAATGACGCGTTTTCGGCCAGGATATTTAAAGGAGCCATGGCCACATTGCATTTGAAGGTTCATCTAGGAGTGTGCAGGCAGCACACTGGAGGTTTTGATTGTTCCAAACAGTTGGAGAGATGACTGCAACTCCCTCCATATGCTTGTGGAGGGAGTCAGAGCACACGGGGAGGTCCTCTTCCCTTCCAATGGGCGGAAGAGACCTCCCCAAGAGACAAATTGTAGAGGAGGTCAACAGCAGGGATGTGTTCAGGAGCACCTGGGTGCAGTGCCGCAAATGTTTCAATGATCTCATTAGATCAGGAAAGGTGAGTACAAAGCCACACTCAACTTCATCCTGCTGTGCCTCTCATCACATCTCCATCACTCTGCCTTCCCAACCCTACTCCTGCACATCCTTACTCACACCAACATACCTTACATGTCCATCCATCCCTCTCTCTCTATCTACATTATCACATCCCCATCTTACTAGCCACCCCTCACACTCACCCTCATCCTAATGCAATCATACCAACTAACAGCACACAAGGAGGCCACTGGTATTGCCACCCCACTCCATCATAGTCTCCCCATAAAGATGTAACCCATCCATTCCTTACACCATTCCATCACTCTCACTCAACCTTCTCTTCTTTCCCTCCTTGCAGAAGTGAGCCGACAATAAGAGGGAGAGGGAGCGAATTGGAGGTGGGCCTCCATCATTTGCCACCCTCAATAGCAGAGGAGGCTGCGTTGGAAGTATCGGGAGTGACCGAGCAGCTGGAGGTGGGAGACAGAGAGGGGGGACATCTCAGCAAACTGGTGACGGAATTACATATCATACAGCTACATGGCATTCAGCAGTCACTCATATGGGGACTGATGTCATCAGCCACTGAATGGTCATCATGTGCATAATGGTATCTGTATCCATTCTTCATATGACATATCTAACTCATCTCTTTACTCTCCCACAGGTCCATCAAGATACCCCTGCCTCCCCCCACTCTCTAGGAGGAAGATGAAGACGACTCCTCAGAGAAGCCTCCAGCCTCTGAGGACGCAGCATCACCAGACATGAGCGCAGCCAGCACCAGCGCAGAGACGCACACCTCAGTGTGTCCCACGCGAGATTGAGTAGTGCTGACACTGGGTCCGTCACAAATCACAAGTGACCAAGAGCAGGTGGTGGAGACAGGGACAGCAGTGAAGACTCCTTGCTGGAGGGCGCAGGACGCTCCCAGCTCTGCTCAGCTGCGTGCAGACGCTGAGCCTCGGGGAGGTCATCCAGAAAGCGGGCGATCCTAGAGGTGCAGCAAGAAGTGCAGGAGGCTCTGACAGGTTTTGTGACTGTGATGTCTGCAAATGTTCAGAGAATGGAGGAGCCCATCTCCAACATGAGCACTACCGTGTCGCAGGCGATGGTGACTGTAGGCTCTTCCATGCATAGGATGGCCACCTGCATGGAGCAGCTAATGCGCCACTCACAGAGCACATGGTCTCTATGGAGAATAGATGGCTATCTATGGAGAATAGATGGCAGAGGCTCATAGACCTCCTGTCTAGGAGGGATGTCAGCATAGACGTGGGTCCTCATGGCCCCACTGATGTGCAGCAAGCTGCTCGCCAGCTCCTTGCTAGCAGGAAAGTGCAGGTGGCCTATGAGAGGGATGATGTGAGAGGGGAGAGGGAAGTTTGGGCTCCTCTCAAAGTGCTTACACTTCTCCCCCATTGCCACCCCCTCAGTCAGAGCCCTAGATGGCTCCTCGGATCGTGATAGCCGAGTCTGCCCCTTAAGAGTCGCAGGAGGAGCAGACTTTGGCGGGGCCATCTTAGGCTCCAAAACCCAGAGGACATCTGCCAAGAGTGTCTAAGCAGTCGCAGCAGGGAAGTGAGCAGCCTGCCTCTACATCTGCTGAAGCCACAGGGGTAGCACATGGAAGAGAAAGACGACACACAAGTAGATTCACAAGGGCAGCCACTTGGATGTTTTAGTCAATGTTAATGTCAAGTTTCCGTTAATGTACTGTCAACCATAAAATCTTTATTTTCATCACTTTCCTGTCTTGTGTGAACTTTTGGAAGTGGCTCAGTGAGTTGCAGTGAATGGTGAGACATAATGGTACCTCCAACAATGGTGATGAGTATGAAAGGAATGGCTTGGTCATTGTAGTCATGATGCGGAGATGCCGGTGTTGGACTGGGGTGGACAAAAATATATATACTGTGTAATCGATTTGTATTCCCTCACTGTACCTGTACCTGAAGAAGGAGCAGAGCTCCGAAAGCTCGTAATTTCAAATAAAACTGTTCTATAACCTGGTGTTGTGCGACTTCTCATTTTGGTCATTGTAGGGATCCTTTATGGTGTTGATGTGGGGTCGTGCTATGAATGTGTAATGAGGCAGGATTAATTAATGATCTCATAGTAAAGGATCCTCTAGGAAAGAGTGATCATAACATGATAGAATTTCATATTCAGTTTGAGGGTGAGAAAATTGAGTCTGAAACTAGTGTCTTAAACTTAAATAAAGGCAATTACAAGAGTATGAAGACAGAGTTGGCTAAAGTGGACTGGAAAATAGATTAAAAGGTAAGACGGTAGATAAACAGTGGCAGACTTTTAAGGAGATATTTCATAACTCTCAACAAAGATATATTCCAGTGAGAAAGAAAGACTCTATGAGAAGGATGAGCCATCTGTGGCTTACTAAGGAAGTTAAGCAGGGTATCAAATTGAAAGAAAAGGCATACAATGTTGCATTCGATAAGATGCTACATAAAAGGTTACTGCACAAGATAAGAGCTCATGGTGTTGGGGTAATATATTAGCATGGATAGAGAATTGGCTAACTAACAGAAAACAGAGAGTCGGGATAAATGGGTCATTTTCAGGTTGGCAAACTGTAACTCGTGGGGTGCCACAGGGATCAGTGCTGGGGCCTCAACTATTTACAATCTATATTAATGACTTGGATGAAGGGACCAAGTGTACTATAGCCAAATTTGCTGACGATACAAAGATAGGTGGGAAAGCATGTTGTGAGGAGGACACAAAGAGTCTGCAAAGGGATATAGATAGGTTAAGTGAGTGGGCAAAAATTTGGCAGATGGAGTATAATGTGGGAAAATGTGAGGTTATCCACTTTGGTAGGAAGAATAGAAAAGCAAATTATTATATAAATGGAGAGAGACTGCAGAATGCTGCGGTACAGAGGGATCTGGGTGTCCTGGTACATGAAGCACAAAAGGTTAGCATGCAGGTATAGCAAGTTATTAGGAAGGCAAGTGGAATGTTGGCCTTTATTGCAAGGGGGATGGAGTATAAAAGTAGGGAAGTCTTGCTACAACTGTACAGGGCGTTGGTGAGACCACACCTAGAGTACTGCGTACAGTTTTGGTCTCCTTATTGAAGGAGGGATATACTTGCACTGGAGGCAGTTCAGAGAAGGTTCACTAAGTTGATTCCTGGGATGAAGGGGTTGTCTTATGAGGAAAGGTTGAGCAGGTTGGGCCTATACTCATTGGAGTTTAGAAGAATGAGAGGTGATCTTATTGAAACATATAAGATTCTGAGGGGACTTGACAGGGTAAATGCTGAGAGGATGTTTCCCCTTGTGGGGGAATCTAGAATTAGGGGGCATAGTTTCAGAATAAGGGGTCACCCATTTAAGACGGAGATAAGGAAGAATTTCTTCTCTCAGAGGGTCGTGAATCTTTGGAATTCTCTACCCCAGAGAGCTGTGGAGGCTGAGTCATTGAATATATTCAAGGCTGAGATAGACAGATTTTTGAACTACAGGGGAGTCAAGGGTTATGGGGAACAGGCAGAAAAGTGGAGTTGAGGCCAAGATCAGATCAGCCATGATCTTGTTGAATGGCGGAGCAGGCTCGAGGGGCCAAATGGCCTACTCATGCTCCTATTTCTTATGTTCTTATGTTGTTTTGTGGCGGTCATATGGGTGTACTGTATAAAGTTAAGTAAATCTGGACATGATGAGGCCATCCCTGGTCTCCCAGGCAGCAATGTGCTCGGGTGCTGGTGGGATGTGGCCCGCAGGTTCCTTCAGCTCCTGCTCCTCCTCGTCTTCCAGTTGGTGCTCATCCTCCTCCTCCTCCTGTGAAGTGGCTGTGCGCTCAGCTCCTTGCTCCTCATGCAGCGCTAATCCTCGTTGCTGTGCTATGTTTTACAGGGCGCAGCAGACCACGGCGATTCTGGAGACCCTGGTTGGTGCGTACTGAAGGGCTCCTCCAGATCTGTCAAGGCATCTGAAGCACATATTGAACATGCGTTTTGTCAGCTGTATGACACATCTGGTGGAAATGTGGCTATCATTGTATCTCTCCTGGGCCTCAGTACTTGGCATCCTCAAGAGTGTCATGAGCCACATCTTCAGTGGACAGCCCTTGTCTCCAAGCAGCCAGCCGGAAAGTCTGTTTGGAGGAGCGAAGACCTGAGGGAGGGTGGACTGGCGAAGGATGAAAGAGTCATGGCAGCTGCCAGGGAATTTGGCACACACATGCATGATGATCTTCCTATGGTTGCAGACCAGCTGCACATTGAGGGAGTGGAAGCCTTTGCAGTTGACAAAGAGTCCTGGGTTATGATGTGGTGTCCTGATGGCCACACATGCGCAGTCGATGACGCCCTGCACCCGTGAGAAGCCAGCCAGAGTGGCAAAGCCGAATGCCCGCTCAGTAACACTGGCTTCATCAATGGCAAAGTTGATATAATTGGCTGACTTGTCAAACAGGGCATCGGTGACCTGAGTGATGCATCTGCGGGCGGCCGACTGCGAGATGCCACAAATGTCTGTTGCAGATCCCTGGAAGGAGCCTGAGGCGAAGAAGTTGAGGGCGTTGGTTACTTTGACAGCCACTGGTAAGGTGTGTCCACCCACTCCTCTGGGCTGCAGGTCTTGCTCCAGCAATGTGCAAATGTCGGCAATGACCTGGCGTGATAGCCTGAGCCTCCTTTGACACTGCTGCTCAGTCATGTTGAGGAAGCTCATCCTCTGCCTGTATACCCTGTGTTGGGGGTATTGCCTCCGGCGCAGTGCAGCCCTGCACTGATGCCCTCTGTCCTGTGCAGCATCAGGCGGTTGAGGAGAAGGTTGGTGGTGTTGTTGTTGGTGCTCCTGGTGTGCCTGGTGCTGCTGGTGTTGGGGCTCATCGTGGTCCAATTCTGAGGACCAAGGTGACACAGTGTAAATGGTACCCACGCTGATGGAATAGATGGCAGGTCAAGTAAAGATCAGAGGAGCAACCTGTCAATGGTGTGATAGGTTGTACCAATGAGGTGAGACTGGATGGCGACTTTGCTGGAAGCGCTGGCAGCATGTAGAAAGCTAAATGTGTGCTGGGAATGCAGTCAGCAACAGCTTCTGCCTGAGGAAAGTGACCAGCTGTGAGGTGGGAGCTTTTATAATACATTTCACGCTGTCATCTCATCAGCTGGAGCAATGGCTGCTCAACTCCTACCTCAGGCTGACAGATGTGGTTCCCGAGCTGCGTGAATCCCATGAGCAGCCAGGGAAATCCAAAAGGTAGGCTGAAAAAGGCTCTTAAGGGTCTGACAACTCCCTGTTAATTATTTGAAATAGGACGCCCGCCTCTCCCGGTCGGGTCGCTGCTGCAGCGGCAAACACGCCCATGGGGGCAGGATGACGGCGGGTTCCCAATCCACTGCAAATTATTTCAAATCTCCCACCCGACCCACCTTCAATCGCGCCCGCACGGACCCCAGAAAATTCCGGCCATAGAGTTAGTGAAAGGAACAAATACTCTTCTTCACCCCCAGAATTTGAAACCTGGGTGAAGTGTCACAGTTCAAGGTTACAAAGTACATTGGGTGTTCGTTGTACGCCATCATTCTGCCAGTAAGGTGACTTTTATTTATGGTGTGCATGCAATCTCAACATCCCATAATATGTACTGGGTCCATTCAGGACTAGAATTAATTCATTTTGAACATCTAATTTCTCCATGAATTCATTTTAATTAATATAATAAGACATAGATCTTCACCATCATGAAAATGTCCTAGGAACTTCTAGATACTACTTAAGTCATGTAAATACCCTGCAATTCCATGGACATTACCTTAACAATAAACCTTTCATTTCACCACCAGCAGCAGGAACAGAAAATGCACGTACCTAAAAGAAAGCAGTTCAGGGGCCGACCATAACATCAGATTAGGTGACACAGAACTGGCTATTGATTAAGTCTAGGGAGGATACTGCCATTTAAGAGATAAGGACCACTCTAATAGCAATGGAGGGGACTGAGTTCGGGTGACAGAGTGGAAGAAAGCCTCGACTGGTAAATTTAACACTTGAACAACAGACTGCAATTTTGTCCAAGCCTTTGTCTTCCTGAGCTGCATAGGTGCGCACCATCGAACCTCGGGGCCACGTATAAGGTTCAAATCCACATTCTCAATCATTTGCATATATCTCAAATTGCTGATACGAGAAGTTCTCCTTTTTCTGATTTCGGTTTATCCATCAGTCGGGCAACAGCACTAAGAGCAACCCCTTCCAAACCTTCAAGCCCACAAAATTAAGACAGGACAAACTAGCAAATACAAGTTTAAAATAGGATTACATGTTCTGGGCTTTGAGGGTCATTTGTGCCAATGTGCCACAGTTTGAACACTCTTGCTAAAACATATATGACAGGCCTTTGATAATTTGGATGATATTGTAAGAACAACCTGAGCCAATTAAAATATTTAAAAAATTGCTAAATTCAAAGAAAAGAAATCAACTTACTGAATCTAAATGGTGGCTGTTTATTGAAGGGACACACGATTGCTGTGTATGCATGTCCTTTCCCTTTTTATACTTGGTGCAATGGCGCTATACTGTTTACTGCCTCATTACACATTCATGGCAAATTGATATGCTCTTCACTGGTGTGGGACTGCATAGTCACTCAAAATAATGACCAGCTAAAATCATTGTAGAAGTATTTAACCAAGAAACTAAAGTGGTCGAGTACTGATTCCGGCCATGATCGGGTGGGACCCTCACTTAGGCCGCAATTTTCCTTACCGAGTCGGGTCGGGTGCGTGCGGGCCGTGTGGCGGGTCAGTACCGCGATGTATTGTCAGCCCACTCCTCACAGCGACTTAGCGTAATGGCCCCTATTAAGGCAGACATGTGGATTTCCTGGCCCTATTAAATGGTGCGGGTCTGATGACATCATCGATGACTCACTTCCAGCGGGGATATTTAGAGCAGCCTTGGCAACATCGCATTTGAAGGTTCATGTAGGAGTGTGGAGGTAGGATTGGAGAGGAGTGTCTTGTTGTGCAGAAATAGAAAAATGAGTTCACAAAGCAAAGGGCTGCACCCTGCTTTTCCGATGACTTCCTACATATTCTTGTGGAGGGAGTCAGAACACGCAGGGTGGTCCTCTTCCCTGCTGATGGGCAGAAGAGACCTCCCCAAGAGACCAAAAGAGCCTGGCTCCAAATAGCTGAGGAGGTGAACAGCAGGGATGTGCTGAGGTGGACCTGGGTGCAGTGCCGGAAGTGCTTCAATGATCTGATGAGATCAAGAAAAGTGAGTGCAAAGCCACACTCACCTTCATCCTGCTGTGCCGGTCACCACATCCCAATCACTCTGCCTTCCCAAGCCTACGCCTGCACATCATTACTGACACCAACATACCTTGCACGTCCACCCATCCCTCTCTCTCCATGTACATACTCACATCCCCATCTGACTAACCACCCCTCACACTCACCCTCATCCTAATGTGATCATACCAACTAACACCACAGAAGGAGGCCATTTGGCATTGGCAACACACTCCCTCATAGTCACCTTCTACAGATGTAACCCACACAATGCTTACACTCATGCCATCACTCTCACTCAAGCTTCTCTTCTTTCTCTCCTTGCAGGAGAAGAGAGTGCACAACAACAGGGAGAGGGAGAGAGGCGGAGGTGGCCCTCCATCCTTCAGCACTTTAACTCCAGCAGAGGAGGTGGCCCTGGAGGTGTCGAGAGTTGCAGAGCTGCTGGCAGTGGGAGACCGAGAGAGGAGGGACCTCTCAGCAACCTGGTGACAGAATTACATCTCATACAGCCACATGGCATACAGCAGTCACTCATATGGTGACTGATGTCAGCAGTCAGTGAATGTTCATCATGTGCATAATGGTATCATTACCCATTCTTATTATAACATTTCTAAATCATCTCTTTACTCTCCCTCAGGTCCATTAGCACCCACCCCACTGTCCAGCTGGAGGAGGAAGATAACTCCTCAGAGGGGCCTCCAGCCTCTGAAGGTGCACCATCACCAGACCCAAGCGCACCCAGCACCAAGGCAGATACGCACACCTCGGTGGGTCCTATGCGAGATAGAGTAGTGTTGTCACCTGGTGTCTCACACTTCACAAGTGAGCAAGAGCAGATGGTGTTGACAGGGACAGCAGTGGAGACTCCTCGCCGGAGGGCACAGGACACTCAAAGCTCTGCTCAGCTGCATACAGACACTGAGCCTCGGGGCCACCCAGAAAGAGGATGATCCTGGAGGAGCAGCAACGATTGCATGAGGCTCTGGCAGGTTTTGCAGCCGTGATGTCTGCAAATGTTCAGAGAATGGAGGAGTCCATCTCCAACATGAGCACCACCATGTTGCAGGCGATGGCAACGATGTGCTGCTCCGTGGAAAGGATGGCCACCTGCATGGAGCAGCTAATATGCCAGCCACATGAACACATGCTAGCTGTGGACAGCAGATGGCAGGCACTCATAGACCTCCTCTCTAGGAGGGATGTAAACATAGACTTGGATCCTCATCAGCCCCACTGCAGTGCAGCAAGGTGCTCTCCAGCTCCTTGCTAGCAGGGAAGTGCAGGTGGCCCATGAGAGGGATGATGGTGAGAGGGGACTTGGAAGTGGGGGCTCCTCTCAAAGCACTCATAATTGTCCCCTGTTTCCCCACCGCCCCCACCCCCCCAAGTCAGAGCCTCAGATGCTTCCTCAGATCACGATGGCCGAGTCTGCACCTGCACAGTCGCAGGAGAAGCAGACTTTGGTGGGGCCCTCACAGGCTCCAAAACCCAGAGGACGTCCACCAAAAATGTCAAAGCAGTCGCAGCAGGGAAGTGAGCAACCTGCCTAAAAGAAAAATGACACTGAAGTAGATGCACAAGGGTAAGCACAAGAGTGTTTAAAGAAGTGTTATTGTTAAGGTTCTGTTACTGTTATGACACATATAAAAGTATTTATTTTCATGACTTTCCGGTCACGCCCATTTATGTTTGGAAGTGGCTTTGTGAGTTGGAGTGAATGGTGGGACATAAATTTACCTCAGGCAATGGGGGTCACTGTGAAAGGAATGGCCTGTTCATTGAAGGGATGCTTTATACTGTTGTTGCTGGGGGGGGGGGGGGGGGGGGTAACTTGGCACTTGGCACAGCATGTGGCAGCCATATGGGTGCAATGCAGGAAGTTAAGTAAATCTGGCCATGATGAGCCCAACCCTGGCATCCCGCGCAGCAATGTACTCTGGTGCTGCTGGTATCTGGACCTCAGGTTCCTCTTGCTCCTCCTCCTCATCTTCCAGCTGATGCTCTTCCTCCTCCTCTGAAGAGGCTGTGTGTGCTGCGGCTTGCTCCGCATGCAGCTTTAATCCTCATTGCTACGCTATGTTGTGCAGCACACAGCAAACAACGACGATTCGGGAGACCCTGGCTGGTGCGTACTGAAGGGCTCCTCCAGATCTGTCAAGACATCTGAAACGCATCTTCAGCATACCTATTATTTGCTCTATGACACATCTGGTGGACATGTAGCTTTCATTATAGTTCTCCTCAGCCTCATTGCTTGGCCTCCTCAATGGTGTCATGAGCCACGTCTTCAGTAGATAGCCCTTATCTCCAAGTAGCCAGCCGATAAGTCTGTTTGGCGGTGCGGAGAACTGATGGAGGGTGGACTGGCGCAGGATGAAAGAGTCATGACAGCTGCCAGGGAATTTGCTGTGCACATACATGATGATCTTCCTATGGTTGCAGATGAGTTGAACATTGAGGAGTGGCAGCCCTTGCAGTTCACAAAGACTTCTGGGTTATGATGGCTTGCCCTGATGGCCACATGTGTGCAGTCGATGATGTTCTGCACCTGTGGGAAGCCAGCCAGAGAGGCAAAGCTGAGCGCACACTCAGTAACACGGGCTTCGGCAGTGGCAAAGATTACATAATTGGCTGACTTATTAAACATGGCATTGGTGACCTGTGTGATGCACCTGTGGGTGACTGATTGCGAGATGCAGCAAATGTCTGCTGCAGATTCCTGGAAGGAGCCTGCGGTGAAGAAATTGAGGGCGTTGGTGCCTTTGACAAGGCGTAGCCTTATCCACCATGGTCCTATGGGCTGCAGGTCTTGCTCCAACAAGCTGCAAATGTCTGCGACGACCTGGCACGAAAGCCTGAGCCTCCTGAAGCACTGCTGCTCAGTCATGTTGAGGAAGCTCATCCTCTGTCTGTATACCCTGTGTTGGGGGTATCGCCTCCAGCGTGGTGCAGCCCTGCGTTGATGCCCCCTGTCCTGTGGAGCATCAGGTCGTTGCGGAGAAGGTCGTTGTTGTTGTTGCTGCTGCTGCTGGTGTGCCTTTGATTGTGAGGACCAAGGTGAGGCAGTATAAGCGGCACCCATGGTGGTGTCGTAGATGACAGTTCAAGTAGAGATCAGAGGAGCAATCTGTCAATGTTGTGATAGTTACTAGCAATCTTGGTGAGAGTGGCTTCTGAGGTTGCAGAAAAGACTTGAAAACTCTAGACACCTAAATCTGTGCTCAAAATGGAGTCAGCAAGAGCCTTTTCCATAGGCAAGTAAGCAGGTGTCATGTGGGAGTATTTATTGGGATTTCCATGCTCTGCATTAATGACCTCGCTCAATGGCCACTGAGCTTCCGCCTCAGGTTGACAGGCGTGGTTCCCGAGCTGCGTGAATCCCGTGGTCATCCAGTGAAATTCAAAAGGTCTGGTTAAAATCCCTGCTAAGGGTCTCACAACAAGGATTTAATGAGATTAATTAGGTCGCCCGCCTCTGCCGTTCGGGTCTGTCGAGCGCTGGCAAACGCACCCAGGTTAAAGGCGCGAGGAGGCGGGATGACGGCGCATTCCCGACGCGCTCCCATTTTCTGCAACTTTTACTGCCGACTCGCCTCCAAACCCGCACACACGGCAGTGGGAAAATTCCGGCCTGAGAAAATGGGAATGGTGCGCGAGGGATTAAAATGGCCCAGGTGTCTCACCACGCCATACTCACACCCTGAGTTAAAATCGGGGCGAATGATTCAGATGAACAACAACTTGCATTCATTTGGGTCTTTAACGTTGCAAATATCCCAAGATGCTTCACACTTCAACATATTGACCTGTTGACCATGAATTCAGCGCAATGTGAAAATAAATTGCCTTCACAATCTTTAGGTTCGATGTAAGTTATTTCCTGCTGACTGTATCCCAATAAACTAGTCAAGTTGCATGAATTCTGTATGCTTCCTCTAATCTTTATTTGCACACAAGAGGGCTGATTCTGAAGGCAGTGAGGCATGACTTTCAGATGGATCTTTCTCCAACACCCTGTGCCACTCCAGTAGTTTTACTGCACTGATGACAAAATCAATTTAACATAGCAGAATGATGCGAGGTCAATAAATTCTTGAGCAGAATGTTTGGAATTCTTTGAAGGTTTTATTCCATCAGTGAGTACATTTCAGCCAGTTTAAGTGCAGGGCTTGAAGGAGAAAAGGGTAATCTTGGGATTCATGTACAATTGTTAGTATTAGCCACTAGAAGTGACCTAGATGTTTGTTTTAATTACTCTTTTTTCGAGTCTGCATTACTCAGCTGAATGAAGAGGGGCTACTGGACTGACATCAGAACAGATGATCTTAGACTTATTTTGAATATTGGTATTTCCTTTACTCTGTATATTGGAGCAGTATTTAATAGAGGGCAACTTGTATCTACAGCCATCTAATTATCAGGAAGCTGTCGTTTGTCTATTTGTCAAGAGTGCTGTCACATTTTGAAACAGGGACATTCCAATTTCTGTGTCAGACTGGGTTGACATCCAGTGTGCGTGTCATCAATGTCAAACTCGTAGCACAGCAGTTAATAGGCTCCCTTCAAACATTATATCTGCAGGATTGAATACCACAACTGCTTAACAGTTTAAGCTGTTGGATGAAACAGAAACATGTGACTATTGAAGTTACTGAACAATCTATCTCTTCCGACTCACACTCCCACCTAAAGGAGGCAACCTGAAGCTAAAGTGCTTATGAGAAGAAATTAAGACATACAATTCTATTTTGTCTTCATAAAGTTCGGCACTGGGAAAAGGAGGGCTGGATTTTGATACTGGGGCGGGTTGGGGTCGTGTCATCCGCATTTCGTGTTATCCACCCGACTGCAATTGGATGTGGGAGATTGATGCAATTTTCACCTAATTGGGCATTTGAGTTCCAGCATGTGGGAACCCATGAACCAATTAGTGTTTTCAGTCTGAAAGTCGCCTCTGATGATGTCATCATTGCTGCTGCATTGAAGGTCAGAGACTGCCTGGCCTTTGGTGTGAGAGGACCTGGATGCAAAATGAGCAGCAGCTCTAAGTCTGGGGAGAGAGAGAGAGAGCGAGAGAGTTGTAATAGTGGACCTGTAGCTGATAGTCAGCTATCCAAATGTGCTCCCGCCAGGTTTCACAATCGTGGTTCAGAACAAGCGTGCTTCACGTAGATCAAGGGTTAAAATCACAAAGGCCTTTCAAAATGGCATTATAGAGCCAATTTAGTGCTTGTTAAAAGCCTTAACAGCTTATCCCGCCTCTTAAAGGCAGGACGGAGTCGGGACCAGCAGACATGATTTAATGAAAATTGCGTGGAGGCGGGATGGAGGCGGACTTGTGCCCGCCCGCCAGTTTTCGCAATTTTAACCCCTCACACGCCTCCAAACCCGCCTCCACGGGTCAATAAAAATCCAGCCCGGAATGTTGTATTGCCAGAGTCAACATTTTATTGCCAGAGCCCCTAATCTTGTACATAACAAACTCTAGACAAGGTATAGACTTCTACACCAGTTAGCTTTAGTGCGGGTCAAACTGCCCAATTAGTGTTGAACTGTGATCAGTTATGTATTATTAAGAACAGGCTGCCCAAACTCACTTCACATCGCTCCCTTAACTATCGGAGAGGGGGCATCTTTTAACCTCCCTTTTTCATGCTAGTTTAAAGTTCATGTCCCAGAAATGAAGGATCTGTTTACTAATACGATGTACCATGCAGTCTAGAAACTTTTAATCAATAAGGTCAAGCGAACTAATCTTAGCTACTTTTCATATTCCAAGTTTATCACAGCCCTAATGTGAATAATTGCTGAAGTACAGAGAAATGCACTGCAGTGACGCTCTATCATTGTGGAAGAAAGCAGTGGGTTCATGAAAACAAATTGGATCATGTTCCAAGTGCTGAGTCCAAACTCAATATTTCTCATTTTCCAGACTCGCACAGAAAGATCAAATCTATAATATTCGTTGCATATTCGCCTCGCTGCTCCAACATCATTTCCTCTTATCACAAAAACCTATCTGATGGAACAATTATGAATTATGGACATTATTATGCACGGGCTTCCTGTTGCCTTTATCAATAATTGTTTCTCCTTTTCACAAAAATTATGTTTAGTAATGCAGGTCCTACTAGTGCTTGCATGAATAATTTATGACACTCACCAATATCACTTACCAGATTGCATTACCAAGACAAAAGCTAAATTCCGCAAATAGCAGAGCTTTCCAAATACAGCACTCCTCGCTGTATTTCTCCTCCCTTCAATTGCTGTCTCTAGAATATAATATTTGAATAGATCCCACAGATTACACTATGAAGTGAATCTACTGTAATCATATGCCCCGTACTTAAAAATACACCAATGTTTTAATAAGTGATATACATTTTTGAGTAGAACAAAAGTGAGGCTTAATTATCTAGTAAAGATGTTTATACATAAATATATAGATATAGATATATATAAATTATATTCATGTTCTTGCAATATACCACACATTTCTTATTTTATAGTTTCTGAATAAAATTCAATGAAAGGAATATAAAAATAAGGGCTGCAATTTCCTCATGGAGGACCTATGTGATTGCAGGCCTGGTGCTATCTCCTGTAAACATTACCACCAATTGTTGCCCTTTGCGTAATGCCAGTGGTATAAAGTTATTGGTGAGACACGAGGGAATAGACTCACCTGTAACTGAAAAAGCAGAGATAGTTTCAGCCAGAGGTGACCTCATTTCTATTGTGATTATTGATATTAAAATGTTGAGAGTCTCATAGAAGGAATTTAATGGGGGAATTCAGTCCTCAGAAGGGCAAGGCATCATGATAATATACTACATTGCATTTAACAAAACTCTTATGATAGGGAAAACAACAAAATGGCTGTATCTGCAATATAAATGCACGATACACAGGTACTAAGACACAAATGTGCCACTTTGTATACTTTGGCCTTTCATTTCCAAGCCTATAATGAAGTTATTTTGGAGCATAGAAGTTATAAGAAATGGATGAATATACCGCAAACGTTATGGGGCCAAACGTCCATAATGTTCACAGTGATCCACCATTACAGAGAGCTCTTCTACTTATATCAATCACTAGTAGCAGAAGCCTGGTGTTATAATATTCTAAACCTGCTAAACCTTGTGCAAAATCTGAGGTAATGAACACCATGATACATTAAGTCCTGAAAGACTAGCTCAAACAAATTTTCAATTCTGAGTACTCACATCACTTGTGTGAAAATGTTATCATGTCTATCTGCAATTTCGCATTTTATACCTAGTTACAATTTACTATTGTGCGACAGCAATACAGTGGAAGGAGAACTGGAGAATTCGTTAACTTGGATCATATTTACATGCTTCCTTATCCTGCCTCAAAAATAGCTTAGGCAGAGAGCTAGGAAGAATTGATCACCCCTCTCTTTTGGTTGGGGAATGGTGTATGTGTGGGATAACCTTATGTATAGAATCATAGAATCATAGAATGGCTACAGCACGGAAGGAGGCCATTCGGCCCGTCGAGCCCGTGCCGGCTCTCTGCAAGAGCACTTCAGCTAGTCCCACTCCCCCGCCCTTTCCTCGTAGCCCTGCAAATGTTTTTATTTCAAGTACTTATCCAACTCCCTTTTGAAAGCCATGATTGAGTCTGCCTCCACCACCCTTTCAGGCCGTGTATTCCAGATCCTAATCACTCGTTGAGTAAAAAAGTTTTTCCTCATGTCGCCTTTGGTTCTTCTGCCAATCACCTTAAATCTGTGTCCTCTGGTTCTCGACCCTTCTGCCAATGGGAACAGTTTCTCTCTATCTACTCTGTCGAAACCCCTCATGATTTTGAACACCTCTATCAAATCTCCTCTCAATCTTCTCTGCTCTAAGGATAACAACCCCAGCTTCTCCAGTCTATCCACGTAACTGAAATCCCTCATCCCTGGAATCATTCTCGTGAATCTTTTCTACACCCTCTCTAAGGCCTTCAGCTCCTTCCTAAAGTGCGGTGTCCAGAGTTGGACACAATACTCCAGTTGAGGCCGAACCAGTGTTTTATACAGGTTCATCATAATTTCCACGCTTTTGTACTCTATACCTCTATTCATGAAGCCCAGGATCCCATAAGCTTTTTTAACTGCTTTCTCAACCTGCCCTGCCACCTTCAACGATTTGTGCACATATACCCATCGCTCACTCTGTTCATGCACCTCCTTTAGGATTGTACCCTTTAGTTTATATTTCCTCTCCTCATTCTTTCTACCAAAATGTATCACTTCACACTTTTCTGCATTAAATTTCATCTGCCATGTGTCCGCCATTCCACCAGCCTGTCTATGTTCTCTTGAAGTCTATCACTATCCTCCTCACTGTTCACTATACTTTCAAGTTTTGTGTCACCTGCAAATTTTGAAATTGTGCCCTGTACACCCACATCCAAGTCATTAATATATATCAAGAAAAGCAGTGGTCCTAGAACCAACCCCTGGGGAACACCACTGTATAACTTCCTCCAGTCCAAAAAACAACCGTTCACCACTACTCTCTGTTTCCTGTCACTTAGCCAATTCCGTATCCATGCTGCCACTATCCCTTTTATTCCATGGGCTTCAACTTTGCTGGCAAGCCTATTATGTGGCACTTTGTTGAACGGCTTTTGGAAATCCATGTACACCACGTCAACTGCATTGCCCTCATCAACCCTTTCTGTTACCTCATCAAAAAACTCGATCAAGTTGGTTAAACACAATTTGCATTTAACAAATCCATGTTGGCTTTCCTTAATTAATCCACATTTGTCCAAGTGACTGTTAGTTTTGTCCCTGATTATTGTTTCTCAAAGCGTCCCCACTACCGAGGTTAAACTGACCGGTCTATAGTTGCTGGGTTTATCTTTACACCCTTTTTTGAACGAGGGTGTAACATTTGCAATTCTCCAGTCCTCTGGCACCACCCCCGTTTCTAAGGAGGATTGGAAGATTATGGCCAGTACCTCTACGATTTCTACCTTCACTTCCCTCAACATCCTAGGATGCATCCCATCCGGTCCTGATGACTTATCTACTTTAAGTACAGGCAGCCTTTCTAGTACCTCATCGTTATCAATTCTTATCCCATCCAGTATCTCCTCTACCTCCTCCTTTACTATGTCTATGGCAGCATCCTCTTCCTTGGTGAAGACAGATGCAAAGTATTCATTTAGTACCTCAGCCATACCCTCTGCCTCCATGCGTAGGTCTCCTTTTTTGTCCCTAATCAGCCCCACCCCCCCTCTTACTACACGTTTACTATTTATATGCCTATAGAAGACATTTGGATTACCTTTTATGTTAGCTGCTATTCTATTCTCATACCCTCTGTTTGCCCCTCTTATTTTCTTTTTCACTTCTCCTCTGAACTTTCTATATTTAGCCTGATTCTCATATGTATTCTCGACCTGACATCTGTCATACATGCTCTTTTTTTGCTTCATCTTACTCTCTATCTCTTTTATTATCCAGGGAGCTCTGACTTTAGTTGCCCTACCTTTCCCCCTAGTGGGAATCTACCTCGACTGTACCCGAACTATTTCCTCTTTAAAGGCAGCCCATTGCTCCATTACAGTTTTGCCTGCCAATCTTTGATTCCAATTTACCCGGGCCAGATCCTTTCTCATCCCACTGAAATTTGCCTTCCTCCAATTAAGTATTTTTACTCTAGATTGCTCCCTGTCCTTTTCCATAGCTAATCTAAACTTTATGATACTATGATCACTGTTCCCTAAATGTTCACCTACTGACGCTTGCTCCACTTGACCTACTTCATTCCCCAGAACGAGATCCAGCAATGCCTCGTACTTCATTGGGCCGGAAACATACTGATCAAGAAAGTTCTCCCGAACACACTTCAGAAATTCTTCCCCCCTCCCTGCCCTTTACACTAGGGAAGGAAATATAAAAATAATAATAATGTTGTGATCCATTTTAGCTTTATACACTAAAAATAACTCCGATATAGATTATTTAACTCAGATATAGATTAGTTAAATATATTTGATATTATTAGCCATAGAAGTAATTTAGGATATTTTTACTTTGATAGTTTCAATTTACATATGAAGGAAGCCAAAAGGACAACGAACAAGCTGATCTTTTCAAAAGGTAAATCCTCCAGCTTTTTCAGGAAGGCAGATATTATGCTAAATGACAAAGCAATTTACACAGCTATTTACTCATTAGTTTTGAACAGACCCAGGAGAGCAAAACACATCTGAGTGTACCAAAGTAATTCTCATTAAATCGTAAACTGTCAAGATATGGAAATCTTTGAACAGAACAATCCTATTGTCTCTCTCATCTTATCGCTGCAAACTTACGCTATGGGATCAAAGTCTCTTCTCTCTGACAGCTGTTATGCGCTTTAAGTGAAATCAGCTTGGACATTTTCAATCTCACTCCCAAAGGACAAACCTGCAGCACAAAACTGTTCCTAATTTATAATTAATTGGATAATCTCATTCAGAGAAGCCAAAAGGATGTCTGGTGCAGGGCAGACAAATGTCCAGCAGTGCAGCAGGAGCTGCTCTCTGAGGTGACTGGGGTTAAGGGACATATTGGGGGAATGTAGAAAGGGATATGGATTGTATGCAACCTGCACTGTAGCTGGCTGGGGAATGGTTGGCTGCTGCTGTCAATGTTTGCATTTGTCAGCATTGCTCCTTCTCACCCTGATGAACACAGAATGCACAAAAGCATATCAATATTTGAAGCATCTGATGAGAATCCCATATTATGACATTGCGACATTACAATTTATTTCTCACTTGAAATAAACAATATAAAATAATTATGAAGAATGCGATATTTTACAATATTATTAAAGTTACATTTTTTTTAAATATTGAAGCAGCCAATTTATGGTCTGTACCATACACGTCCTCCTCATTCTGTTATGCTATGCACTTTCTCCAAAATTGACAATAATTGCTTCGAGCAGTGTTTTGTACAATCAAACATCTAGGGCTGGATTTTCCTTGACCCGTGGAGGCGGGTTTGGAGGCGTGTGGGGGGTTAAAATTGCGAAAGGTGGCGGGCGGACACAAGTCCGCCTCCATCCCGCCTCCACGCAATTTTGATGAAATCGTGTCTGCTGGTCCCGCCTGCGTCCCGCCTTTAAGAGACGGGATAGGCTGTTAAGGCCCTTAACAAGCACTAAATTGGTTCTATTTTGAAAGTCCTTTGTGATTTTAACCCTTGTTCTACGTGAAGCACGCCTGTTCTGAAACACGATTGTGAAACCTGGCGGGAGCACATGTGGATAGCTGAATATCAGTGGCTGCGCTGAGTATCAGTGAGTGGCTGCCTGGCATCTGGGAGTGGTGGAGCAACAAAAAATGCTCTCATTCTCTCTCTCTCTCTCTCTCCAGATAGAGCTGCTCCTCATTTTGCATCCAGGTCCTCTCACACCAAAGGCCAGGCAGTCTCTGACCTTCAATGCAGCAGCAATGATGACATCATCAGAGGCGACTTTCAGACTGAAAACACTAATTGGTTCATGGGTTCCCACATGCTGGAACTCAATTGCCCAATTAGGTGAAAATTACATCAATCTCCCACATCCAATTGCAGGCGGGTGGATAACACGAAATGCAGATGACACGACCCCAACCCACCCCAGTATCAAAATCCAGCCCTATATTCATAAACTTAAAATTACATTTACATGTGAGGAATTAAATTGCACCAAAAATGATCTAACTTGCAGAGGGAAGATTTTCTCTGTGCGCTCGTTGTAGAAAATCATAAATGCATTCAATGCAAGCTCGAGAAACAGCACCTCATCTTTCAATGAGGTACTTTTCAACCTTCCAGCCTCAACATTGAGTTCACCAACTTCAGATCATAACCACTGCTCCCATTTATCGGACAGCAGGTGCTGGTAATGGTTCTGCTGTTGCCATTTACACTTCCTCTGGATCCATCTTTTGTTTTTTTATTGTCCCATTACCGTCCCCTTTTACCTTGCACCATCATCCCTTTTGTCATTTAATGACTCCTGCTTTCTGCCCTATCACAGACCTTTTGTTATTTCCTCCCCCCACCCCCATTTTCCCTGGCTCTGTACTTGCTTATAAATGGTTAACTACCTAACTTCTTTCAGTCTGATGAAAGGTTATTGATCTGAAATGTTAAATCTGTTTCTCTCTCCACAGATGCTGGCTGACCTACTGAGTGTTTCTAGCATTTTTCTGTTTTTATTTCAGATTTCCAGCATCTGCAGTATTTTGCTTTTTTTAATAATATTGTTCATGATTACACAGCACCTAGCTGCAGAGAAAATCTTCCCCCCATGATGGTTGATGACATGAACCCTTAAGCCCTTTTTGCATATTGTTTTTCAATCTTTGTTCCATACAAGGCTGCCGTGTGATTGTTTCACTAATTTGAATTCCTTGCCAAGTAAAATATGCAATGATACAATACATTATTAGTACAGTGATGTAGCTTGACCACAGAGACTCTGTGAATTTACTGCTAACCTCAAAATATTAGCATTCAGCAGTGCCATTCAAACTACTAGACTGGTTAAATACGTTTTAGAAAATGGGCTCAAAACTAACATGGAGAAAGAAATATGTAAAGGCTGATTTATCAATATGTGTGATTCCACTAAAAAAATACTACCAATATTACATACTTCTTTAATGATTTCATCTGGTATTATTGTATCTTTTTTTTACACCAGCAATGTGTATCATTCTATGAATTTCTATCAAAACATGACAAAGTACTGTATAAAATACAGTTTCATTAAAGCCCCAAATAACCTGAGCAGGTAAGACATTAGCAACACAGTGGTCTCTGTGGCCTAGTACCCAAATTATACATATAATTAACTCATCATCTTTACTAATTGATTTGCTTCATTAAAGAGTCATTGGGGGGTTAAATGGGCTGCCAAATCGCTATTGCCCATTTTGCACTACTACCGAAAAACAATTTCACCCCCATTAACTTTTACTGGATGTTTTGGGGAGATATAACCAAGATCTGAATATTAAAATCTGCACTTCTTGGCGATATTACTAAAAGATTACAATAGTGAATATGAGACTTAGTCAACAGAAATATTTTGCAGCTACAATCTTACAAGAATTAATGGAAAAATAGACGTGAATAAAAAGAGTACGCTGTCAAGAGAAAGCACCAACATCCTATTCATCCGTGTTTACTCCTGCTCTGAGGCTATCTGCTCATCCAAAAGAGAAATAAAATAATGGGTTTCAAAAAGTCTTGGGGTGGGGGGGGGAGGGGAAAGCCAATTTGTACTTGTTAAGGTATTAGTACGGTTTAACAAAGGCAAATGAAGTATCATCACAGCAATGAAATATTGGAAACAGTGCAGATAAAAGCCATGAGGCTGATCCTTAGTGTCGAGGTCTGAGCTAGCAGGAAAGATTGAAGAGTCTTGGGCTAACAGCCTTGAAAGTAAACATCGAAGAAATAATCTTGTAGAAGCATAGTTAGTGGAAAAAGTAAACATGGAAAATTACTTTAAAATAAATTGTGTGAATAGGATATGGTTAAAATAGTAAAATGCAAATTTAGAAAAGAGTGATCAAAACATGAAATGGACTCATGGATAGAGTAGCAGGATTAACCAATTGGATGCTGCAATGGGGGTACTTTAGGATGTTTCTGAGTCGGTTGAATGGCCTTTTTCATCCATAATTATTTTGTGATCATGATTGCATCTTGGAGTTTGGCTCCATAGTGGCACGAGGCGCACTCCATAGAGATGCTTTTACTGTGACTATTGTCTGCATAACTAAGGTCTACATTTCGGATGTTACTGGTGTTACCCAGTAAAATCTGTATTCCACATAATTCAGGCACTCAGCATGCTGGACCTCCTCCATGCATCAGCTGGCCCCTCAGCAACCCAAGTCACTCTATCCCTTCCTCACCAGTGGAGTCTGCACCTCCCCCCATGAAGATCACTACGATGTTTGTATAAACTGTGCAAGTGCCTGTTTCAAATGGGAGTGATGATGGTTGGTCCTCAGGTGAGTGATGTTTGAGGAAGAGGAAGAGGAGAGTGATGAGGAAGAAGAAACACCGTCACTCGATCTGACAGTCGGTGCCACCAGCTCAGATACTGGCACTGTGCGGACTTTAGAGGGTAGCTTAGAGGCGGGATCTGCACGTGGTGAGTCACTGGACTACAGCTAGGACAAGGGGAAAAGGGTAACGCAGGTGCCAGCTCCCCGGAAGGCAAGGTCGCACATGAGTTGTGCTGCACAGGACTCAGATGAGGACTTCAATGGGGCGGCCTATAGAACAAAGCTGATGGGTATGCACAACAAAATGCTTGGTGCATTGGCAGGCCTGCCAAAAAGGCTGCATGAAATGTCATGGAGCATGGAGGAGTCCAGCTCCAACCTTGCACAGGTCTTTGCTCAGAGTTTGGAGCCCACCCTTTCCAGCGAGGAAGGGGTGGGCAGATCCATTAGAGCACTTGTGGACTCAACCATCATGCAGTGTCTGATGGCCGATGTCTTAGCTTCCATTGCAACACAAGCAGAAGCCACCCAACTTCTGGGTGCTGCAGTGAAAGCTCAGATTGAAGTTATGCAGGCTCAGCTTGCTGCCACGCAAGCACAAACTGCTGCCATCATGGCTCAGTTAACCAGTGTTGAAAGGGGCTTGCAGGGTGTCACAGCAGCCCAGCAATCTGTCCTCCAGCAGATTGCTAGGATTGCTGAGGCGCCACCCCGGGGAGTGGCAGTGGCCCCATGGAGCACGAACTTGCTGTCTTCTCTCAGGATGACAGCATTCATGCTTCCACCACAGCCACTCCCCCCATGCCCTTGCTGTTGTCTGCCAGCCAGCCAGCCCAGACTGCTGTCGCCCATGCCGAGGTGGTGCAGTCCATAACCGGGCCTTCTAGGCACAGAGCTGCTCAAGGTCGTCCTCCAAGGCCATCTGCAGTCTCCCCCACAGAACGTCAGCAACCTTCCACCAGCCATGGTGCAGCCACTGGGGTTGCACTTCATAGGAGCACTTGGACAGACAAAGGCACACGGAAGACAGGCACTACAGGAATGCACAAAGGTGATTAATTGACTTTTGAATGAAATAGTGTAATGGTTTGATTCATAAAATTGGTTTGGAATGTTTGTTTTGTGGTGGCTTTTATTGTAGTATTGTGGCCAAGAGGATGATGTGGTGGACAGTAACACAGGGAAGGTAAGGTGTGGGACTATTGGTGAATGTGGAATTCGGGTTGCGTTCACTGCTACCACAGTCAGATGAGTCGATCATGGACAGCCCGGGCAGAAAGGGGCTGTCTGGGTTGCCTCCTCCCTTTCTGCTTCCTCTTCTTCCACTTCCTCTTCCTCCTCTTCCTTTTCCTCCTCCTCCTCCTCCTCAGCTGGTCAATATATCCCTGGTGGCAAGGGCTGTGCCCTCATGATGGTGAGGTTGTGGAGCATGCAGCAGACCACGACGAATCTTGAGTACTGGTAAGTACTGCAGGGCTCCTCCAGAGTTGTCCAGGCAGCGGAAGTGTTGTTCAAGGATACCAATGATCTGCTCTATCAGATTCCGTGTGGCAGCATGGCTTTCATTATATGCAGGCTGCCCACGTGTGTGTGGGTTGCGCAGCGGAGTCCTGAGCCAGGTGATCAGCGGATAGCCCTTGTCACCCAGTAGCCACCCTCTTGTTTGTTGTGGTGGCTCAAATGCTGATGGTACAGCGGACTGCCGCAGAATGAAGGCATCATGACTGCTGCCAGGATACTGAGCATTGACTTGCATGATGCGCTGAGTATGGTTGCACACCAGCTGGACATTGAGGGAGTGGAATCCCTTCCAGTTGCGGTACAGCTCTGAATTGAGATGCGGCGCCCGCAAAGCAACGTGTGTGCAGTCAATGGCACCCTGCACCATGGGAAGCCTGCCGTTCCAGCGAAGCTGCATATTCAGCTCTCCTTGCATACAGAGTCTCATCACCTCCCTTATACAGGAGCGGATGGCGAACTGGGAGATGTTACAGATATCATCTGCTACAGCCTGGAAGGAGCCCGACACGAAGAAGTTCAAGGCCACAGTTCCCTATACAGCCACTGGCAATGTCGTCCTTGCCTTCAACTGAGGCCGCAGGTCTACCTGCAGCAGGTGGCAGATTTCATTGAGCACCTCCTTAGTAAAATGGAGACGTCGCATGCACTGTTCCTCGCTGATGTTGAGGTGGGAGAATTGCTCCTTGAAGACCTAGAGTGGATATAGCATCCTGCTGAGACCCCTTCTCCTCCTCCTCCTCCTCCTCCTGCCACTTCTAGCAGCTTGTCCTGCTCTGTGTCACCTCTGCTCATTCTCCCGATCATGCTGCAGGCCAAGGGGGATACAAAATAATGCATTCATATCTGGGAGCAACTGGTCTGAGCAGACCCCTTGCAAGTCAGTACCAAGTCCTTGAGCACATGCCACACCACTTCTTGTAGACTTTAGGCAACTTTAAAGAAGTCTAGAAAGCACCAAACTCACACTCAGCAACATCTAGTAGAACTCAATCAACAACTAACCTGTAAGTAGGTGGTGATCCCTTTAAATAGTATTGGTGTGGAGGTCAATGTTTCCTCTAATTTTTTTTGGGTGCGCAGCCCCTTTAAATTTCCACGCATGCACAGTTTTTCCATTTAAAAGCCGGTGAGCCGGCTGCGGGGGCCTCCAGACCGCGCAGTTTAACAGGCAACATTGTCTGGGGTCCTTTCTGGTGCTGAATGTGTGTTCAGCTATGCGAGGTTAAGAGAGGGCATTAGCTCCAGTGTTGAGGTCGAAAATGGCAGCGCTGGCAGATGTCACGATCTGCCTGCTCTGCATACTTACGGCACACGCTCCCAGCACCGACGCTAATGGCGTCCGGTGCGACCCGCACCAAAAGTATGCGGCGCTGCTCGGACGCCATTTCTGAACCAATTCAGCACCCGTAGCAACCAAACAACGGGCGCTACTCAACCAAATTCTTAGCCCAAAGTGTAGTATGGATTGAGAAAGGATGATATGGACCAGGGAAATTCCTTCTTGCTGTTCTTTCCCATCACTGCATGTATAATATTTATTTGGGTAACTGCTATTTTTCGCTTCTACTACCTTACATTCTACATCGTTGTGAACAGTTTTGCATTAATACAGTATTTATTGCACATATTTTTAACAATTATGACTTTGCTTTGTGTCCATATATGTTCTGTGCTGCTATCTAATAGTAATACCTTTGTTCTTTAAGTAATGGAATTTCTTCTGCACTTCTGGCCAGTTGCTCCAAATAGTTGACACTGCGTACACGCTGGGAGTCGAATTGCTAGTAAATTTGCATTTCTCTCAAAAATTGGATTCTGCTGAGCTGAATTACCAAACTTTTAGGCTTTTTGTAGCTGCTAAGTGACTTATTAACTGCTTAAGAAACATCAAAGGATCATTACTGCAGCAATGTAACGGTTGGATACCAGTCTTTTCATTGTCACTAATGAAATCACATGCTGTGGAATCACACAAGTTCAAAACTGTGTACTGAGGTGATTTTGTTAGCGAGAATCATGGTAAAATATAAACACTTTTATTTTTTATTCAAAGATTATTTTCCAACCCTTAGTATCGTAAAATGGGAATAATTATAATTGATATTGATGAACTCTTCCATGACATTGGCCCAAAAATTTGGACGTTCTCGGGTGAGTACTCAGTGCGTACTCACCCGTATTCGTTCCCGAAGTGCCGGTTTCCTGCATGCACTGCGCATGCGCAGGAAACCGGCACTTCCGGTATGGTGAAGGGGGCGGTTCCTCGGTGAACCGTGTGCGCACTAGAGGCTGCGCGCACGCAGCACACTTAGGTTTTTTTTCAGGTTTCAACGCGAGGGTAAGAATGGAAGATTCTATGCAAGTAAAAAGGAGGCGTAAGACCCCTTTTGAACAAGGTAAGTAGTTAATTAAGTATAATTTTAAAATTTTTTCAACAGGTTTATCTTTTTTAGAGACTTTAAAGAAAGGTAAGTTTATTTTTATAACTTTTAAAAAGTATTTTAATTTTTTCAAAAATGTAAATTTTTGTTTAAAGTGGTTAATTTATTTAACTATAGTTATTTTATTAATGTGATGGTTTTTTAAAAAAAATTATTTGAGGTTTAGCTGTTCTTTTGGGGCCGATTTCAATTCACAGATTTGACAGGTTTGACAGGTCTCCTGTCAAATCTATGAATGAAAGATGGTCTGGTGCCATTGGCTCTCCATGGCCCACGTGATCCCAGGGGTCGCATCGCATAAATGCGCCCCTGGAACACGCAAGCACTGTGCGCCGGCACTAGGGAGAGGCCCAGGACCCGAAGTTCCTGCGGGGGCAAACAAGGACGGCAGACGCGGTAGGTGATATCGCGCGCGATCCTTACCCCCGCGGCAAGCCTCCGAATCAAATTTCTAGGCCAATCTCTTCTCTGGAACTCAAGGTGCAACTCTTTCCTTTTACATTAACTTTCATTCCTTTGATAAGACAAAAGGAAATGTATTTCTCCTTCAAAGTTTCTTCCACAAAATTCCTGTCAGTTTTCTTGCTTTGATCCATATTTCTGCTTTTTCACCTCACTGACAGTTCAATTGAATGGCATTATTACTTTGCTCGAATCATGATCCCTTTTGGATTAAAAACATTCTTTCTTCCAGTAACTATGTCAATAGATTCATAGGCTAGAAAAGTAGTTCAATTCACATTCTCAGGTTTAAACATTATAGTTAAGAATGAACAGACACATTTAAGTTTTGGATCGTATGAATTCTGTCTGAATATTGAGGAAATATTGCCAACAAAATTGCCTGGCAAAGATTTGGCCATATGCCACTCTCCCCTGATTATCAAGGAACAGTTTCATGCCAACCGCCCCACTGGACCACAAGGGATCAGCTGTCTACCCTACAAGAAAGGAAGAGGAATTGGGCACATCCTGGTTTCCATGCACTCGACCACCGGGAATCAGATTTGTTCCCAATCTTTTCTTCTCTCCCAGGAAATGTTGTTTTTCTAATTGATTTTTCTTTGTCACTATGGCTCCATCTACCACTCGCCATGGTAGAACACAAGTTTTGGCACTGTACATGTGCAGAGGGTCGCTTAACCTGGCAGGGTTCAAAAACATAGGCATGTCTGAACTAGTCCAACTAATACCTGATATGAACTTGGATAATGTTTGATTTCCCTTTCTGGTTCATGACTCATTCTCTTTCTCCAATGTTATCCCCTTCACACTTGAACATGCACAATCATTTTGGGGTACAGTTCTCCAGGTGTAGGTCACCCTCCAAAATCTCATCCAGTCAGTCATTCAGCAGACTATTCAACTTTGCAGAGCATCACAGCCAAGCCTCCTTCCTTACCTGACATTTAAACATGCACTCTGCAGGACAAGTTACTTGGTAGGGCTCAGAAGCAGGAATGTTGTCTGATTTCTATCCTCCATGGACCAAGGTGCTATGGTCTGTTATAGCTCAGGCACTGACATTCCACCCGACATCATCCAACTCAAAACTTCATAGTTTGAACTGTGCAATGCAGCTTCCAACTGAGCCATGATGGGTGCTAGCATCACTCGCGCTTAATTCAGGTCCCAGTGAATGGCCATCCATTTATCAAGTCAGGTGCACTCTAGACTCCGTATAGAGTCATAGGGGGAGAAATTCAGTATCGCCCCATTTGGGGCGCAATTATCGGCCGGGCGCAAAGATTAGTGCCTGGCGCTAATTATCGCCACCGACTGCAAACTTGACTTTTATCGCCCCTGGAGGTGATTGGAGCGCTAAATCAGGCGCTTCACACCTGTCTTAAGGCGCAAAGGCCGAGGAGCGAGTCGCTACCTCAGAGCGCTGGCGAAGCTCATGTGATGTCAGTCAGCAATGGAACACACACACAAAGGCGCGGGCCAGTTCTTAAAGGGGAGGGTTGATCTTGCTTTCCATCCACATCCTGCTCATTGCAGCCTTGAATCTCGGCCTGGAGAGACCTGTACATCAAATCTGCTGGAAAGAACAATGGAGAGTACCAGGCAAAGAGCTCAGAGTGCAACCCCCACAGTCTCTTCTAAATCGATACAAGGAAGGGCAAATCAAAATGAAACTGCAAAGTGCAGCTCAGTACCCAAAACTCCTTCACACAGCGTTGAATCTCTCCAGAAGTCTGTCTCTCTCTCTCTCAGAATGCGTGGTTCAAAAATGTCACCAACAATAAAAGGCAGGAAGTGGTTGCCTTTAAATAGCACTCCCCCAGTCCCTTCCTGACTGCAAAACGCTCCCATCAACCTGTCGCTGCTAGCGGCAGGCGGTAAGGCAGGGGGCGCCACTCAATATACACTCCGGGGCACTACCGGGGCGTTGCGCACTCGACTGACGTCACGATCTGCCGTCGCAGGAGATCGTGGCGGTAGTGTTTAGCGCCGCCACAAAATGTCTAGTTAATTTCGCGAGCGGCGCAAACATTGCCGCGCCCCATTAGCACCCTCTTAAGGCGTTAACGGGAGGCGCAACCAACTGAATTTTTCCCCCATAGAGTCATAGAGTTATACAGCACAGAAAGAGGCCCTTCAGCCCATCGTGTCCACACCGGCCATCAAGCCCTGTCTATTCTAATCCCATTTTCCAGCACTTGGTCCGTAGCCTTGTATGCTATGGCGTTTCAAGTGCTCATCTAAATGCTTCTTGAATGTTGTGAGGGTTCCTGCCTCTACCACCCTTTCAGGCAGTGAGTTCCAGATTCCAACCACCCTCTGGGTGAAAAAGTTTTTCCTCAAATCCCCTCTAAACCTCCTGCCCCTTACCTTGAAACTATGCCCCCTGGTTATTGACCCCTCTACTAAGGGGAAAAGTTCCTTTCTATCTACCCTATCTATGCCCCTCATAATTTTGTACACCTCAATCAGGTCCCCTCTCAGCATTCACTGCTCTAAGGAAAACAACCCCAGCCTGTCCAGTCTCTCTTCATAGCTGATGCACTGCAGCCCAGGTAACATCCTGGTGAATCTCCTCTGCACCCTCTCCAATGCAATCACATCCTTCCTATAGTGTGGCAACCAGAACTGTATGCAGTATTCCAGCTGTGGCCTAACTAGCATTTTGTACAGCTCCATCATAACCTCCCTGCTCTTGTATTCTATGCCTTGGCTAATGAAGGCAAGTATCCCATATACCTTCTTAACCACCTTATCTACCTGTCCTGCTGCCTTCAGGGATCTATGTACATGCACACCAAGGTCCCTCTGATCCTCTGTCCTTCCTAGGGTCCTACCATTCATTGTGTATTCCCTTGCCTTGTTAGTCCTCCCAAAATGCATCACCTCACACTTTTCAGGGTTAAATTCCATTTGCCACTGTTCTGCCCATCTGACCAACCCGTCTATATCGTCCTGTATCCTGAGGCTTCCCTCCTCGCTATTTACCACCCCACCAATTTTCGTGTCATCTGCGAATTTACTGATCATACCTCCTACCTTCATATCTAAATCATTAATATGCACTAAAAACAGCAAAGGACCCAGCACCGATCCCTGCGGTACACCACTGGACACAGGCTTCCAGTCACAAAAACAACCTTCGACCATCACCCTCCGCCTCCTGCCACTAAGCCAATTTTGGATCCAATGTGCCAAGTTGCCCTGGATCCCATGGGCTCTTACCTTCTTGACCAGTCTCCCATGCGGGACTTTGTCAAAAGCCTTACTGTATCTCCGGCTACTATGCATAAAACAACAATGTCAAGACCACAACAATTTAAAATGGAATATATCTCTCCTTGAGAGTAGGCAGGCAACCCACACACATAAACTTAATTCCCTTAAATGAAGGAAGCTGTCGACAGCATAAGAGTGTATAGGGCTAGAAATTGGGTAGTTTAGTGCCTCCCATTAGCGCCCCGCCCAGGTGCTAACAGGGCGCGAAGGGATTAGTGCCTGGGCGGGCTGATAACAGTGCCGCGTTATAAATTCAGTTGGCGGTTAGTGCCGGTGCTAACAGTTAGTGCCTCAGAACCCTGCGCCCCAGAGATCGTGACATCATCCGGGTGTGCAGCGTTCCGTTAGCGCCCCGTTAGTGCCCCACCGGGAAATTGAATAGTGCTCCCTCCACCTTCACCGGGCTAACAACGGCTGTTGGAGCAGGCGCTGCAGCATTGCCCGGCAGGTCGGGGGGGGGGGGGCGCTAATTGAAGGCATTGGCTGTCAGGTAAGCCGACCTTTAATTAGCGCCCTGAGTACGGACTTTTGCCACGTTTGGTGCCACCGATGGGGCAGCCATGCTTTCTATTGGGTGCTTGGGGCTGCTCCTCGGGGCCTATGGGTGCCATTACCCACCCATCCACGGCCTTACCTGATGCTGGAGTAAGCGTTGGGCTCTTCCCTTGTGAAGGAATAGCCAGGATTCAGAAAAATACACAAAACTAAGAACAGATTTCTGAAATTATTAATAAATGACATACTGGGTTTAAAAGACATAAGCCTTAGCAGACGCAGGCTGCAAACAGAATACAGGCTTATGAGATAAGATGGTTTGTTAACACAAATCTGTGAACACAAGCTTTGATATGGGAATGGGATATTGACAAAGACAATGCCCTATTGAAGCAAACCATTGGGAGGTTCCTCTGTGTCTAGAGTTTGGGAGAAAAAGAATGGAATGACCCAAGTAAAGTGTTATAATCTAACACGTCAAACAGGTGCACAGAACATTAAAAAAACCAAGTGCCTTTGAAAAAATGAAATCAAGTAAGAAATACCTGTCGTAAAATAGTTTTATGTTAAACTTAAAGACAGGAAACACGATTAAATATGCAACCAATTCAGATAGCTAGAAAACAAGTAAACACTGAGTTAAAGTGTTTTCAATTTACATATTGTAAATATGATACCTACAGAAGGCTTTGAAGAAATGACATCAAGTAAAAGAAACGCCTGCTGAACAAATAGTTTTAATGTTAAGCTTGAAATATGGAGTCCCGAGGTCTGATAAAAACCAATTGAAGTAAATAAGAAATGTATGGAACACCCTAGATAAAGTATTTAAAGTATAATGACTTCACCTGACAAAGGGGCAGCAGCTCCGAAAGCTTGTGATTTCAAATAAAACTGTTGGACTATAACCTGGTGTTGTGCGACTTCTCACTTTTGTCCACCCCAGTCCAACACCGGCATCTCCGCATCAAAGTATTTACAAGTTGTAAAAGGTACACAAACAAGACGACTTTGAAAATATTACTTCAATGGAAACACCAAGCAATTACATTGTTCTTGTATTGAACTTGGAATACCACGGAGTCACAATGTCTGATAATAACCAGTTAAAGTAGTATTAGAAATTCAATAGAAAGACTTCCTAAGAATTGCATCAAACAGAAATCATTGCTGTCATTGTGTTTATGATGGTTTATGAAACATCTAAGGTAGAGACATAATTATGCATGCAATGGCTAAATTGACAGTAAAGATAGAAAGCATTCAACAGAGATATCAATAAAGAATAGAACAAAGTCAGCAAAGAATGACTTGACACAAATAAGCTTACATCATCAGGAAAACTTCAAAGGATAAACCACCCAAAAAAGATATAAAAATAGACCTTTTCAAACAGAAAGTCAGAAGTCGCTGGTAAGACAAGCATTTCTCAACTTTACAGAAATTCTCTGTAGGTTTACAACTTTTGAGTCTCAGGCAATCAAGGTATTTAATTTTGGTGGATATTCTGGATTAAGAAATAAGTAGAAGTGTGGAAATGTAATAGAAACATAGAAACATAGAATCTAGGAGCAGGAGTAGGCCATTCGGCCCGTCGAGCCTGCTCCGCCATTCAATACGATCATGGCTGATCATCCAAATCCAGTACCCTGTCCCTGCTTTAATCCCCACAGTACACATATCCCACCCGACCCCCGTAACCCCACGTATTTAATTCCCCCTAACATATCCCATCCTATCCCCATAACCCCACATATTTAATCCCCCCTAACACTAAGGGTCAATTTATCATAGCCAAATCAACCTAACCCACACATTTTTGGACTGTGGGAGGAAACCGGAGCACCCGGAGGAAACCCACGCAGACACGGGGAGAATGTGCAAACTCCACACAGACAGTCACCCGAGGTCAGATTCGAACCCGGGTCTCTGGCGCTGTGAGGCACCAGTGCTAACCACTATGCCACCGTAATGAAGTTAAGATTTGAGAATAAGGATCTCTGAGAATAAGAAATGTAAGCTATTTGTATTTTGAATGATTAAAGTTGCGATTGCCATAATAAATGTTAACTGAATGTCGGTTCTTTAATAAATCTATATATTGTTCGAATTATCTCAAAGAGTATTTCTGTATCATCTTGCGAACTCAATTTCTGTACACTCAAAGGAGTTGCAGAATTCTGGGGGGTATTCCGGACCCTCATAATGTCCGGAAGGTTACAGTCTTTCCTTTAGGGAGAGGTAGTCTGACCTTTAGACCCAATTAAGCGTCTTATAGGATCCGGCTACCGCAAACTTTAGTTGAAGGTAAACGTCTGGGGAATACGTCTGATCTGGGGTAGTCCAAAAGGGCTAGGACTTGTAATTATCCCTTCACCCTTTAATCCAGGGAAGGAGCCTCCGAGGCCAGTAGCGCTGAGTGCTAACTTCATTAGCGGCCTGGCGCTACCAGCCCGTTAGTGCCCTAAGTGAAGTGGTAGTGCTTGATTTAGCGCTCCACTTCATTCTTAGAGCGCTAAAGCCAATATCGCAGTATGTGGCACTAATTAGCGCCCACCCTGATGATGTTAGCGCCCCGAATTTTTCCCACAGTGTCTAAATTTGTGATGATCTGTCCAGTAGTTGTAAAATCCTGAAAAGAAATTTAATGAATCCTCTCCTCTACAGTTGTGTTACAGATGTTGCATATTATCATTTAGTAACAGATTTAAAGATAAACCTTTCACTTGTTTTATCGACATAACAGTGTCATTTAAATTTCATCTGAAGTACAGCCTACAACGAAAATGTATCCCTGAGTGGAATTACTAGCTCATTATCACCCCTAACAAACAATTCTTCATCATTTGACTGTCTCCTTCAACTGTTGTTTCAGAAACCGGGCTCGAACTGACCTGGAAAGAACTGACGATATCAGACCCTTCAGCTAAAATCATCCCCGACAGCCTGCATGATTTTTTGAATTAAAATGTGTTATACAGTAATCAAATCCTCTTCCTTGCAGCAAAGATAATTTCTCCTAATTACCCTGTCATATCAAAGTGTGGCTCACGTCGACCCTATTTAAAATCTGGCCCTTCCCCAGCAAATCTGAGGATTGCATCAGTAAGTTGCTAAGGATCCAGACCACAGCAGCTTAGACAGTGCTGCTGCCTGCTGTAGCATAAAACAAAGAAAGACAAACATATACTTTCATCCTTTCCTATGTGTCAGCTGTGGCTCAGTGGGTAGCACACTCACCTCTGAGTCAGAAGGTTGTGGATTCATATTCCCACTCCAGGGACTTGTGCATATAGAAACATAGAATCTAGGAGCAGGAGTAGGCCATTCGGCCCATCGAGCCTGCTCCACCATTCAATACGATCATGGCTGATCATCCAAATCCAGTACCCTGTCCCTGCTTTAATCCCCACAGTACACATATCCCACCCTATCCCACGTAACCCCACGTATTTAATTCCCCCTAACATATCCCATCCTATCCCCATAACCCCACATATTTAATCCCCCCCTAACACTAAGGGTCAATTTATCATAGCCAAATCAACCTAACCCACACATTTTTGGACTGTGGGAGGAAACCGGAGCACCCGGAGGAAACCCACGCAGACACGGGGAGAATGTGCAAACTCCGCACAGACAGTCACCCGAGGTCAGATTCGAACCCGGGTCCCTGGCGCTGTGAGGCACTAGTGCTAACCACTACGCCACCGTGTTGCTATAAAGCTAGGCTGACACTCCAGTGCAGTGCTGAGGGAGTGCTGCACTGTCGGAGGTGTCTTTCGGATGAGACATTAAACCGAGGCTCCGTCTGCTCTCTCAGGTGGACGTAAAAGATCCCAAGGCACTATTTCGATGTAGAGCAGGGGAGTTATCCCTGATGTCCTGGCCAATATTTATCCATCAATCCACATAACAAAAACAGATTATCTGGCACATTGCTGTTTGTGGGACCTTGCTGTGTGCAAATTGGCTGCTGTGTTACATACAAACATACGAATTAGGAGCAGGAGTAGGCCACTCGGTCCCTCAAGCCTGCTCCGCCATTCAATAAGATTATGGCTGATCTGATTACTCCACATTCCCGCCTACCCCCGATAACCTTTCACCCCCTTGCTTATCAAGAATCTATCTACCTCTGCCGTAAAAATATTCAAAGACTCTGCTTCTACTGCCCTCTGAGGAAGAGAGTTCCAAAGACTCACGACCCTCACAACCTTTTCCTCATCTCTGTCTTAAATGGGCGACCCCTTATTTTTAAACAGTGACCCCTAGTTCTAGATTCTCCCACAAGAGGAAACATCCTCTCCACATCCACCCTGTCAAGACCCCTCAGGATCTTATATGGTTCAATCAAGTCACCTCTTACTCTTCTAAACTCCTTTCCCACATTACAACAGTGACTACACTCCGAAAGTACTTCATTGGCTGTAAAGCGCTTTGAGGCGTCCGGTGGTCGTGAAAGGCGCTATATAAATGCAAGTCTTTCTTTCTATATTTAGGATCTGGAATTGGTTTTGCTGGCCAAGGTTAACTGGACTGTTTGACAACTCCGCAGCTCATGGTCACGCTTGTTTGCAAAGAAACTTAGTTAAGTTTCAGTCTGAATGATGCAATACCATCTTTGTATAGCTTGTAAATTAATATAAAATAATTAAATGAATGTTACCTACATTTCTGAACTAATTTTCAATCATAACACATTTTAACATTAGGAAGAGAATGTGATCAATGCACAAGGGTTATATAACTGCTTTCGATTTAACACTTTTAAGATACAGGCTATGCCTTTTGTCCACAAAGTTTTTGCTTGCCTGTTAAAATGCATTTCTATCCTACCTTTCAGCAAATTATTAAACAAAGAAGCAGTGTGAGTAATGAACTGTGAGGCCTGCAACCAGCGATACTGGCTGTTTAAAAGGTGTAATTAGCTTATTAAAATCTCCAAGCATTGCGAAGGCACACCTGGATCCACGATAGTCTCTCAAGGTTAATTTCTGCTGTAATATGCTAGAGATGTTTCAGGGGCTCGCGACAGAAATGTAACGGCAGCACCTAACTTTAAAGTCACAAATAATCCAACCACATTGATAAGAAAGTTGATATCATGGTAAATGTCAAACTATTTTATACAGTGGTATCAATTATTTTAGACTGTACATCAAAGATAGAGAGACTACCACTGTTTTTCTTTACTACAATGGGAAGAACAAAAATGACCTTTAAATGACATTTAGCAAACCTTTTTAACGAGTTTAACTGAAAAGTAAATCTTTCATGTTAAAAAGTTTCAATAGCACCTATTCTAATTCAGTGATTCAATAGGAAGCTTTAGATGTACAAGCCCAAAGTGATCTGGCTTCATGCTGAAAGAGATTGGGATCCTTCCTGGGAACCTGGGGGGAAAAATTTGGTTGATTTGCGCCTCCCATTAGCATCCTAAGAGGGCGCTAACGGGGCGCAAAGCAACTAGCGCCTGGGCGTGGCGCCGCTAACGCCTCCCGCGAAATTCAGCGGGAGGTTAGCGGCGGTGGTAACCGTTAGCGCCCTGCGGTGCTGCGCCTCTGGCGCTGACGACATCGCCATGCGCAGCGCCCCCGCTCGCGCCCCGGCCGCGATCTTCGGTAGCGCCCCCTGACTTACCACCGGACGCTATGTCCGACAGGGTCAAGGGGGCCTACCTGCGGCCGGGGCAGCATAAATTAAAGGGGAGGTGCCAGGCGGTAATTTTTGTTGCTGGCTGCCTGCCAGCACCTGCCCCCGTTGCTGTCGCCGGCCTCCTGTGCAGCCCCCCCGCGGGGTGCCGGCTACGTTCCGTGCGCCCGACACTTCTCTTGAGTGCCGGGCTCGTTTGCTGGCAATCCGATCCCTGGTGGCCCAGCTGGGCCCCGGGTCACGCTGCTCTAGGCCCCTCCCCTTTAATAAGGGGAGGAAGGCCTGCAGTACCGCAGCGCGACGTGCCGCAACGCTTGGCGCTGCTGCAGGTAGCACCGCGATATTCACTCGCAGCGCTCTTGGGGCACTACCAGTGAATTTCGGGTACGGGGGCGCTAACTTTTTCAGGGCGCTAAAAGTAGCGCCCCGGCGAAGTTAGCGCCCCAAAGGGGGCGCGACCCAATTTTGCCCCCCTGGAATCTTCTCATCACTCGGACCTCCAGGAAAGTCACTTTTGTTTTAAACGCCCTAATGATACAAATAGCCAGCTTACACTGAAACTACACTACCACACATCAGTGCCAGATCTGGACCGATATCAAAGACAATACTTAAAAAACTAAGGATACCTTTTAGCCATTAGTCATTTGAGAAGAAAAAATGTGTTTTGTTCTATTGTCAATCATACTGCCTGCCCTACTTCTAGTTTATATTTTACTGCAGCATAACTTGACTGCACTGGTAAGCTATTCATGTGGAACATAAATGGTACGAATGGCATCATTAAAGAATTGGGGACATAGCAAGCTAGGACATTGTCCTTTCAAAGGAGACATGATCATAGAAAATAAAATCCAATCATTTATTCTATTATATCTGATGCTCAGTATTTCCTGATGGACTGTACCTTTATCTCTCGGATCTCAATTTGAATCTTCCCAGAGGTAAAGGGCAGTGTCGCACCCACTGCAACACCCATTTCCCCCACTTCCACTATTCTCTGAAGATCCTACTTTGGCGAGGTTTGAATTTTGAATTAAGAAGCTACAGATTTCTATTTTTGAATGGCTAGCCTTAGTGGTTATTTACTCTTTAGTTCCCTAGGTTATGGTTTGAACACATTAAGGGAATTCAAATTCAGATCTTCATTTTGTCAGTAAAATTACTTCATTATTCCAAACGTTCTTTATTAACGTCCTTGTAAGGGATGCAGTGCCGTACTTATATTTCATATCCTTCCTTTATGGCCTGGCTGAGATTAGAACTTGCTTTTAGGAGAATTGCAAGCCCATAATTTATGTCTCATCACTCTATGGTATAATACTTTGATAAAGCAATATGCACTGTGTCGGTCAGCTGCTTGACTATTAGTCTTTTCAAAGATAGAAGCAACTTCATCAGCATCTATTTATAATTATCCAGCAGTTAGTACTCTGCAACAGTTTAACCTGTCACAAATAATCTCTATTTTAGATATTAGGGGGTAGAGTTTCCGTTAGGCTGCGCTAGTTTTTCCAGTACAATTCGCCAGAAATCGGCCACACCAGCGCAGAGGTCGAGGAATTTCAAGTGCAAGTTAAGTCCAGCGCAAATCCAGTTTCCACATTCTTTTGCGATGGTTTAAAAAACATCATGCTGAAAACCGGCCCCTCCCACAAAATTGGCCACGCCCTCAGATCAAATTAATCACCATTTCAAGTTTCCACTAATTGCACCCACTTGCGGGCCTTCGAGGAGGAGGCTCTTAAAATTAAGGTGTATTTTTTAGGCGCAAGGGCACTAATAGGTACCTTTTAACAGCTTTTAAATATTAACAAATATCTGATTTACTAAGGAATTGACGACTGTACACCGATGCAACTAGTAAATGGTTCTGCATAGTTTTTTAAAGTCATTTTCAGTTATTTAAAATGGGGTTACAATTACGTTCTAAGATGCTGCCCGATTGCACTGGCTCATGGAAGATTTCACTTTGTGATTAGGCAAATGAGCTTCAGTGGAAACTTGAACCATAAAATCAATTCGAAAAACTAGCGCAATTTGCGCCCGGATTGCTAAATGCACCCAAAGCAGAAACTCTAGCACTAAGTCCAATTGGACGTCGACTTATGGTTTTGACTATTTGATTGGAATAGTGGACAATTGCAAATTCACATACTACGGAGTCTATTTTCAAGGCCTCCGACAGGCAGGAATGAAGAGACAGTGCTGCGAAAATTGCAGCCCTGAACTTGCTCCATTCCCGCTCTTGATCCTCCCACCACCATTTCCGACCTGGCGTGGAAATGGGCGGAGAGATTGGCCACCTGTTTCAGACGGGAACCTACTGACAGGCTAAGTGAGTGGGCAAACATTTGGCAGATGGAGTATAATGTGGGAAAGTGTGAGGTTATACACTTTGGCAGGAAAAATAAAAAAGCAAATTATTATTTAAATGGAGAGAGATTACAAAATGCTACAGTTCAGAGGGACCTGGGGGTCCTTGTGCATGAAACACAAAAAGTTAGCATGCAGGTACAGCAAGTAATCAAAAAGGCAAATGGAGTATAAAAGTAGGGAACTCCTGCTACAACTATACAGGGTATTGGTGAGACCACACCTTCAGTACTGCATACAGTTTTGGTCTCCTTATTTAAGGAAGGATATACTTGCATTGGAGGCAGTTCAGAGACGATTCACTAGGTTAATTCCAGAGATGAGGGGGTTGACTTATGAGGAAAGGTTAAGCAGGCTGGGCCTATACTCATTGGAATTTAGAAGAATGAGAGGTGATCTTATTGAAACATATAAGATACTGAGGGGGCTCGACAAGGTAGATGCAGAGAGGATGTTTCCCCTCATGGCGAAATCTAGAACGCAGGCGCACAGTTTTAGAATAAAGGGTCACCCTTTTAGAACTGAGATGAGGAGGAATTTCTTCTCTCAGAGGGTCGTAAATCTGTGGAAATCTCTGCCTCAGAGAGCTGTGGAGGCTGGGTCATTAAATACGTTTAAGGTGGAGATAGACATATTTTTGCAAGATAAGGGTGTAAAGGGTTATGGGGAGCGGGCGGGGAAGTGGCTTTGAGCCGAAGATCAGCCATGATCTTATTGAATGGCGGAGCAGGCTCGAGGGGCCAAGTGGCCTATTCCTGCTCCTATTTCTTATGTTAACTCTTATGTTAACTACTTGTAATGTGCATTTTGAGGTCCTACACCATTTGTAGGACCCTGATGCAATCCTTAGGTACAAACAGGCAGCGCATGCGCTAGGCGTAGAGCAGCCCAACCAGCTGTCCTTAAAGGGACCACTGCAGGCTCCCCAGAAGATCCGGAAATTAACCTGTTTATGTGCAATAGGAAATGTCCAAAAGATTACTTTATGCTCCACGTACTGTGTACTTTTGTACTGTATGCTCTATTCTATCATGCGTGCTTGTTAAATAGAAGAGGCACAGGGAGTGAATCTCATCGATGTCTTCAGCACTTATGCCCTTATTACGCTGTTATCGCACTAAAAAGATCAAGGAAATTTGTGCTTTAGTGTAGTTGTGATCAAGTTTCCTTGATCTGTGCAACACTTGTCAAAGCCCCTCAGTGCTCATTTTCTTGGCTGAATTGTTCAAGTTCACAGAATTTCCTGGTTTTATGCCACTCCTGCACTCCAGCAGCATAGCAGAGGACAGCAGCACACCAGGAACAACCCTCCCCACACATGTACAGACTGCACCAAATAAACGAGGGCAATGACTATGCTTCCCCAAGGATGCAATTTGGACATCACTGCCAACTTCATCACAAAGATTTGAAGAGTCGTTGCACTGCCACAACTGTTCCGTCTGTGGCAATTAAAGTGACAACAGCCCTCAACTTATAGGGCTCCAGATCCTTCCAGGCCGCAAGAGCAGATCTACATAAGAACATAAGAAATAGGAGCAGAAGTAGGCCATTTGACCCTTCGAGCCTGCTCCGCCATTCAATAAGATCATGGCTGATCATCTACCTCATCTCCACTTTCCTGCACTATCCCCATATCCCATGATTCCCTTAATATTCAAAAATCTATCAATGTCTGTCTTGAATATACTCAACGACTGAGCCTCCACAGCCCTCTGGGGTAGAGAATTCCAAAGATTCACCACCCTCTGAGTGAAGAAATCTCTCCTCATCTCAGTCCTAAATGGCTGACCCCTTATTCTGAGACTGTGAACCCTGGTTCTAGACTCCCCAGCCAGGGGAAACATCCTCCCTCCATCTGCCCTGTCAAGTCCTGTAAGAATTTTGTATGTTTCAATAAGATCACCTCTCATTCTTTTAAACTCTAGAGAATATAGGCCTAGTCTACTCATAGGACAATCCCCCTATCCCAGGAACCAGTCTGGTGAACCTTCGTTGCACTCCCTCTATGGCAAGTATATCCTTCCTTAGGTAAGGAGACCAAAACTGTACACAATACTCCAGGTGTGGTCTCACCAGGGCCCTATATAATTGCAGTAAGACATAGTTACTCTTATACTCAAATCCTCTTGTAATAAAGGCCAATATACCATTTGCTTTCCTAATTGCTTGCTGTACCTGCATGTTAACTTTCCGGGATTTGTGTATAAGGACACCAAGGTCCGTCTGAACACCAATATTTCCCAATCTCTCAGCATTTAAAAAATACTCTGCTTTTCTATTTTTACTACCAAAGTGGATAACTTCACATTTCTCCACATTATATTCCATTTGCCATGTTCTTGCCCATTCATTTAGCCTGTCTATATCCCCTTGAAGCCTCCTTGCATCCTCCTCACAACTTACATTCCCACCCAGCTTTGTATCATCAGCAAACTTGGATATATTACATTTGGTCCCCTCATCCAAATCATTGATGTAGATTGTGAATAGCTGAGGCCCAAGCACTGATCCTTGCGGTACACCACTAGTTACAGCCTGCCAACCCGAAAATGACCTGTTTATTCCTACTCTCTGTTTTCTGTCCATTAAATAATCCTCAATCTATGCTAGTATATTACCCCCATCCCATAATCCCTAATTTTGTTTAATAACCACTTGTGTGGCACCTTATCGAATGCCTTCTGAAAATCCAAATATACCACATCCACTGGTTCCCCCTTATCTATTATGCTAGTTACAACCTCAAAAAACTCTAACAGATTTGTCAAACACGAATTCCTTTTCATAAATCCGTGTTGACTCTGCCCAATCCTATTATTATTTTCTAAGTGCCCTGTTACCATGTCCTTAAGAATAGATTCTAGCATTTTCCCTACTACTGATGTCAGGCTAACTGGTCTGTAGTTCCCTGTTTTCTCTCTCCCTCCTTTCTTAAATAGTGGGGTTATATTTGCTACCTTCCAATCCACAGGAACCGTTCCAGAATCTATGGAATTTTGGAAAATGACAACCAATGCGTCCACTATCTCTATAGCCACCACTTTCAAAACCCTAGGATGTAGGCCATCAGGTCCAGGGGATTTATTGTCTTTCAGTCCCATTAATTTCTCCAGTACTATTTTTTTACTAATACTAATTTCTTTTAGTTCCTCATTCTCGCTAGAGCCTATTTCCGGGAAGTTTTTTGTGTCTTCTTCCGTGAAGACAGACACAAAGGGCTGGATTTTCTCAGTGGTGGCGGGATGGTGGCGGGAGAGCTGGTTGGTGCCTTCCGGTCCCGCTCCCCGCTGCAGCCGCTCTGTCAAAGGGATTTTCCCTTGATTGGCCTTGTTAAGCCCGCCCTGCGGGCTTCCCAGCCAATTAACAGGAAGCGGGTCTGATGACGTCATTTGATGACGCATCATCAGTCGGTTTCCTTAAAAGGACCACGTCCACATTGAGTTTGACAGTTGTTCTGTCAGTGTTTGACAGCATTGTGGTGTTGCAAACACTGACAAGCACTGCACAAAGGTGGATGGTTGCACCCAGGCTCTCCATGAGCATATGGAGGGAGTCACAGCATGCAGGAAGGTTCTCTTCCCTTCCAAGGGCGGAAGAGACCTCCCCAGGACACCAACGCAGCCTGGTTGCACATTGCACAGGAGGACACAAGCAGGGATGTCGTCAGGAGGACCAGGCTGCAGTGGCGCCAACCTTTCAGTGATCGTAGTGGATCACAAAACGTTACTGCAAAGCCACACTCAACCTCATCCTGCTGTGCCACTCATCACATCCCCATCACTCTGCCTTCCCTACCCTACTCCTGCACATCCTTACTCACACCAACTTACCTTGAACCTCCACCCATCCCTCTCTATCTACATTATCACTTCCCCATCTCACTAGCCACCCCTCACACTCACCCTCATCCTAGTGCAAACATACCAACTAACAACTCACAAGGGTAGGCACTTGAGAGATTTAGCCAATGTCCATGTGAAGTTTCTGGTAATATGCTTTCATACAGTGAAATCTATATTTTCAACACTGCTCCTTCTTGGACAGATCTGTGCACATCTTGAAAAATTTCTTATGAAGTTCCAGTAAATGTTGAGACATAACTCCCCCACCCCCCCCCCCCCCCCCCCGCCCCGCTATAGTGATGAGTGTGCATGGAATGGCTTGGACATTAAAGGGATTCTTTACGGTGCTGGAGTTGGATGGTATCAACCTGGACGCATCAGGTGGCAGCCAGGGTTTACAGCGTCAAGTGAAGTAAATCTGGCCATGGTGATGCCATCGCTGGCCTCCTGGGCAGCAATGTTGTCAAGGGCTGATGCCCTATGTCCTGTGCAGCATCAGGTGATGGTGGAGAAGGTTGGTGTTGTTGTTGGTGCTGCTGGTGTGCCTGGTGATTGGTGTTGGTGTTGGGGCTGACCGTGGAAAGAATTGGAGGAGCAAGGTGAGATAGTTTCCAGGGCACCGATGTTGCTGCAATAGATGTCAGCTGCATGTGAGATGACAGAAGCGATCTGTCAATGGTGAGAAAGGTTGTTCCATTGAGGTGGCACTGGACATACAGTTGCCTCTAAACACTTGCAAGCTAAAGAAATCGCTATATGTCTTACAAATGCAGTAACCAACAGTTTCTGCACTCTGAAACTGACCATCTGCAACATGGCATCCTTTACACCACTTCTGCAGCTGTCAGCTTGTCAGATACATCAGAGCAGACTCAACTCACACCAGGGTGAGCTGGCGTGTTCCCCGAGTAGCGGGTAACCCGTGGGGGAGCACGTAAAATTGGAAGGAAGCCTCAAAATACTATTAAATTGGTGCTGAACAAGCTATTTAATGAGCTCAATTGTCTCCCCCTGCAGCTTGGTGTCGGGTCAGTTCTCCGCTGACAGACCCAACACCTGAGAGACTCGCGTGGAGGTGGGTTGATAGCGGGTTTCCTATCCGCTGTCAATCTTTGCTATTTTGACAGCGGACCCGCCTCCAAACCTGACCTCTGAGCGCTGGCAAAATCCAGCCCAAAGTATTTGTTTAATTTCCCTGCCATTTCCTTATTCCCCATTATAACTTCTCCTGTCTCAGCCTGTAAGGGACCCACATTTACTTTCACTAATCTTTTCCTTGTTACATACCTATAGAAGCTTTTATAGTTTGTTTTTATGTCTCTCACTAGTTTACTCTCATTCTATTTTCCCTTTCTATATCAATTTCTTGGTCCTCCTTTGCTGAATTCTAAAATCCTCCCAATCCTCAGGCTTACTGCTCTTTTTGGCAAAATTATAAGCCTCTTCCTTTGATCTAAAACTATTTTTAACTTCTCTTGTTAGCCACGGATGGACCACTTTTCCTTTGGGGTTTTTGTGCCTTAAAGGAATGTATATTTGTTGTAAATGATGTATTAATTCTTTAAATGCTAGCCATTGCTTGTCTACCATCATACCTTTAAATGTAATTTACCAATCTACCATAGCCAACTCACTCCTCATACCTACATAGTTTGCTTTGTTTAGATTTAAGACCCTAGTTTCGGATTTAACTCAATCACTTTCAAACTCAATATAAAATTCTATCATATTATGGTCACTCTTCCCTAAAGGCCCCTTTACTACAAGCTTATTAATTAACCCTTTCTCATTACACAATACTAGATCTAAAATAGCCTGTTCCCTAATAACAACAGAAAACAACAGAAAACGCTGGAAAAACTCAGCAGGCCAGGCAGCATCCTGTTCCCTAGTTGGTTCCTCAACATACTGATCTAGAAAACTATCTTGCATACATTCCATGAATTCGTCCTCCACACTATTACTGCAAATTTGGTTTGCCCAGTCTATATGCTGATTAAAGTCCCCCATGATCACTGTATTACCCTTGTTACATGCGCCTCTAATTTCTTGATTTATACTCTGCCCTACATTACAACTACTGTTTGGGGGCCTATAAACAACTCCCACCAATGTTTTCTGCCCCTTGCTGTTTCTTAGCTCCACCCAAACTGATTCAACTTCTTGATTTTCCGAGCTAAGATCCTTTCTCTCTACTGTCTTTATCCCATCCTTTATTATCAGGGCTACCCCTCCTCCTTTTCCATTTTGCCTATCTCTTCTAAAAGTTAAGTATCCTGGAATATTTCATTCCCAACCTTGTCCACTATGATACCACATCTCCGTAATGGCTATTAGATCAAACATATTAATTTCTATCTGCGCTATTAATTCATCTATTTTATTGCAAATGCTTTGTGCATTCAGATATCGTGCCTTTAGCTTTGACTTTTTTCTATTTTTCCCTGACGTTACCTTAGTCACTGATGCCCTATTACCTTTGTTACTCTCTTTGTTCCTTCCTGACCTACTCTGCTTATTTTTACCCAAACCTCTACACTGCTCTAGAGCCTTGACATTTCTCTTGCTGCTTTTAAATATTCTCTTTCCTGAATCCTCCCAACCCCCTCCCCCTTCATTAGTTTAAAGCCCTGTCTACTGCCCTAGTTATTCGGTTCGCCAGGACACTGGCCCCAGCCTGGTTTAAGTGGAGCCCATCCCAACGGAACAGCTCCCTCTTTCCCCAGCACTGGTGCCAGTGCCCCATGAACTGAAACCCCTTCCTCCCACACCACTCTTTGAACCACGCATTTAAACCTCTAATCTGTTTGTCCCTATGCCAATTTGCACGTGGCTCAGGTAACAATCCCGAGATTATTACCTTTGAATTTGGATCCTGGCTCCTCAAACTCCCTCAGCAGAACCTCGTTCCTAGTTTTACCTATGTTGTTGGTTCCTACATGGACCATGACAACTGGATCCTCCCCCTCCCACTCCAAGTTCTTCCATGTAACATTAACCAGGGAGCTGTCAGGGTCTGCACCTATCAGGTAACAGACACCGTTACTTGTGCAAAGAAGTCCGAATCTACTGAATAGTCTATTTCTCGACTTACTCTAATGTTCATAAATAACAAATCACGAGACAAGTGCGCCGTGTATATCAAAGCAAACATTTCTTTTATAGTAAGCTAATGAGGTGGAAGGTTGTGCGTGTGAGGATAAGGCTGTCAGTTAAGAAGTGTGTGGCAACTGCGATGGAAGAGGTGAAGTGAGATGTGTCGGGGTGACGATGTTAGAGTGGAGGAAGGTGTTGTGCAAGGCAGTTGATGTGTTAGGAAGTTGTAGGTGCCCTTACCCAGGGAGTAGTGTGAGGGACTAGGAGTAGTGTGAGTGTTGTTTTAAGAGGTTGAAGAGTGTGGTGATGCCTAGGGTAGGCAGGATGGAAAGGGAGATGTGGTGACATGCTACCCTTGCCTGCCTTTGTGAAGTATTTTCGCTTCTTTCTGCACTGTTGATCAGTCTGGGTGTAAAGGAATTGGGAGTCAGTGCCGGGGCAGTGCTAGTGCCAACTCCCTGCAGGTGGCATGACTGATGTTGGTATCGGCTTTGAGATAGGAAGACATAGGAGTGTGAGACTTCTTTCTAATACCTCTTGGAGGAGGGCATGGAGGTCTTGATCAGAGAAGTCAGTTTTGCTGTCCTGGCTTAGTGTCCAGCGGGCACAGCTGGCACCTAATTGGGTATGGTAGTGCCAATCTGGACTGATGTTGTGGGTGAGAGATGCCTTCAAGTGATTTGGTGAAAATTGCCAGCGAAACCACGTTTCACCTGCTTATCTTGCTGTCATTCATTGCTCTGCTGCTGCGGGGAGTCTGTAGAGTACCTTTAGGCCATTGTTGCACAGAAGTTTTGTGGGGGTGGAGTTCACAACTGACGCCATCTCCACATTCAAGTTACACCAGAGTTGCATCAAGAATATTTAAATGAACTTACCCCAGGAAACCTGCTGGTGAACGGTATAACTTTCCGGCATAACTGACATCAAGGAAATTCCCTCCCACTATTTAAGAGTGAAATAACTTGTGTTGGTGACCCAGAATTAGCATTAGAAATAGCTAGCATTGCATAGAAACAGAACAATAAGTTCAGGTTTTGAGTAGACCCTTCATCTGAAGAGGATTCACCCACAATGTTAACCCTTCCTTCTCCTACAGATACTAACCGACCTGCTGTGCATTTCCAGCATTTTCAGTTTGTATTTCAAACTTGCAGGATTATTTAATTTTCTTTTCATTGCCAGACTTTAGCAAATTTACTACGTGAAGGAGAAGCAAGAATTCATGCATCTAGCATTTTAACAATGTACAGGAGCCATTTACATGGTAGCTACCTCACGTGCAGATGTTACGTCTTTCCAAACAAGCTATATTTCCAAACACATCCCATGTTATAAACAAGCAATTGGTCATACTTAGCAATAGATATGTTGTATGTTTGAACAGCTCCAAGTGTCTGATGCAGCCTGTGCTCATCATGCTTAGGTTAAATAAAAGTTGTTCAGGGGCTATTGAACTAGAGAGATATTATCCAAAGTGTTCAGCCAATTTTTGGATGGACATCACAATGGAGATAATTTTGGCTTTGGGTGATAGTGTGAACAGGCTCTCTCAATTTAGCCACTAGTTATACATCTCTCCCAATACATTGAGGTCAATAGAAGTGAAAATCGAGAGAGATGTGTGAGGGGTGACTGAATTGATAGCGCCCGTTTTACACTATCACCCAGAGCCAAAATTACCCCCACTGTTTGGGTCACTCTGTGAGACCAGAATGTATTGATCCAACTTACATTAAAACTAAATCTAGCTCCAATAAAGACAACCTGAGTTTTCGGTGCACTGGAAGTTCTTGGAATCTGAAGTTAGGCAGCCGGTGAAATAGTATCAGCTGACCAAAGGGGGATGCATTAAGTCGCTATCTTCCTTGGATTCAGAATGGGTTGCAAAACAGTGGTCTAAAATTTGGTGTTTTTGGTGGGAAAAGTGATTATGTTAGAGGGTGGATTTAAAATGATCAGTGTTCAGCAATTTATTATGATGAGGTCATAATTAAAACAATGCGATTATTGCTAATTTTCTAATAATCCGTTCTTATGTTTAAATGCATACAGCCAACACTCCCATCTTCATGATGTGATCTCTTTCAGAAGTGGAGAGGGAAAATGAACTTGGACACAGGGTTGTCCATAATCACCATGAATGTTTTCCATATTTAACGAAAAGAAAGACTTGCATTTATATAGCGCCTTTCATGACCACCGGACGTCCCAAATTGCTTTACAGCCAATTAAGTGCTTTTTGAAGTGTCACTGTTTTAATGTAGGAAATGCAGCAACCAATTTGTGCACAGCAAGCTCCCACAAACAGCAATATGATAATGACCAGATAATCTGTTTTAGTGATGTTGATTGAGGGATAAATATTGGCCAGGACACCAAGGATAACTCCCCTGCTCTTCTTCGAAATAGTGTCAAGGGATCTTTTACGTCCACTCAAGAGAGAGAGCGACGTCTCAACTGAAAGACGGTACCTCCGGCAGTGCAGCACTGGAGTGTCAGACTAGATTTTTGTGCTCAAACCTCTGGAGTGGGACTTGAACCCACAACCTTCTGACTCAGAGGCGAGAGTGCTACCCACTGAGCCACAGCTGACATATTTGCTAGCAGAAGTCCTCCATTGTTGGACGGAGAGGTCTCTCTGCTTATTTCTCCCCTCACTCTGAGATGGAGTAGCTCCATTAAGCAATTGATTCAAGCGTAAGTTGAAACTCAGCTACTGAGGTTAACTAAGTTCAAATATCTATGCAGGCTGTAACTTAAAGCTGGGATCTTTGGCTCCGAGTTGAATGTTTCATCTCAATTATCAATACATTGAATTATTTACATTCAAATCCTTGCGTAATGTTTTAGTTTTGGCAATTTGCTTATATTCCAAACTTGTAAAACTTTTTCCATTTTAACCAAATTTGGATTTACATTTTATCAATCAACACAGTGAATAAATGAATAAAATTTGCTGATATGTCTTTTTCTAGCTCTCCTGAAGGAGCTGACTTACATTCCTATGGGTGCCAGCCACCCTCTGAACACGACTCCAAGTGGGCATTCTACATGTGTGAACTGAGACAGCTCACAGCTGAGCCTGATCTTGCCCTCACCTGATGATCACTCTTCTACTTCCATGCAGAAGTGAGGAACTTTTGATTCATGGAAACCCACAAAGTGTTTCCATTAAGAGGCTCGTCGTGTCCTGCACAATTTGTCTAATTTTCATGTGCTTTATTTCGGCTGGCGTTAACTTCTTTAGCATCCCAATTCCTGACTAATTCAGCACAGACCAGGGATTGAAACTGAAATCCTCTGACCTGTATGGCTTCGTACCAGTACTAGAACATGGGGCCCATTTACCCACTGAGTCATTGAGGGAGCCATTCAGATAAAGAAAAGAAAATTGAGAAGATTTTGCGTGTTATAAAGTGCCTTATCACATCCTCAGGATGCCCCAAAGCACTTCGCATCCAATGAATTGCTTTTGACGTGTAAACACTTTGTTATGTAGGCAAATGCAGCAAATTTGCACGCAACAACGAGATGAGTGGCAGTCCATCTGTTTTTGGTGGTCTTTGAAGGAGGAATGTTGCGCAGGACACCGGGAGAACACCCTGCTCATCTTCAAATAGTGCCATGGGATCAGTGATGTCCACCTGAACAGATAGGCAGGGCCTTGGTTTAACGTCTATTTTAAAAGACAGCACCACTGACAATGCTTCACTCCCTTGATACTGCACTGAAGTGTTAGCCTACATCATGTGCTAATGTCCTGGAGACGGGCTTGAATCCACAACCTTCTGAGTCAGTGAGGAGAGTGCTACCACGGAGTCAAACTGACACTCATCATGCCGCTTATAATGTATAGCTGTTCAGTGGATCATTTTGAAACACGTATTTTCAGGGCGTACAGTTTAGTTGCATTGAAGACTTGTTACAAATGTAAATTGCGCTATAAATGATTTCTCTTTTATGTGTAACATATAATTAATAGACTTAAATTTGGAAGAGCGTGCTTGATATAGCTGATAGATAAAGATTTATGATTTGAGATAAAGAAATATAATATAATAATTTAGATTTCACGCTAAAAGCAAACGATGAAAGAAATTTAAAAGCAGTAGATGCTAGCTACAGGGTAAATGAAAACATCCATTTTAAGGGAACATTTGGTTAAGCATCAATCCCATCCTCCTACAATGCACGGTCTTTGATTAATGGGAACCCACAGGGTGTTTCCATTAAGAGGCTTGTAGTGTACTGCAAGATCTTGCTTAATTTTTATATGCTTTATTTCATATGCAGGCAAGACATGGGACCTATGCTGATGCAGGCATTACCCATTTTAGCACTATGGTACAAGACTCTGAAGTACAGGTGCATTTTGAGACCACTGCAGTACTAATCCTTCGAGTTTCTTTCCTCATATTTTTATATGAGCCACTTATATATCCCGCACTGTCCATCCGTGATCACATGCTACTTCTTGTACAGAATCTGATAGATTCTTTCACAGTACCACTGCTGTGCCCTTGGGTACAATAAATAAAGCTGGACCAGGAGAATAAATGTAGACTCATTCCTATCAAACTAAGTAAACAAGAATATGACTGTATAATATTACCTAGCTAGTCTGGTTAAGTCCATGTACACATATATAAATCATTTTTAAACCTATTGCAGATCCATCAGAGAATGATATAATTACAAAATAAGCATATCCGGTTAACATTGCATTGCTAAATTGTCTAGCTGTTAAAAATAAAAAGGATGTGTTTTATTCTGACACTGAATGCATACAACTGATTTATAAAGTTGGCTGCTGAGTGAAAATAAAAGACAATTTTTAGCAAAGGAAGACATCACCAGAAAAATCCCCTTACCACTTATCAGATGCACTATGATTCCTGGTAGCCTCCTCTAGAAGTTTGATAATCAACCCTATTGCTTATCCGTTGCTTCCTGCAGTCCCCTTTCCTGCATGCAATCCGGTTGTCTATCAAGCACTACCCGCAATAGTACACATGCGGCTCTCTGCCTTCCTGCTTGCGATGCTGCTCACACAGCCCTGCATGCAGAGATGACAGGCGTGGACGCACATTCAAGGGCATTCCCCAGGAATCAATATGCAAATCCTTCTCAAGAGATTGGCTCTGCTACACTCAGACCTTTGTGCGAACTTCAGGCATAAATCAAATGTGATATCCAAGCAGAGAAGCAGAGGAACTTAACTCCAGCTCTTTTCCAAGACACTAAGAAGTTTTAATAAGCTATCTTATATTAAATGACTAGATGAGTCAGATCAGCGCTGAGCCAATACCATCTAAAGACATAAAAATATTCACGCCCCTTAAGTAGCTGCTTCATAACTTAAGTAATGTCTCTTTTTTTCAGCTTAACCCTGTGAATACTGAAACACTGAGTCAGAGTGATGTGAACACTTGACCCTGAGACAGAATGCAAGAACATTACCAAATGGTGTTGAAGTATCTGCTTTAAGAGCTGCATCTCACCAGCTAAAACTTCCCTCACTGAAAACACCTCCATTCTTTTGATTTGTGATAGTTGGCTTACAGGTGAGGTAGAGTTCCCTCTCCCGCCATGCCTGGGATATGGTACCAGTCTATGCTGTCTATCCATCTACTAAAAACTTAAAAGGTGCTCCCTAATAATTCACTGCGTAAATTTACTGAGTGTTGCAATACTGAGCCATACAGACCAGAAGGTGCCAAGTTCAATCTATGGCCAATGCTCAGTTAAATGTTTGCAACCAAAGCAGTAGTGCAGTCACAATCAAATAGCCCACTCACACTCACTCAATGGCCAGGCTCATAAATGAAGAATCGTCACTTGGGTGAGGTATTAATAAATGTAGTTTTCCCTTACATCATACTATCTAAAATTTGGGAAAATGCAATCATGGGTACCTTGCCTTTTCCAAGAGAACCCTTTCCACATCCATTCCTCTGAGAAGACTCTCCCAGACAGTGCCAGTAACTATGATGATATATACCATACTTGTTTACCAGCCAAATCAAACCCAGATGCAATCTGTGTACCATGACAAGCCATTACAATGGCATTCTACTTCTGGCATCAAAACAGGAACATTTCTGTACATTTCGGAATATATGAAGTATTACAGACTGGAATAGAAACACCAAATGGAACCTGATAACATTTCCAACCTCAGAGTATTTGCACAGCGATGAATATTTTTGTTTGTTATGCTTTAATTTTGCTGTGAATATCCTTCAAAGGCTTAAACTGATGGTATTACTGTAACTGTAAGGTTTCTTTGGACTGTCTGATGATATTTACAAAAATCTTTACTAACACAATAACACACACATTTCATTAATACTCATTCACTTGGATACTCATTCACTTAGATCAATAACTGCATAAAAAGTTGAACATTACTGATGACCAAACCACTTTAGAAAATGGTTTAGGTAATTAGTAATGCATAAATTATTTTCAGCATTATTCAGTCTTATTCAAGGATAATCAATTCGTTGATCATTTTTAATAGCATGGATGTAAAATATATTTTTGTAAGCTTATAAAAGAGCCATAGAACTTTGTAAAACACCAAATCACGCTGTTTACATCAAAACAACGATTTCAGTAACAGTGTGCGGCAGATTCTCCATATACTGTGCTTGGAACCTTTTTCAGTGGAACGCCATGACAGATATCTTAAAAAATTGTAGTTTTCCAACATTAGCGTTTTGCTGAACATATATTTGAAACCCCCATAATCGCTGATGTTTTACACACTGAAAAACGAGCTGCCAGTGAGATGAAAACCAACCCCACAGATTCACAGGGCCTACTCTACCTGCCCCAGTTTAGCATAAGAAAGAACTTGCATTTATATAGAGCCCTTCCCCATCTCAAAGCACTTCACTACCAATGAAGCACTATTGAAGTATAGTCATTGTTATGTAGAGGAACGCAGCAGCCAATTTGCACATAGCAGGGCCCACAAACAGCAATGAGATAATGACCAGATATTGGGGGTGAAATTGGTCCTCGCCAGTAGCACAAAACAGGCTCATAGCGAATCGGCAGCCATTTTGCACCAAGCCCCATTCTCTTTTCTGTCAACCTCAATACCAAAGAAAACCAGGCATGATGTAAAATGACTTGTCGATTCGCTCTGAGCCCGTTTCTTCGCTTCTGGTGCAGACCAATTTCATCCCCAATCTGTTAAGTGTATTTCTCTTCTGGTTTATGAAGGAGCAGAAGGAAGGACGATAGAACCTCTATTAATGTGGCTTCTCTGCCAGTCTCTGTCACAGCCATTGAGCTGCATGAAATTCCACCAGCGAACAGAATATTTATGGCAACTCATTAAAGCAAACATTTTTTTGGTAGAATTAAATATTAAAACACTTGTATCTGCGAAGGAAATAACTTCAAAGTGCTGTAATTATAACTGAAACCCCAGAAAGGATTAAATTCAATCTATTTTCTAAGATATAATCAACAGAAAAAGAATGATTCTCATATTGTGTTAATTTTGCATTCAAAATTCAATTGTTTCCTCATAGAAGTACAAATAAAATTGGTTATTTGATGCATATTTCAGGGCCTTCAAGAATAGGGCAGCAACTCATATACCAGTGTCACTGCAAGCCCATATAATTTACATAGGGTGCTTAAAGAAATATATAAAAATCGTGCAGATGGTTGTAGCATAAAATGTTTTGTATTTGCAATAAACTAAGGGATCATCCTTAGCATTACTTAAAATAACTCAGAAGATATGGGGGCGATTTTGATGTCTCTGCAAACCCGTGTATCCACGGGAACAAGGCCAGACCAAAATTGCAGTGAGAAACTACCTGCAGTTTTCCTACTGTCTTCACGTTTGCTGCAATTTTGGAACAGCCTGCAAAAAAGTCAGCCAGGACTCCTGAGGAAACACGCAGGAGCCTTGTTACTATCTGCAAACCAGGGTCCTATGTCATACAAGGGGACCCAATGTAATTTGATTTGAAAATGCGAGCAGCGCCTGTGCTACATGTGCCCCGTCCACTGACACTGAGTGGTAAGCAGCCAAAACCAGCATCCCGTAATGGGAGTGCTTGAATTCGCTCAGAAAAGGACAACATACAGATTTGTGGAGGATTTTTTGGGGGAAGGATGAGCATGATTACAATTACTGTGCCTCCAGAAAAACCCTCTTGAGTTCTGCCTATCCTTTAAGGATCCTCTGCTGGCTCGGCTATGCGGATGGGCCAAGGGAATTCCTGTCTCTCTCAATCAGCGTGCTGTCTATCAGCGCTGGAAACATGTGGGCCAGTTCCATGCACATGAGGCCCAGCAATCAAATGGTTCAGGCCTTTCGCTGGCGGCATCTGGCAGGCATTCCGATCGCTCCACCCACCACCCGCCTGATGTACGCTAAAAATGAAAAACGGCCCCATGCATTAAGAGTCTAGACGGGGTAGAGGAGCAAGGGAACTCAGGGTACGGATACACAAATGACTAAAACTAGCCACACAGATTAATAGGAACATTAAAAAAAAGCAAACAAAGCACTGGGGTTAGTTTCTAGAGGAATAGAATCGAAAAGCAGAGAAGTTATGTCAAACGTATATCGAACTTTGGTTAGGCCACAGGTAATCTGGCAAAGTGAATCACCCGCCTTTTTCACAATGTGTCTGATTTTTATTCTACTGAAATCAACAGAATGAAGATTGGGCAGGCTCTACAATGAATGGGTAATCCGCTACACCAGGCAATTAAGGCCAAAATCTACCCCAAAATCGCATTGATGTAAATCCTGAGGTAAATTAAAGGATTATTGCCCTTGCACAAATCTTGAGGTTAATTAGAGAGTATTCCTTGTTTTTTTTTATTCATTCATGGGATGTGGGCATCGCTGGAAAGGCCAGCATTTATTGCCCATCCCTAATTGCCCTCGAGAAGGTGGTGGTGAGCCGCCTTCTTGAACCGCTGCAGTCCGTGTGGTGAAGGTACTCCCACTGTGCTGTTAGGGAGGGAGTTCCAGGATTTTGACACAGCGGCGATGAAGGATCGGTGATATATTTCCAAGTCAGGATGATGTGTGACTTGGAGGGGAACTTGGAGGTGGTGGTGTTCCCATGTGCCTGCTGCCCTTGTCCTTCTAGGTGGTAGAGGTCACGGGTTTGGGAGGTGGTGCCGAAGAAGCCTTGGCAAGTTGCTGCAGTGCATCTTGTAGATGGTACACACTGCAGCCACGGTACGCCGGTGGTATAGGGAGTGAATGTTTAAGGTGGTAGATGGGGTGCCAATCAAGCGGGCTGCTTTGTCCTGGATGGTGTCGAGCCTCTTGAGTGTTGTTGGAGCTGCACTCATCCAGGCAAGTGGAGAGTATTCCATCACACTCCGTACTTGTGCCTTGTAGATGGTGGAAAGTCTTTGTGGAGTCTGGAGGTGAGACACTGGGGAAGTTTTGCTTTAGATTGGCGACTGCTTGTAAATCCCCAGCTCTTCTCCAAAATTCAGAAGAAACCAGAAAGAAATGATTTGCTGTTTCATTTGTTATACTTTAAAAAATTTATACTTATATGATGCCTGTCGTAACAAAATAAATTGTCGGCTAGAGGAACAATTTCAATTGGTGTTTTGGGGTAACAGTTAAAAAAATCCTGAAACTTATTTCATCAAAATAATGTAACCAGAAGCTCTTTTTTTTAAAAAGAACTGACAAAATGCTTAGATTTATGTAGTGCAATGATGGTATTGCCAATTATTCTTCCTGCCAATATTTTCCATTACTGTAAGCGGAAAACAGAAAATCACCGGAGCCTTAACCCTAAGGGATGAAAGCTATTTTAATTAAATTAGTTTCTTGAAATGGCGATGACACAGACCATAAAATCTGAAGTTAGTTAGAACACTTTATTGTTCTTGAAAGCAAAATCCCAGTCATTGCTACGTGTTCCTCCTATTAAAGGCTGGAAATAATGGGTTTTTGGGTAAAACTGTGTGAGAGGCTCTGACAATAAAATCAGTGATTCTGCTCTTCAGAATACAGCTCTGTCCTTCTCGCAAAGTCAGGAGGTGAAAGGGGAGGAGACCTATTCAGAACCCTATGCAGAAAATGCAGAGTGAAATTAAAAGTTGCAGCCAATGGCAGTGCATTTAAATTCACGATTGAGCTACCAACGATAGGTGATTGAATGTTATAGGCAACAGCATGTTCAGGATGTCACCAGCAATAAGAGATAACATTCCAGGAGCATTCATCTAGGACACAAATGTGTCAAAATAGTTAATTGCTGTTTAGTTTGGCTTCCTGATGCATTTTTCACTAAAACCTCACAAGGCAAAGTTTTATTCTAATCAGTGCAGCCAAAAGTATTTTTTAATCATTACCTTGATTAATAAATGGGAATTTTGCATGATAAATGCGGTGAAAAAAATCACAACAAATTGTACTATTTGCTAATATATCAGTTTAATGACCAACCAAAGACCAAATCACTTTACTTAATTACACCATCACATCATTTGTATACAAAAAGAAAATGTCCTGGTGACCCAGGTGCCCTAAATAAGTGAGCACACATTGCTGCGAGTAGAGGAATAGGAAACATTAAATATGAGCACAGTGAGTACTATAATGAAAGGACGCATTTCACTACTAGAATTTAGTGCCCCTTTCACTCATTACTCATCAGACCTGTTCCCAGGTTCAGCAACAAATCTTACTTTATAGAGCATTGGTTTGGCACAATGATCTGATACGCAACAGGGCAATGCAGTGTGGGTTTGTGCTTACGATTCACCACACAGTAAGGTCCTGATCACATTGAAGCAATGAGTGAGATGCAGCGAGTGAAGGCTTGGCATTACCCAATGGGAAGAGACAGAAAGTCGATGGGCATGTTACCGAGACCACTTTCATAAGACTTGTGGAGGCGGAGGCTTGGCAGCAAGATTCCTTCCATGGAAAGAAAAGAAACTGAGTCCGTATTATATTTCCAATCAATAGTTCCCGAGGCTTAAAACGAGTGTTACGCTTTAAAATTGCATACTTGGATGAAGGTCTTTGTACAGTCATGTCTTCCTTTTCATTGCAGTTACACAACCACAACTCTAACTCAGCTACTCCCCCATCCTGCCGTGGAATCTGTTACTGCCCACGATCACCACCTGTGAAATGGGCTAGGGTGTACTGCAGAGGCGGGAGTAAGTGGTTACTGTTCAGCTCATCCCACTGTGAAAATGGCAGCACTGGCTTAGTTAGTATGCTGTTTAAAATTCATTTACTTAAAAAATCGCGTTACATAATTTTAATTGATGGCAATAGAATAAAAGTTAAAGAATGCTCCTTCAAGGTTTTTTTTGTTAGATTTTTTTTAGATGTCCCAATTTTAAATTACACAATTTTCCACTAAACATTTGTTATTGTAAACCTGGATTTGATGGATCTTTGACACCTCAATCTTAGTTAATTAGTTGACCAATTTCACAAGTCAATTGTGAGGAAATTACTAAGAGTAGCACACCCATTTTGTAATTGCTTTTCCCAATTGCTTTAAAATATAGTCTTGGTACTGTTGCTGTCCACTGGACTCCAGTGTAGCATTACATAAACACTCCTGAAACATTATTAAGGCAGGCTCAGCAATTATGTTGCTCTTACACCAAAATATGCATTCAGTTTGTGGATTTGAAACAATTTGATTATCAACTGCAGCAGCTTACAGAAAAAGAGCAGCTTGTTACAGACTGCGCAATCAAAATCTTATTTTCCATAATGCTGTCTTAAATTAATTGCAAGTCCAAGTATTAACCATTGGAATTCTTTACACATTGCTCCCCAGCGTAATCAACCAAACACCCTTTCACTACACTTCCCTTAACTAACATCACTAAAACAGACAATCTGGTCATTATCACATTGCTGTTTGTGGGACCTTGCTGTGCACAAATTGGCTGCCATGTTGCCTACATTACAACAGTGACTACACTTTAAAAGTACTTAATTGGCTGTAAAGCGCTTTGGGATGTCCTGAGGTTATGAAAGGCGCTATAGAAATGCTAGTTCTTTCTTTCTTTCGTAAACACCAATATTCAAGTTACTGTTCTCCAACTATTGTGATACTGGAAGCCATTCTGAGACATAGAACCCCATTCATGATCCCCATTCAACAAAATTATCATTACTAGTTAATCATTAGCCCTTATTGGACTATCCTATCCAACCAGCTTTGGCCCTCCAAGGATTTCTGGGCTTGATATTGAAATTCCTGTATTTACACATTTTGAGGTTGTGAAAAATGAGGACAGTACAGAACCTGTTATTTTTACAGCTGATTTAGCACAGGTCAGATGTGTGTGTGCGTATGTGTGTGTGGTCGGGGAGGGGCCTCCTCCATAAGGAATTCTGAAACCCTGGAATAAACATTGGTACCATTGTTCTGGAGACTGAAGTCCCTTCGCTTACCTACTGGGCTGCAAAGTTGATCATAACATGACCTAAGGAGCTGAGGACTGTTCCCCTGCACAATCCCAAGAGCTGTTTCTAACGTCTTTTAAAAATGTAATGTCTTTTGTTTCATTTATGCTCAGAATCAATGTCTTTCAATCAGACCATACTGTTAGCTTTTGCTAAATTATTCATTTCCCACTCAATACCATACAAAACACACCATGAAGAACTATGCCCCTCTTATGCACAGTGTTGTATTTCCTTGCCTAGTACAAGATAAAAGCTAGCACTATGAGGGACTTAGATCTTCTTTTTCTTCGTCTACGTTTTATCATATTCTGCTACAACCAGCCACATCCTTGGGAAGACAGCAAGTCCTTTTGGAAACAAACACATACACAATTGGAAGCCTTGCTGGATGTCTGTTGCCGGTTATACTGCTGCTTCAGAGAATCTCTGGATGATTCTTTCCTAGTTCACTCCCCATTTCTCCTCTCCTTTCTTGAAAGCAATGACTCTAGCTTGGTATGATTCCTTGGCCACCAGCAGCACTCCGACACCTCATCCAGGTAGCCATTGTTGATGTGTGACCATAGATGGTGAGCTTAAGTTATTCATCCATGGATAGCATCAAAGCCAAATCCTGTTCACATCAAACGTCACTGGATATTAATATGGAGAAGGAACCCTGGCTGACTTCCCCCCTCCCTCGTAATGCTGCTCAGGGTATGATGAACTAGCGCAGCACAGACTAAGGATCAAACTTGGTACCTACCTGGTTCATATAGCTTAATACCTTGCTGGATTATTTCTTTTGCAAACTGCGTCATCAACAAAGCTCAGCTCTGCATGTCAAGCCTGCTGTGTCATTATAATTTTAGTTTGCACTTTTAATATGAGACTGCATATTAAACCAAATAGGTTACACAGTACAGTAGTCTCAGAATGCCAGAAGATGTAGAAATGCATGAATAATGATAACTGGCAGAGTGTGCGTGAAACGATGTAATCTGAGCTGCAACTTTACAGCTAGCTTTTTGCTGTGTATATATAACAAAGGTTAAAGCAATATTTGTCATCATAAGCTTTGTGACAGCTTAATTCCCTGGTATATTCATGTCACTGTTAGTTTTCTTATACTTTCTTCTATTTGTGGAACCATAAGGAATATGAAACAAGACGGTGAATGAGAACTCTCTGCTACAGGTAAAATAAATCAAATAGAAGACTTTGGTTAAGTGAGGCTGCAGATGCTTGCAAATGGTAGGACCTGGGTCTGCACCCAGAATTCAGCCCAAAACAAAATCCCATTCTCAGCTTTCGTCATTGGGAAGAAACAATGAGAAAAGGCAAAGGGGGGAGAAATTCAGTATCGCCCCGTTTGGGGGCGGTAACCTTTGAAAGCTGGGAAACTTAGCACCAGGCGCTAATGATTCCCAGCATTCATGAGATTGGGTTTAGTGCTCCAGGAAGGAAGTGGTGCAATAGCGCTCCACTTCCTTCCTGGAGCTCTAAAGGACGCAGGCAGGGCGGTAGTGGTGCAGCGCTGCACAATGGGCCATGCAGCGCTGCCGCGATCCGAGGCTCCTTCCCTCCCTTAAAGGGAAGGGCCATCGCTGCAGGCTCTGCATTGGGACCAGTCAGCTGGTCCCCGACGGTGGCCGCGATTCGGCCCGATCAGCCCCATGCACCCTAGCAGAGTGTCGGCCGGAGAAGGAAAAAAAATTGACCAAAACCATTTCAAAAATTTAGGGACTTACCTCGGCAACCTCCCCTTTAACTTTCACCCCTGAAGTACTCAACACCTCCTGCAGCTATTGGTGTTTTTGCCCGGTGAGGCTGCAGGGGGCGGAACCGAAGTTCGGGTCCGGGGCGCTACTGGGGCGATGCGCACGGCGATGACGTCACAATCTCTGGGCAAAGGAGATTGGGGCACAACGCCATACCACCGGCGCAAACTTCCCACCGAATTTAGCGGGAGGCGATATTCTCGCCGTGCCTGGGCGGTAAGTGGTTAGCGCCCCGTTATCGCCTCCCGGAGGCATTAAAGGGAGGCGCAAAGGTACCCAATTTCTCCCCCAAAGTGTTTTCCTAAACTGAGAGGGAAAATGGCAGGGCAACTTACCTCATGACCACTCTCAAGCAGCTCTGTACATCCAATTGAAAGACAACATTGGCAGATGCCTGGAAACAGGAGGACAAAATATAACAAAATCAAAATACTGCAGATGCTGGAAATCTGAAATAAAAACAGAAAAGGCTAGAAATACTGAGCAGGTCAGGCAGCATCTGTGGCGAAGAAACAGAGTTAACAGGCTGGATTTTACGATCCTCGGTGGAGTCGTGGCGGGCGACGTCGGTGGCGGGTCCTGACCCCACTATCGGCTCCAACCCGGCCTCTGAAATGAATTTCCCTTGGTTGGGCTTGTTAAGTCCGCCCAGCGCGTTTGCCAGCCAATTAGAGGAAACGGGTCTGGTGACGTCATTTGATGACACGTCATCAGCCGGTTTCCTTAAAGGGTCCATGGCCAATTTTCTTTTGACATTTGTGCTGTCAGTGTTCTACAGCATTGAGGTGCTGCAAACACTGACAAGCACTGCACAGAGGTGCAGGGCTGCACCCAGGCTCTCCCATGACTCCCTCCATATGCTCATGGAGGGAGTCACAGCACGCAGGAAGGTCCTCTTCCCTTCCCATGGGCTGAAGAGACCTCCCTAGGAGATCAACGCAGCCTGGTTGCACATTGCAGAGGAGGGCACAAGCAGGGATGTGGTCAGGAGGACCTGGGTGCAGTGTTGCAAACCTTTCAATGATCTCAGTAGATCACAAAACGTTAGTACAAAGCCACACTCAACCTCATCCTGCTGTGCCACTCATCACATCCCCATCACTCTGCCTTCCCTACCTTACTCCTGCATAGCCTTACTCACACCAACTTAGCTTGCACCTCCACCCATCCCTCTCTATCTACATTATCACTTCCCCATCTCACTAGCCACCCCTCACACTCACCCTCATCCTTGTTCAATCATACTAACTAACAACACGCAAGGGTAGGCACTTGGGTGTTTTATGCAATGTTCAAGTGAAACATTGAAACCTTTATTTTCAACACTTTGCATTCTTGGACAGATTTGTGTGCACCTTTGGAAGTAGCTTAGTGAGTTGCAGTGAATGGTGAGACATAACGGTACCTCCCACAATGGTGATGAATGTGAAAGGAATGGCTTGGGCATTGTAGGAATGCTTTATGGTGTTGGTGTGGGGTGGTGCCAACCTGGCACATCATGTGGCAGCCAGGATGTACAGCATCAAGTGAATTAAATCTGGTCATGGTGAGGCCATCCCTGGCCTCCTGGGCAGCAATGTGGTTGGGTGCTGATACCCTGTGTCCAGTGCAGCATCAGTTGATTGCGGAGAAGGTTGGTGTTGTTGTTGGTGATGCTGGTGTACCTGGTGCTGCTGGTGTGCCTGGTGATACTGGTGTTGGGGCTGATCATGGTGGGATTCTGAGGACCAAGGCGAGAGAGTATAAAGGGCACCCATGCTGATAGAATAGATGGCAGGTGAAGTAGAGATGACAAAAGCGATCTGTCAATGGTGGGAGAGGTAATGAGGTCAGACTTGTGTAAAGACTTGCAGCATCCTGAATCTGTAGTGGAAATGCAGTTTAGAGAAGCTAGTGTTGAAGGGAGCATTTCTCAATCTGCTGGGAGCTTTGACTTGACATTTGAAGCTGTCAGCTCATCAGCTGATTCAATGGCGACTGACCTCCAGCCTCAGCTTCACAGACGAGGTCTGGGCACAGCAGGAAACCGGTGGGTGACCTGTCAAATTCAAAAAAGCTGGGGTAAAACCATTGATAAGTGGCTGTAAACAAGCCACTAATGATTTTAATTGCCTCCCCCGCCGCTGCGAATCGGGTCTGCTCAGCGCTGACAGATCCGACATTTGGTAAAGGCGCGTGGCGGCAGGTTGACAGCAGGGTCCCGACCCGCTGGGGGGAAAAAACACTTTCCCACCCGACCTGCCACCGATCGCGCCCACTGACCCCCCTGCAAAATCCAGCCCAATGTTTCAGGTCGATAACATTATGTCACAACTGGCAAAGGTTAGAGATGTAACAGGTTTTAAGCAAGTACAGAGGCAGGGAAAGAGCTGGGTGAGGGGAGAAAAAGAACAAAAGGGAAGATATGTGAAAGGGTTGAAAGCAGGAGAGATTACATGATAAAAGGGATGATGGTGCAAGGCAAAAGGGATTGATAATGGGACAAGTAAAGAAGCAAAAGTTGGGTCTAGAGGAGTGTAAATGGCAACAGCAGAATCATTACCAGCACCTGCTGTCTGAAAAAATGGGAGCAGTGGTTATGATCTGAAATTGTTGAACTCCATGTTGTAGGCTGTAAAGTGCCTAATCGAAAGATGAGGTGCTGTTCCTCGAGCTTCCATTTAGCTTCATTGGAACAGTGTAGGAGGCCGAGAACAGAGAGGTCAGGGTGGGAGTGGAGCGGAGAATTAATGTGACAGGCAACCAGAAGCTCACGGTCATGCTTGCAGACTGAACGGAGGTGTTCAGCAAAGCGGTCACCCAATCTGCATTTGGTCTCCCCAGTGTAGAGGAGGCCACATCGTGAGCAGCGAATACAGTATACTATATTGAAAGAGGTACAGGTAAATCGCTGTTTCACCTGGAAGGAATGTTTGGGGCATTGGATGGTGGGAAGGGAGGAGGTGAAAGGGCAGGTGTTGCATTGTCTGTGTTTGCACGGGAAGGTGCTGTGGGAAGGGGAGAGGGTGTTGGGGATGATTGAAGAGTGGACCAGGGTGTTGTGGAGGGAACGGTCCCTTGAGAATGCTGAAAGGGGAGGGGAAGAAGTGTTTGGTGGTGGCATCGAGCTGGAGGTGGCAGAAAAGGCAGAGGATAATCCGTTGAATGTGGAGGCTGGTGGGGTGGAAGGTAAGGACAAGGGGATCCCTATCGTGGTTCTGGGAGGGAGGGGAAGGGGTGAGAGCAGAAGTGCTTGAAATGGAATGGACATGGTCGAGGGCCGTGTCAACCACAGTGGAGGGGAATCCTCCGTTTAGGAAAAAGGTAGACATATCGGAAGCACTGGTATGGATGGTGGCATCGTCAGAACAGATGCAATGGAGATGGAGAAACTGTGAGAATGGAATAGAGTCCTTACAGGAAGCAGAGTGGGAAGAAGCATAATTAAAGTAGCTGTGGGAGTCAGTGGGCTTATAGTAATTTTAAAGCACTTTACAGAAACTCCCCTCCCAAAGAGAGGGCTATAAGTAGGTTTTTAAACAGGCAATATCTTGCATGCGCCCAGCAACTGACGCCATCAGGACCACTCTCCAAAAAAGGAAAAAGGCAGCACTCATCCACAAGCACTTTTTCAGCCCTATCTTCCCCTTGGGAAAAGTGTTTTAAAATATAAAATATATAGTTAAAATATAAATTCGGGGAATAAAATTGTAATGAACTGGAATAATCCGTCAGGTGGAATAATAGAGGCAAAAACATTAGGGATGTTTAAAATGCTGTTAGATGCTATAATTGGAAGTGTTAGGGCACAGGAGGGATGAGCTTCGATGGCCTTTTCTTATCCTTTATTTTTATGATGTTCTCATGTTCTAAACAGCAAGCCATAAAATAACAACAATTTCTAAAAAGAATAGGCAGTTCACTTCACTATTTTTGAAATTGGTAATTCTATCTCCTGAAAGAGGGAAACAACTATTGAAAAAAACACTTTACAGAAACTCCCTTTTCCAAAGAGAGGGATATATGTAGGTTTTTAAACAGGCAATATCTAGCACTGTGATTCACTGGTGGCTAAAGCTGTAGTGAACAGAAGGGGTGCATGCAAATATTTCAGCATTAATCCTCTCTTACTTGGTCCTTGTCCAATATGACTTTCTCTCTGGCTCCTAGATTAATGCCCTGTCAACATAAAGAAAAAGTATAAAACTGCCAAAACGCTTCACAAAAATGGGGAACCAACTGCATGCTGCAGTGTTTTATTGATGAGCTAAAATTCCGTGCCTGTTATACAGTAATAGCCACAGAGCACAAGCTGGCCGCAATGGTTTAATTGTACCTGAAGCAAACTGCAGCCAGGAGAAACAAGGATGGCTCCCTTGTGGTGAAATATATTCAACAGTCCAAGCCAATGTTCTCCATAGTGCAGCAGCAGCAGCAGCAGGCATTCTCAACTCTCGGCAGAGCATTTGATTTGTGAGTAATCTATTGAAAATTGGTGTTAAAAAAAAATCCAAAAACCTCAATTGTCTTTTAATCACAGGTAACAAAGCAGTATTTTTTTTTAATGATAGTGCAATTCACATATAGCACTCGATTTAGTAAGTGCAAAAGAGCAATATATCTGACCGAGCACTAGATCTGACAGAGTCCAGTCCCGCAATCCTCAATCTGATAATTGCTGTAATGATGCTCGGCCAGGAAAAGCTGTAGAAATGACGGGGGGGAATAGAGTTAAGGCGTTCATTTCAAGTCTTATTCACACTACAAGTCAGAGGGAGTCAATACATTTAATCATAGTTCCAAGCTCTCGGCTGGAAATAAAAATGGTGAGTACTGTGGAATGCGGAGCATGAAGCCCTCATTCCAAGACCAGCAGCATTTAGAGAGCTCGGGCTGTCTGAGGTGCTGCAGTGAGTGCCACACTGCGACACCACTGGATATTTCTTTCTGACAGTGGTGGTCTCCATCTGCAAAAAATGGCGATACCACTGGGAGCCTGCCCCGCAAATGTAATTGACCCCCAACCTAGGAAAATGGTTTAGGGTCGTGGGGTCGGATTGCCTGATTGATTTCCCATAGGAAGGCTTGGGGGGGGGGGGAGAGAAATTCACTATCGCCCCGTTTGGGGCGCTAATTTTTAAAAGTTTGAAAAGTTAGCGCCAGGGCGCTAACGATTTCAAACTTTTCAGAAATTCGCCGTTTGCACTCCCAGAAGGAAGTGGAGCGCTAAATCAAGGACTCCACTTCCTTCTTGGAGCGCAATCGGCAACAGGCGGGGCAGAGACTTCAGCAGCGCTGCACACTGGGCCGTGCAGCACTGCCTCATTCAAAGGCTCCTTCCCTCCCTTAAAGAGAAGGGCCATCGCTGCAGGCTCTGCAATATAAAAAGTGCCTGCCTGGACCACCAAGGCAGCCGCGATCCTTCGTGATCAACCCGGCACTCAAGCAGAGTGCCGAGCTAATCGATTGCGGGCAGGAACCCGCAAAAAAGAACTGGAACAAGAAAGGTAAGTTATTTTTTACTTACCTCAGCCACCTCGCCTTTAATCATCGCCCCCGAAGCGTCCGGCCGACCGATGCACGCCTCCTTCAGCTGTCGGTGTTTTTGCTCGGCGCTGCTGCAGGGGGCGGAAGTCAATTTCGGGTCTGGGGCGCTACCGGGGCGATGCGCACGGCGATGATGTCACAATCTCTGGGCAAAGGAGATCGGGGCGCAACACCGTAACGCCACCGCAAAACTACCGCCGAATATGGCGGGAGTCAATGTCAGTGCAGCGCCCGGTCGCAAAGCCATTTGTGCCCCGTTAGCACCCCCCAGTGGCGCTAACGGGAGGCGCAAAGGCACCCAATTTCGCCCCCTTTGACTCAAGCACATTTCCATTCAGACTAGATTATTGAAGTGAAACTTGCTGTTGCTAAGGCCAAAGTAGCCTGTCATATAATAAAGACTAGGCTCATTGGTTAAAAAAAAATGTTCAGAAAAGATGGACTAGACTTTTCTGCTAACTCATGTTTTTCTAGTGGATCTGGGGAGTACGGGGCTGAAAAAGTGCTTGGGGAAAAGTGCTGCCCTCTGCTTTTCTGGAGGGTGGGCCTGGTGGCTTCAGATGCAGGGTGCATGCAAAATAATTTCAAATGAGGGAAACAAGGTTTCCTGCCGTTTTTCCTGCCACTTGTCCTGCTTGAATGTTGGACACCAGGGTTACCCGTTACTCCCTGGCATCCAGCGTGCAATGGTCGGTGGAAAAAGCCTCAGAAGATCCTTCAGAGAAGGCCCTGTGCGTGCAGACGCACCAGGGGCAGTGCAGTAGGAGCCTGCCTCGCTCCTCTTTCTGCAGCAGGCCTCTGAGGCCCTTTGCAGCAGTTTTCTGGCTCCAGATCAGCATGGCTCCACAGTGGAGGGTAGCGGGCCCACCTCCAGCATACTAATGACCTTGGAGCCGGAACGTCATCGGGGGTCAGGTGGTCATCTCCATGGAGTGAGTTATGTGGACCAATTGGAAAGCCTAGGCTGATGCCTAAATTGGTCGTGCTAAAAATATGGATTAACAGGTTTGAACTCGGAAAAAACATAAGCAACAACTTTTATCATGAGATTGAGCATTGTGATTTCCGATAGAAGAGGAATATAGGTTCCCAGAAATAATTACAGAGATGCAAGGTAAAGTTGTTGCTTGAGAAAAATAGGGAGACCAGTTTTTAGCATCCAATTCTGAGTGGTGTAACTGACTTGCAATGAGCAATACAAATGAGTGTCAAAACAATGCAATGCAGTATTGACAATTGAAATGTGTGCACTATATCCAAAGTACTACAACCAGTGATCACCACAACTGAATTCTACTGTAATGACAAACTGAGGTGAAGCATCAAAGTCCATGGAACAAAGTTGAAAATAGGAAGGGAGTAGAGGAGATACATCAAGCGGTGATTGGGTGATGTGAATCAATGTTATGAAGTCAGATTGATATCGCTATATAACTAACTATATTAATAGGCAAAATAAACACAAGTGCTGCGAGCCAAAATGTGGCCGTTGGGAAATTATTTAACAAACTTTCTTTTCGGCTGTTCTTTATAACAGATGGTTAGAAATGGAGTGAACCACAAATATGCACTTACTGAGATTATGGGCCGAAATATGCAGTCGGAGGGGTACCTCCAGAGTACTCGTCCAACCCGGAAAAAAATCCAAAAGTACCTGCTGGCTCCCGGGCTTCGGAGTTTTCAGGCCCCGGGGCCTGTAGGCATACGCCTGCGTAAAGGCCCACGGATCCCAGGGACGCAGGCGGTTCAGAAGCGTCCCTGGGATCACGTGGGCCAGGCCAACCAATTAGAAAGGGGGATTCCTCGTCAGCTTATGAGAAATCCCCAAATAAATAAATAATGAACACAACTCTAATAAAAATAAATATTCCCATGTTCAAAATTAATTAAAAGTCCTTTTAATTAAGCATTTGCATTTTTTTAAATTTTCTGAAAAATAATTTTAAACATTTTAATCCGGGCCAAAATTTACATAAACTAATTTTAAATGTTTTTGTATGTTTTAATCATTTTTAAAATTTTAATTTAACATTTATTTTAACCCTTAAGCTGGTAAAAGCATGCCCTGCGCCTGCTTTTATCAGGCGTAAGGGTTTCGTGGGCATTTGCTGGGCAGTAGTTGGGCAACTCTGCACCAGCGGAAGTGATTTTGGGGCGTCTGTGGATGATTTGTCAGGTCGCAAGTCCTGGGTTTTCCCCAGTGAGCCCGCGCCCTCCCCAGCATTTTTCCCCAGAGCCCACTCCCTCCCCAGCATAACCAGCCCGCTCCCGTAACAAGCCAGAAGTGCGCATGCGCAGAACGCTTCTACGCAGCTTCCGGTTCGTTGGTAATCATATTAATTACTGACACCAAAAAGACGTCACAGCAACATTGGTGGCCTAAACGACTGAATATAGAAATTGAGAAGATTGCTGAATTGAATCCAAAACCTGAAGTTACCCAAACTGATCCATTCCAGGTTCAGTTGTGAATTACCAGCCCCTTTAAAATGATTGTAACCAGCATGCACAATAGCATTTTGTGTGTTCCCAAATTACTTCCCTGCTGTCACAGTGACTAGCAGCAAGTCACAGGGGTCCAAAGCTATAAACACATCCACAAAGATTAATTGGTTTTAAAAATAACGGGGGGAAAATTAGTTAGCAACCACATCATCTGGGCGCTAAATTTAGCGCCTGGCGAAAAATAGCGCCAGCGATCGCAAAATTCAGTTTTATCGCCCCAAGAGGGAGGTGGAGTGCTATTTCAAGCCCTCCACTTCCTTCTTAGAGCACTAACCCCGAATATCAGGACTGCGCCTTCTGCAGCGCTACGCACAGGGCCACATAGTGCTGCCGCATGGAAGGACTCCTCCTCTCATTAAAGGGGAGGGCCCAAGCCCACAACTCTGGGGCCCTACCTGGGCCACCGGGGAGCGGGGTGCCGTGCCAGCAGCCTGGCACACAAGAGGAGTGCCGGGCTGCCAGATCGCGGCACGGACCCCGTGTTCAAAGACGCAAAGGGCCGCGACAAGTCAGCCGGACGATTTTTTTCTTCCCCGCCCGCCACCTCCCCTTTACTTAGCGCCGCACGAACCTCCTGCTACTCCGTTCCCGCCCCCCTGAATCGGTCGCTGTCATTGCCTGGTGCAGATTCAGGGGGGAGCGGGCCAATTTTGCAGGCGGGGTGAAAACGGGGGCTGTGCATGGTGATGACGTCATCATCGCCTACGCAGAAGAGCGGGGCGCTACCAGTTACCACCGCCGCTAAACTCCCACTGAATTTAGCGGGAGTCGTTAGCGGTGCTGTGCCCAGGCGAAAAGTCATTTATGCCCCGTTAGCGCCCCCTGGGGGCGCTAACTAGAGGCACAAATGCACCAAATTTCTAGCCCATAACCTCTTTTATGCCCATATATTTCTCAACGAGAGGAGATGCTCTCGTGCTTTTGCATTTGCCATTCAGTCAGTGATGTCTGTTCTCACCCAAACCCCAATCACATAATGTTTCGATCAGGTGATGAGCGGTAACTGAGGTTGTGTTTAGTTTGTATATAATAGTTTGTCCCTTCAGTCATGAATAATCCAAATATCTATTTTATAGTCAGAATTCAATATATAAAAATAAGCCCACACAGATACAGTCAAGCCTGCTTGTGTAGAATCCCAACTTAATCCAATAAAAATTACATAAAAGAAGGATTGGTGCAAATGTTACTCTCTCTTCCTGTTTCTGTCACCTTTTCCTGCCTGGTGTAAACTCATGGTCCATGTTTTTGCTCCTGATCTCACTCTTACTCATGTTCCTTAGCATTAGTGAAATGGTTTTATCACCCAACAGAGTAGCGTGACTGAGAAGGATTTGCAAACCCTGCCTCTTATAGAAAAATCTGACACTCCGGACTAGAAAGTGAGCAGAAATGGAAACAGGATTCACGGGAAAGGTATAACATCTGAGAAGGTAAGTGAGGGAGAGAAAACATTGAAGAAAAAACAAGAATCCATGAAAGCAAGAGGGCGAAATGATTATCATTTATACTTTGGGGTAAAGGTTGTGGTCCCAGCCCTGAAGTAGCAGGACTAGGGAACAGTGAGCTTTGTCATGTTGCACCAACCTCACTAGATTTTTACAACACTATTTTATTTTTACTATTTCCTATTTGGTAGCACAATAAGGAATATGCAATTCCAAGTGGTCTTGAGGTTAGTGTTTATTAAGTATTAAAAGATGTGTGGGTCAGTGGCCCTGCTGATTAGGTAGGGCTATGGCCTTAGGTCCAGCTTCAGACCTTCTGGAGACCTGCAATTGTATTATCAAAGCTGAATCCAAAATAAACCCAAAAACTCAGCTCTCTAACCAGGGGAATAAGAATCAACTGAGAAAGTGTCTAAATGCAGTGCAGTGTGAGTAATGTAATTAACTGAATGCCTTCACCGCTGGAGATTAGTTTCCCTTCTAAAGAATATGTGATTAATGAAGGTTTTAAAAAGAATTAATTGAAATGTTAATACCTGCAGTGGTGAAGTAGTTAAACGGACTCGCCAAGCGAGAGAAGGTGAGTGACAGAATTCATTTCACAGTAACCTTTACATGACACCTTAAGGACGTAACCTTCTCGACCATTCTCTGGACTGGAATCAAAGCTGTATCTACAAAGATTAAGTGGCAGTTTTGTAGAGAAAAGTTTTAAAATGTTTTTGTTACCATTCCCTAGCTTTAAGAATTATAACACAAAACAACCAGCCAACACTCGGTTTATAATGTTTTGGCTAAAACAACTATATCTGTTGAACCCCAAATTTCCAAATTAAAGGTGACATACAATTGCATAGAATATATGGCACAGAAACAGGCCATTCGACCCAACTAGTCTGTGTTGGTGTTTATACTCCATACGAGCCTCCTCCCATTCTATCTACCTCATCTCAGCCGATCAGCATATCTTTCTATTCCCTTTTCTCTCATGTACTCATCTAGTTTCTTTTTGAAAGCATCTAAGCTATTTGCCTCAACCACTTCCTGTGTTAGTGAGTTTCTACATTCTAACCACTATCACCAAAGCAATTTCTCCTTATTTCCCCTTATTGGATTTATTAGTAACTATCTTGTATTTATGGCCCCTAGTTTTGGATTCTCTCTCAAATGGAAACAATGGGCTGGATTTTGCCAATGGGGAGCTTTTAGAGGCGGGACTCCCACTAGTCATGTTTTAGTCCCGCCTCCATTGACTTCTGGCCAACCCACGCTATTTTCCTTGATTGACCTTGTTAAGCCCACCCAGCGGGTTTAGCAGGCCAATTAAGGGAAAGCCGGTGACAGAGAATGTCAGCGTATGACGTTTCATCTGTCAAAAATTTTTGACAGATGAATTGTCATCGTTTGACAGCTCTGTGAAGCTGTCAAACACTGACATTCTATGTTGTTTGATGAGTTCTTGTATTCAAGACTCATCAAACCTATCTGCTGAGCAGAAATCAGATGGCTGTTGCATCGGAGAATGCAACAACCATTCTGTCATCTCTGCCAGTGAGATGCGGGTGTCTCCGGTTCCCCAACTTTTGAAGCCTGCAGGAAGAAACAAAGGTAAGTAAACATTTTCGATTACTTTTCACTCACCTCACATACTTACCTCTCCACACTTGCACCCATCACTCACCTCCACAGCGGACTTTTGGACCCCTCCGACCCCCGCAGACCCACTGCTCGCCTCGGTGACCCTAGCGGGGCTTCCCGACATCAGGAAGCCCGCACTTGCAGGGATAAAATGGGTATAATCCTCTTAACTGCCTGTTAACTACCTATTAACAGGCAGTTAGGTGGCTGTAATCCCCTTCCTGCCTCGGGGAGGCGGCTCCCAGCGCGGGTCGGGTACCCGCCTCCTGGGAAGATGGCACGGAGGCGGGTTGGGGCGGGATGGGCACCCGCCCCCAGATTCTGCCATTTTCCCGGCAGTCCCGCCTCCAAACCCGCCTCCCCAGGGCTGGCAAAATTCCCCCCAACCTCTCCACATCTACGCTGTCCAACCCATTCATAATTTTAAAGACCTCTATCGGGTCACCTCTAAAGTAAAAAGCCCCAACCTGTACAATCTTTCCCAATAGCTGTAATCTCTCAGTTCAGGTACCATCCTTGTAAATCTTTTATGCATTTTCTCCAGTGTTTCTATGTCCTTTTTATAGTATGGATACCAGAACTGTGCACAGTACTCTAAGTGCAGCCTGACCAGGGTCCTGTACAAATTTAACATAACTTCACTATTTTTGAATTCTATACCCCTAGAATAAATCCCAGTGCTTTGTTAGCATTTATAATTGCTTTGCTGACCTGCGATGCTGCTTTTAATGATTTGTTCTCCTGTCTCCCTAGATCCCTTTGCTCTTCTATCTCATTCAGTTTCTTATTTTCTAAGGTGTAGGTAATGTTTTTATTTTTTCTACCAAAGTGCATCACCTCACATTTATCTATGTTAAAGTTCATTTGCCACTTAACTGCCCAGTCTGCAAGTTTTCTAATGTCTTCCAAAAAGTTATACCAGTATCATTCGTCCCAATGTAATGTAAGCCCTCATGGAATTGTGGGAGGGTATTTCCACTCCCTTACTACAAATAATCCTCGCCAGCATTTTACTTTTGAATTTTTTCTCCAACATTTGCCTACCAACAGTTTCCACTTCCACGTACCTTCCCCACCCTGCAAGAGTCCATCCATCCATGCTGCTCTATATCTGAGAGGTCGCACAACACCAGGTTATAGTCCAACAGTTTTATTTGAAATCACAAGCTTTCGGAGCTATCGATTGCTCCTTCCTCAGGTGAAGTACTATATCTGGCCATTGGGATGTACAATAATCGTTTGCAGTAACTGCTCTTTGAACTTAGAGTCATAGAGTTATACAGAACTTCGGCCCATCGTGTCTGTGCCGGCCATCAAGCCCTATCTATTCTAATCCCATTTTCCAGCACTTGGTCCGTAGCCTTGTATGCTATGGTGTTTCAAGTGCTCATCTAAATGCTTCTTGAATGTTGTGAGGGTTCCTGCCTCTACCATCCTTTCAGGCAGTGAGTTCCAGATTCCAACCACCCTCTGGGTGAAAAATTCTTTCCTCAAATCCCCTCTAAACCTCCTGCCCCTTACCTTGAAACTATGCCCCCTGGTTATTGACCCCCTCTACTAAGGGGAGAAGTTCCTTTCTATCTACCCTATCTATGCCCCTCATAATTTTGTACACCTCAATCAGGTCCCCCCTCAGCCTTCTCTGCTCTAAGGAAAACAACCCCAGCCTGTCCAGTCTTTCTTCATAGCTGAAACGCTCCAGCCCAGGTAACATCCTGGTGAATCTCCTCTGCACCCTCTCCAAAGCAATCACATCCTTCCTATAGTGTGGTGACCAGAACTGCCCACAGTATTCCAGCTGTGGCCTAACTAGCGTTTTGTACAGCTCCATCATAACCTCCCTGCTCTTATGCCTCGGCTAATGAAGGCATCTTTCCCTGTGGAGAACCAACTGACTATTCTTTGACACTTCCCAAAACTGCACATTTGAGATCAGGAACTCAGGAGGCAATACAGAAAATTGCAGCCCTAAAGCTGTAACTTACCATTCGATGATGCAGCACTATGCCTCCTCCCCAGCTGGTATGCTTAACTTATTCAAATGTCATGATAATGATGCAAAAGCACAGTTGTAACTATACTGGGCCAATTACTTTGGAATCAGCACTGGGGGATAATTGGATGTTGATGGCAGTGCAAAAGGCTAGTGGGTATCCCTGGTATCCCTGAAAGTTTTGATTTTTATTGTTAATAACAATAAAAAAAAACTTCTACCTGTGTTGGGGACATGAGTCCATTTATTTATTCATTTGCATTTAACATCTGCCTGACGGAGCATCACTTGTGATATATACGAGCCACCAACAACAACTTTGGAGTAGAAAATCAAGAAGTCACCCATTACCTGCACAGTGCATTTGTTAGATCCCTGGCACTGTTACAGGGGATTGTTCCTCTCCATCTGTAATGTACTTCCATGGGCACACACAATAAAGGCACTGCACTGAAAATTCTGTGGTTGGGCTCTCCAGGTTTTTGAAGAGAGTATTAAAAAAAAGGACAAATGTAATCTCTCAAAGCAGCTGTGTGCATTGGTTTAATTGCATGCTAGAGTCTTCTGATTCGACAATCCAAAGCAAAAGAATGCATTAGACCAATTTCAGCTGAACAACTTTGCACCATAATTCTAGATGGCACTGCGAAGAAAATAACCACACATCCCAAGTCGTGAGGATACGTCCTCCCCAAGAGTGAAAAAGGATTGGGCTGAAATAATAAATGTTCCAGGAATTTGTAGATGCCTGGGGTCAGCTATATGTATGTTTTGGCTTTCAAAAAACAATCTAACATGTAGCAATAGTACTTGGCAAAGGAGTGCAATGTCTTCTGAAGCATGTTTACATCAAAGTAATACAATAGAATTGACAGCACCTGAGTACCTCTTAATTTCATCCCTGCCCCCTTTACTTTGTAATACACTGCTAAAGAGGAACACAGCTAGCATTGACCAAGATCAGTAAGCCATATAGTTTGATTCATGGTTAAATGTGCTGGCACTGAAAATGCGATGCAAGATGTATTTTTTCTGTGTTGCAGATGGAATGGAATTTAGTCCCATGTCTGAAAAAACTGACTCAACATCTAATCTACACTGCAGTGCTGATGAACTAATATCACAAGTAAGTCCAATTGTGTGAGTATTGTTTACAGTCTAAAGTCAGCGGGGAAAAAATTTGGTTGCATTGCGCCAGCCGTTAGCGCCCTAAGAGGGCACTAATGGGGCGCAAAGCAACTAGCGCCCGGGCGTGACGATGTTTGCGCCGCTCGCGAAATTGACCAGACATTTTGCGGCGGCGCTAAACACTACCGCCACAATCTCCTGCGTCTGCAGATTGTGACGTCAGTCGAGCGCGCAACGCCCCGGTAGTGCCCCATCCGGATATTGAGTAGCGCCCCCCTGCCTTACTGCCTGCCGCTAGCAACGACAGGTTGAGGGGAACGTTTTGCAGTTGGGAAGGGACTGGGGGAGCGCTATTTAAAGGCGACCGCTTCCTGACTTTTTTTGTCGGCGAAATTTTTGCACCACGCATTCTGAGAGAGAGATTTCTGGAGAGATTCAACGCTGTGTGAAGGAGTTTTGGGTGCTGAGCTGCACTTTGCAGGTTCATTTTGATTTGACCTTCCTTGCATCGATTTAGAAGAGACTGTGGGGACTGCACTCTGAGCTCTTTCCCTGGGTCTCTCCATTGTTCTTTCCAGGCCAAGATTCAAGGCTGCAACGAGCAGGGTGTGGATGGAGAGCAAGATCGACCCTCCCCTTTAAGAACTGGCCGGCGCCAGTGTGTCTGTGTTCCATTGCTGACTGACATCACATGAGCTTCGCCAGTGCTCTGAGTTAGCGCCTCGCTCCTCGGCGTTAGTGCCTTAAGAGAGGTGTGTAGCACCTGATTTAGCGCTCCAATCACCTCCAGGGGTGATAAAAGCCAAGTTTGCAGTCGGAGGCGATAATTAGCGCCAGGTGCTGAACTTTGCGCCCGGCCGATAATTGCGCCCTAAATGGGGCGATACTGAATTTCTCCCCAGCAAATCTTGCCCAGTTGCAGCATAAGCCTTTATCCCCTTCATCTCTTCTATTGAAGTCACTGACTGATGCCTTGATATGGCCCAAGGGTGTGAGCAGCCTGCCAGCACCTCATCAAGTGGCCATTCATGGGCCTTACACTAAACATCCGTAAGACAAAGGTCCTCTACCAACCTGCCCTGCCACACAGTACTGCTCCCCGATTATCAAAATCCATGACGAGGCCTTGGACAACGTGGAACACTTTCCATACCTCGGGAGCCTACTGTCAACAAGGGCAGACGTCGATGACAAAGTCCAACACCGCCTTCAGTGTGCCAGTGCAGCCTTTGGTCGCCTGAGGAAGAGAGTGTTTGAAGACCAGGACCTCAAACCCTGCACCAAGTTCATGGTCTACAGAGCAGTAGTGATACCTGCCCTCCTGTATACTTCAGAGACATGGACCATGTACAGCATGCACCTCAAAGCACTGGAGAGGTACCACCAATGCTGCCTCCGCAAGATCCTGCAAATCCATTGGCAGGATAGGCGCACCAACGTCAGTGTTCTTGCTCAGGCCAACATCCTCAGCATCGAAGCTTTGACCACGCTCGATCAGCTCCGATGGACGGGTCACATCATCCGCATGCCCAATATGAGACTCCCAAAACAAACACTCTACTCGGAGCTCCGACATGGCAAGAGAGCCCCAGGTGGGCAGAGGAAATGCTTCAAGGACACCCTCAAAGCCTCCTTGAAAAAGTGCAACATCCCCACCGACTCCTGGGAATCCCTGGCCCAAGACCGCACAAAGTGGAGGAGAAGGATCCGGGAAGGCGCCGAACACCTCGAGTCTCTTCGCCGAGAGCAAGTGGAAGCCAAGTACAAACAGTGGAAGGAGCGCACGTCAACCCAAGCACCCCACCCACCCGCCCCTTCAACCACCGTCTGCCCCACCTGTGACAGAGACTGTAGGTCCCGCATTGGACTCATCAGTCACCTGCGAACTCATTTTTAGTGTGGAAGCAAGTCATCCTCGGTTCCGAGGGACTGCCTAAGAAGAAGATTCATGGGAGAGCCATGTCTATGCGTTCCCTCTGAAAGGGAAGATGATTTGGTCATCGGTGCTCACTCCTTCAAGAAAAAGGGGGGGCCTGGCCTCTCTTACAGCCCATGCCTGTTTTGGAACTGCTGCCATGTTGCCATTTGCCTCATGTCAGTCCTAAAAGTGCTAGTGACAACAGCTAGTGACAGCCCAACCATGACATTAGCAACCTTTGGAGACGATTTCCTCTGCGTCTATGTGTAACAAAATTGTAAACCCATTCTTTATAAATATGTTTGCGAGTGTGACTCACAGAGGAAACCTTACCCCGCCCCCCATTCCACCCCCAACCACAGTAAGGTTGATTTCTTTTGGTACAGCAGCAGGTGGCAGAACATCGAACTATAATGAAATATCAGGGGGCTTCTTTTTTCCCTCCTGTGTTCCCCTCTCCCCCCAAAGTTACTGACTCACGCTGTGGTACAGTTCCATGGGTGCTGGCAGCCTTACTTTACCCCACTCAAGTGGCCATTCTTCATGTGTAAGTCTAGACAGTGAGTGCTGGCAGGGGCATCACAACTGAGCTGTTTATGTCCTCGCCTGACAGTTGTGCACACGCACTGTCCAGAAGGAGGCACTGGTAGCTATCAGGGATGGAAACCCTGGATGATATTATCCTCCTGTGCCGAAGGTCGCTGAAGCCAATCACTACTGCCACCTGGCTGAGACCAGTTAATTTAGCACAGTCGACCCTGGAGCCTGCAGTCTAGTTGGCTCAGTTATATGCTGTCTCCACTAACAGAGCCATTGAGGGAGCTCTCAGCTGGCTTCTTGTAATACCATTTGTTTTCTGCAGATCGAAAAAAGCAACTGCCCTGTCAGCTCTATTCTGTTTGAATAAAACCCAGTCATAGGACAGCAAGCCAATACATTGCACTTCATATGTCTTTGCATGGAGCAGTTTCATTCCCCAATAGTGAAACAAGTGTCTGGTATAACTGAATGTTACTGGTTCGGCCATTACATAAATAGGTACCACTTTGAAACTTATACACAGAGGTATAAAAGTTCGAACAAAAAACATATCTTATGAAGACAGCCAAGACTGATAAAAGTAAAGGAGGGGATGGTTGGAGTACCCTTTGAAATAGAAATAACAAAAGATTGCTGAACTACTACCTGTGTAGAAAATGGCCTTTACTATAAAAAAAACACATGAATTAAACCACCTGCTAACGTCAGTTCGAAGAAGCAATAAGAATTAATGGGATCAATGTTACTTTATTTAGTATTTTCGCACTGGCAGGTTGTAGAATCAGCCATACCAAAAGTAAAATTTCACTTATCTACACTGGGTGCTGTCTTCAGATTAAGGTATTATCAGGCACTAAATCCTTCATTTTGTCAGTTGTAATACACTGAAGGATTACAATGAGTGATGCTGATCCATTCCCATTTTCTTACTTTTAACTTTTTTAATTTAATTTTAGTTTTATACAAGATTGCCAGTGGTGGCAAAAATACAGTGACATTCCCTTATTTCTAATAGAGAAACTGAGGCTGTTGTGGCTGTGTGTTACTACTCTCTGTTTCTAAATCTAATTGTTAAGTTGCTTTAAAGTTGTTTATACGGTTAGCACAGTGACACGGAGGCACTCTCTTCTCCCGCTCCCACATCAAACTGCCACTGTTATCCCCCCAACCCTCCAGTTTACACTGATAGTCTTTACCCCTCACCCCAGTTCATGAAGACAGGATTCTCTGATTCTGTCCCCAATTCATACTGGCATTCTTCTCTTCTCCTTTCCTAGTTTATGTTGGCACTTTGCCCTTCCCAGTTCACACTGGCACTGTTTTTCCATTCTGTAAATTCATACTGGCACTTCCCCCTTCCTCACAGTTAATTCTGGTGTTTTATTTCAGCGCGCGCCCCCTCCCCCCACCCAGTTCATGATGATATTTTACTTCACCCCCCCCCACCCTCCCATGCTGTGAATTTTTTTCCATTTTTTCCCCAGTTCACTTGTCTGTACTGGGTGCTGTCTATAAATTGCAACCAATTCAGATTAAGACATTGTCAGGCCATAATTCTGTCAATTGTAATACGCTGAAAGATTACAATGTGTGCTGGTAAGCCATTCCCATTTTCTTAGTTTTAACTCTTTAAAATTTAATTTTAGCTTCATATTATTATTGCTCTCTTCCCACTTCCTGTTCATGTTGGCACTCTTTTCACCTAACTGCACTCTACTGCTCCATTCACATTCGCATTTTTTCTCCACGCTCCCAGCTTGAGGTGGCAGCCTTCTTCCCTCCTCACCCCTTCTCCCTCCCAGTTCCTGCTGGCACTTTGTTCCACACTGTTGACACTGGCACTGTTCTTCCACTCTCTCAGTTCATGCTGGCACTCGCCTCCTCCCAGTTCATGTTGCACTTTTCTCCCCCACCCTCCCAGTTAATGGAGTAGAATCTCCAATTCTCTCCTAGTCTCACCATGCTGGCACTCTGCACCCACCCCCTTCCTGCCAGTTCATGCTAGTGCTCTTCTCCCCTTTTCCTCTAGTTCAAGGTGGCATTCTTCCCTCACAATTTATGCTGGCATTCTTCTCGCCCTCTCCTTCTAATGACACTTTCTATCCCTGATTCTCTACTCCCATCTCCTGCCTCATGCTACTTCAGGTTTACTTGGCCGATGAGGAATTTCCATCTACATCTTGCAGTCTCAGCCATTGAGTAAAGCAGCACCAACGTAATTAGGTCGGAACTGCAAGATACGGTGAAGCGTGGGGCCGGGAATGGTTCTGGCAAGTGGCTACAGAGTCCAAAACACTGAATGCACATGTAAAATGCAGAAGGTTAGCATGTATGAGTATTTAAACCACTGTACCAATCTGTGCAGTGTTTGAGGGTTTACAATAATTATTTCAACACTTATGTGACCCTGATGTGACCCTTAATTTGCATGGCAGCATTTAAAAAGTATCGTAATATATTTGTCCTAATTCTAGGAGAGCACAATGCCAGCGAGGAGTCTTGCCCATTCAGAGCGCATGTAGGAAATGCACAGACACACTTCCCACATTTCCCATTCATTTTAATGGATGGAAATTCCCAGCATGTGCTCCAGCTGGATGAGACTCCCTGTGGGTAATGTAAGATTTAAAATCCCATTGGGCACTGGTAAATTTTGGATTGTACCATCATTGTAGATGATGAAGTAGGACCGAATTTGACACAGTTATTTACCCTAAAATAAAAACTAACCAAGCATTACTAACGGCTGTACTTGATAGTTGAGCAGAGCCAAGGCTTCAAAATGTGGACTCAACATGGAGAAACAGGAAAAAAAATATCAAACTTCACCAGTATTGTCAGATCCAGTATCCCCACCCATCCCATAACTGCTCATTATGCATGAAACTTTTCCCCAGAACGTTTGACTGAATTTCAGTGTCGCACTTTAACATGTGATGAAAACGTGTAGGAACTGATTGCAATTACCAGTGACAAACAGAGGATAATCAAGCCTCAAAAGCAATTAGAGAAGCAATTTAGTCTGATAATGAAAAAGGAATTACAACATTCTTTTATCCCTTTCTATTGTTTTGTAGAAATAGGGGTTTTAATCCACTGAGGAATAAATCACAGTGAGATTTTTCTCTCGAAGCCATCCAGCTCTTTTTAACTGACCTCTGTTCATAGAATCATAGAATGATACAGCACAGAAGGAGGCCATTCGGCCCATCATGCCTGTGCTGGCTCTTTGAAATTAGTCCCTCTCCCCTGATCTTTTCCCATAACCCAGCAAATGTTTCCTTTTCAAGTGCTTATCCAATTCCCTTTTGAAAGTTATTATTGAATCTGCTTCCACCACCCTTTCAGGTAATGCATTCCAGATCAGAACAACTCACTGTATAAAAAAATGTTTCCTCATGTCGCCTCTGGATCTTTTGCCAATCACCTTAAATCTGTGTCCTTTGGTTACCGACCCTTCTGCCACTGGAAACAGTTTCTCCTTATTTACTCTTTCAAAACCATTCATGGTTTTGAACACCTCTATCAAATCTCCTCTTAATCTTCTCTGCTCTCAGGAGAACAACCCCAGCTTCTCCAGTCTCTCCACATAACTGAAGTCCCTCATCCCTGGTACCATTAGAGTAAAACTCAGCTATACTCTCTCGAAGTCCTTGATATCCTTCCTAAAGTGTGGCGCCCAGAATTGAACACAATACTCCAGCTGAGGCCTAACCAGTGTTTTATAAAGGATTAGTTTAACTTTCTTGCATTTGTACTCTATGGGCTCGATTTTCTCAATGGAGACGAGTTGGAGGCGGGACTGCTGCTTGTCGGGTCTATGTCCCGCCTCCATCATCTTCTGGCCAACCAGCGGGATTTTCCCCTGATTGACCTTGGTAAGCCCGCCCTGCGGGCTCAGCAGGCCAATTAGGGGGAAGTCACTGACAGAGCACGTCAACGTCTGACAAGATTTCTTGAACGAAGAAATGTCAACGTTTGACAGCTCTGTGAAGTTGTCAAACACTGACATTCTCTGTAGTTTGATGAGACCTTGTGTTCAGGACTCATTAAACCTTTCAACTTTGTAGATTTCAGATGACTGTTGGGTCGGAGGATCCAATAACCAGTCTATGAAATCGACAAGGAAGATGTCGGGACTCCTGATCCAGGGTGGATGAAAGCTATAGGCAGAAACCAAGGTAAGTGAACATTTTTTAACACTTAACACTCACCTTACATACTTACCACTCCACACTTGCACCCATCACTCACCTCTACATCTTACTTTCAGGCCCCTCCGACCCCCGCAGACCTCCTACTCGACTCCTCCAACCCGGCGGGGTTCTCCGAGGTCGGGAAGCCTTCATCTGAGAAGGTAAAATGGCACTAATCCTTCTTTCTGCCTGTTAACTACCTGTACGCCAAGGATCCAATTTTTTTTTAACAGACTTCTCAACATGCCCTGCCACCTTCAAAGATTTGTGTACATACACCCCAGGTGTCTCTGTTCCTGCACCCCCTTTAAAATTGTACCATTTAGTTTATATTGCCTCTCCTCATTCTTCCTACCAAAATATATCACTTCACACTTCTCTGCATTAAATTTCATCTGCCATGTGTCTGCCCATTTCACCAGTCTGTCTTTCTCCTCCTGAAATCTGTTCTATCCTCCTCATTGTTTATTACATTTCTGAGTTTCGTGTCATCTGCAAACTTTGGAATTATACCCTGTATACCCAAGTCCAAGTCATTAATATATATTAAAAAAAGCAGTGGTCCTGGAGAACTCCACCGTATACTTCCCTCCAGTCTGAGAAACAACCGTTCACTACTACTCTCTACTTTCTGTCCCTTAGCCAATTTTGCATCCACACTGCCACAGTCCTTTTAATCCCTTGGGTGTTAAATTTGCGAACAAATCTATTATGTGGTACTTTGTCAAACGCCTTTTGAATGTCCATATACACAACATCAACTACACTACCCTTATCAAACCTCTCTGTTACTTCATCAAAGAACTCACTCAAGTTAGCGTTTTCTGTTGTTATTTCGGATTTCCAGCATCTGCAGTATTTTGCTATCGTATTAGTTAAACATGATTTGCCTTTAACAAAACTGTACTGACTTTCATGTATTAACCCATATTTTTCCAAGTGCCAATTAATTTAGTCCCGGATTATAGGGGGCGTTTTCTCAGCCCCGAGGAGGCGGGTATGGAGGTGGGACTGCCGGGAAAGTGGCTGAATTTGGGGGCGGGTGGCAAACCCGCCCCCAACCCGCCTCCGTGCCCTCTTGCCTGGAGGCAGGAAGCAGTCCCGCCCCGGGTCCCGTCTCCTTGGAGGCGGGAAGGGATTAAAGCCTATTAACTGCCTGTTAACAGGTAGTTACCAGGCAGAAAATAGGATTATCCCCATTTTTCATCCTGAAGTGCAGGCTTTCCGACCTGGGGGAGCCCCGCCGGGGTGTAGGAGGCGAGCAGTGGGTCTGCGGGGGTCGGAGGGGTCTGAAAGTGCGATGTAGAGGTGAGTGATGGATGCAAGTGTGGAGTGATAAGTATGTGAGGTGAGTGTAAAGTGTTAGAAAATGTTCACTTACCTTTGTTTCTACCTACAGCCTTCAGCTGCTGTGGAGCCGGAGTCCCCGACATCTCCATTGTAGAGATCACAGACTGGCTGCTGCATCCTCCGATCCAATAGCCAGCTGATTTCTGCAAAGTAGAAAGGTTTGATGAGTCCTGAACACAAAGGGGGGAAAATTCAGTTGGTTGCGCCTCCCGTTAGCACCTTAAGAGGGCGCTAATGGGGCGCAAAGCAACTAGCGCCTGGGCGTGGCGATGTTTGCGCCACTCGCGAAATTAACTAGACATTTTGCGGCGGCGCTAAACACTACTGCCACGATCTCCTGCACCAGCAGATCGTGATGTCAGTCGAGTGCACAATGCCCCGGTAGCGCCCCGGAGCGGATATTGAGTGGCGCCCCCCTGCCTTACTGCCTGCCGCTAGCAACGACAGGTTGAGGGGAGCGTTTTGCAGTCAGGAAGGGACTGGGGGAGCGCTATTTAAAGGCGACCGCTTCCTGTCTTTTATTGTTGGTGACATTTTTGAACCACGCATTCTGAGAGAGAGAGAGAGAGACTTCTGGAGAGATTCAACGCTGTGTGAAGGAGTTTTGGGTACTGAGCAGCACTTTGCAGGTTCATTTTGATTTGCCCTTCCTTATATCGATTTAGAAGAGACTGTGGGGGCTGCACTCTGAGCTCTTTCCTTGATCTCTCCATTGTTCTTTCCAGCAGATTTGATGTACAGGTCTCTCCAAGCCGAGATTCAAGGCTGCAATGAGCAGGATGTGGATGGAAAGCAAGATCAACCCTTCCCTTTAAGAACTGGCCAGGGCCATTGTGTGTGTGTTCCATTGCTGACTGACATCACATGAGCTTCGCCAGCGCTCTGAGGTAGCGCCTCGCTCCTCGGCCTTTGCGCCTTAAGACAGGTGTGACGCGCCTGATTTAGCGCTCCAATCACCTCCAGGGGCGATAAAAGTCAAGTTTGCAGTCGGAGGCGATAATTAGCGCCAGGCGCTAATCTTTGCACCCGGCCGATAATTGCGCCCCAAATGGGGCGATACTGAATTTCTCCCCCAAGGACTCATCAAACTACACAGAATGTCAGTGTTTGACAGCTTCACAGAGCTGTCATACGATGACATTTCATCTTTCAAAAATTCTTGACAGATGACACGTCATACGTTGACGTGCTCTGCAACTGCCTTCGCCCTAATTGGCCTGCTGAGCCCGCCGGGCAGGGCTTAACAAGGTCAATCAAGGGAAAATTCCGCTGGTTGGCCAGAAACTGATGGAGGCGGGACTGAAACCCGACAAGTGGGAGTCCCCGCCTCCAAAAGCTTCCCATTCAGAAAATCACCCCCATTGTCTCTAAAAGTTTCCCCACAACTGACCACTGCACCACCTCCATATCTGAGGAGGATTGGAAGATTGTGGCCAGAGCCTCCTCAATTTCCTATCCTTACTTCCCTCAGTAACCTAGGATGCATCGCATCCAGACCGGGTGACTTTTCTACTTTGAGCGCTACCAACCTTTCAAGTACCTGCTCTTTATCTATTTTTATCCTATCTAATTTCTCTACTACCGCCTCCTTTACTGCTACATTGGCAGCATCCTCTTCTTTCGTGAAGACAGATGCAAAGTATTCATTTAGTACCTCAGCCATGCTCTCTGCTTCCTGAAGAAGATCTCCTTTTTGGTCTCTAATTGGCCCCACCCTTCTTTTGGCTTCTCTTTTACTATTTATATGTTTATAAAACACTTTTGGGTTCCCTTTTATGTTAGATGCTAATCTATTCTCATGCTCTCTGTTTGCCCTCTTATTTCCTTTTTCAGTTCTTCCCTATACCTTGTGTATTCAGCTTGGTTCTTCACTGAATTATGACCCCAACATTTATCGTAAGCTTCCTTTTTCTGTTTCATTTTAACCTTTATATCTTTAGTCACCTAAGGAGCTCTAGCTTTGGCTGCCCTTCCTTACCCCCTCGTGGCAATGTGTATACTCTGTAACTGGACCATCTCGTCTTTGAAGGCCTCCCATTGTTCAATTACTGTTTTGTCTACCAATTTCTGATTCCAATCCACCTGGGCCAGATCCCTTTTCAACTCACTGAAGTTAGCCCTCCTCCAGTTAAGTATTTTTACGCTTGATTGTTCATTGTCCTTTTCTATAACTATTCTAAACCTGATGATATTATGATCACTGTTCCCCAAATGCTCCTCCACTGAAACATGCTCCACTTGCCACACTTCATTCCCCAGAACTAGATCCAGCACTGCTTCCTTCCTCACTGGGCTAAAAACACATCGATGAAGAAAGTTATCTTATACACATTTCAGGAATCCTTCCCCCTCTTTGCCCATTACACTAGTACTATCCCAGTCTATATTAGAATTACTGAAGGCCCACTTGTCATTACTCTACAGTTCTTACATACTTCTGTAATTTTCTGCCAATTTGCTCCTCCAGCTCCTTCCCACTATTTGGTGGCCTATAGTATACACCCAGTGGCATAAAGCTCCTCTATTGTTCCTTAATTCTAACCAAATAGATTGTCTTTGACCCCTTAACTATGTCATCGTCAGGTGTAAGGACACTAATAGGCACATTTTAAAAGCTTTCGATTGTAATTTTTTAAAATTTACTGAGAAGCTGACTACTCTACCTCAATACAACTAGCAAATGGTTCTGTATATTTTTTTAAGTCATTTTCAGTTATTTAAAATCAGGTTACTCACAGGTGGTGGATTGACACTGATTAAAATTGCTTATTTTTTTGTGATAAACCCACTTTCAGCTGTATTAATCAAAATGCACCAAGTTACCACTTTTAAATATATTAAGGAATACTCCTTAAAGCAAATTTTTTAAAAAAAATTACGTTTAAAATGCTACCCGATTGCGCTGGTTTGTGGCAAATTTTGCGTTCGGCGATATTTGAGTGGAAACTCAAGAAAAAAATAACACTGCTCAAAACGAATGCAATTTTGGGCATTTTTGCCCCCGGATCGCCGATTGCGCCCAAAGCGGAAACTTATGTGTATGGTTTATTATCCCTTTACTCCTATTTATTATTTAGTTATTATTTATGTATGCCAGATTTTTATTTAATGCAATTTGGATCCCTTTAATGTTGGTATCCCCTACTTAGTTAATTTTAATTTTATCCCCTTGGATCTAATTAATTATTCTGATTATTTATATATTTACTTATTTACTGTTGCCCCTTGGTTTAAATTACTACTTGCCTGGATGAGTGCAGCTCCAACAACCTTCAAGAAACTCGACACCATCCAGGACAAAGCAGCCCGCTTGATTGGCACCCCATCCACCACCTTAAACATTCACTCCCTCCACCACCAGCGTACCGTGGCTGCAGTGTGTACCATCTACAAGATGCACTGCAGCAACTCGCCAAGGCTTCTTCGGCAGCACCTCCCAAACCCGCGACCTCTTCCACCTAGAAGGACAAGGGCAGCAGGCGCATGGGAACACCACCACCTCCAAGTTCCCCTCCAAGTCACACACCATCCTGACTTGGAAATATATCACTGTTCCTTCATCGTCGCTGGGTCAAAATCCTGGAACTCCCTCCCAACAGCACTGTGGGAGTACCTTCACCACATGGGCTGCAGTGGTTCAAGAAGGCGGATCACCACCACCTTCCCAAGGGCAATTAGGGATGGGCAGTAAATGCTGGCCTTGCCAGTGTTGCCCACATCCCATAAACGAATAAAAAATAAACTTAGCATCTCCTCCCCCCTCTGCGCCAAATTCCTACTCTCACCAAATTCCCTTTGTCATTCTGTTTATCCAGCCACACCGTTTAGCAGATTCACCCAACTCCCACCAAGCTCTGTGCTTACAGTATTTTGTTACTTTCCATGTGTATCCTCTGGCACCCAAAAACCTAGTAACATGACCGTCTGCAAAATTTTACTGCAATATTAAAAATCATTTAAAAGAATGAGAAAAATGCTCACCACCAATCAATGATATTGCTGACAGATTCTGAGAGAAGTCTGAAATACTGCAAGTATTGATCTAAGGCTGGTACCTGCTTGAGAGCAGGGCAGACTAGCAGCACTGAGTTATACTCCTGGCTCTGAACCATTCTATAATCAGGCAAAACAGAACTCTTCCCCTGAGTACTTAGAATGAATCTTTATAAACTTTAAAAATGAAGTTTGAAAGATGGCTTTGTACCAATTATACCGTAGCCATTGTAATGCCCAAGCTATGTGTATCTCCTAAAGCTGGTTTCCATTGCTTGCCAAAGTTCAATTGACCTCAGATGGGTTTCAAAACATAATTATACTGTGCTTTGTGTATTGATACAACATTAAACCCATTTTGCACCACTGGAGAAACTGCAGCAGAAATGGTCAATTTACCTATTTGGTGCAGACAGCGCCATTTGTAAGTCTGAAATATTGTATTTTGTACAGAAGGCTGCTTTTGTAAGAGAACAAAGCCCGCAATAAACCTATTTCTTATTTGTGTGATGACTACTTCAGCTTCTGATGCCTCAGGTGTGAATAGAGGGTTAACTAAAATCGTTTAGTACCATGATGTGCGCCCCTCCAAAAACATTCTCTCACATGTACCTATCATCCTTTCTCCTCCCAGACAACAGACTGTAACTCAGTTCTGTAAATAACACCCCTTTCATCAAGTTGGAATAGGCTCGTGAAATACTGCTAATACAGACTCACTCAATTTGGGCTATTTTCCTGGTGTCACGGTTGGTAGGTTCAGCTTTAGTAACCATGTGGCAACAGCCTCCTACGGCCCCCTTAACAGCCCAAGGATCCGAACACCTCCACAATACCACCAAAGATTAGATATTTGTGTTGCGGCAGCTGAGCTTTATTTGTCACTGTTTATTTCTTTTAATATTACAATAAAAAGAGAAAAAGATGTACATTGGTTTAGTTATTGGTGCAGTCATTAGTGCAGGGGCACTTTAAAAAACATCCATTTGCAAGAGCATACGGTGATATAATATCAGCATAATTAGCCAATTGGTACAGTTGTTTTATAAGATTTAGGATCAGAGTATTCACGGATGGAGGGGAAGAGGGGGTATAGTTGCACAGGGGTGTCGTGTCGCTGGGTTAGGTCTCACTTATCTTGTGGAGCCTGGCGTAGGCGTTGCACTATCATCTTCGCCCTTATATCAGCCTCTCTCTGGTCCCGTGGGGTTATGTTGCCAAGTGCTGAGAGAAGACTTGTATGGACCTTCAAGAAAGAGGTGGGGCGTCAAACCGCTTTTTACTTTCCCAGCAGATGCGACACTCCACCATTTTTTTTTAAAAGGTCCCTGAGTTCACGAAGAACAATCTTCTAGGTCTGTGTTTCTGTATTAATATCACCCAGCCACGGAAGTTCAGCCGCTTATATTTTTCATTCATTTACTATTAATAATTTCAATAACCTCTGCTAAGGATCTGTCAGGAGTTTATTTCTGTACTTTTTCAGTGACCTTGACCTGACGACCTTCCTACGATTACCATTGGAGTGAAGTCCAGCAGATTCAGTTAACCGATGGGGAGATTGAGTAGACTGGATCTTTTACCTCAACTCCACCTTCCCGCACTATCCCAACGTCCCTTAATTCCCTTAGTCCCCAAAAGTTTATCGACCTCTGTCTTGAATATACTCATGATGTGGAGATGCCGGCGTTGGACTGGGGTGGACAAAAATGAGAAGTCGCACAACACCAGGTTATAGTCCAACAGATTTATTTAATTTTACAAGCTTTCGGAGCGGTTCGCTCCTTCCTCAGGTAAGTTAGCAGTGAGAGAATCTCCCAGAATTCACAATTTAAACTGTGAATTCTGGGAGATTCTCTCACTGCTAACTTACCTGAGGAAGGAGCGAACCGCTCCGAAAGCTTGTAAAATTAAATAAATCTGTTGGACTATAACCTGGTGTTGTGCGACTTCTCATTTTTGAATATACTCAACAACTGAGCATCCAGAGCTCTCTGGGGTAGAGAATTCCAAAGACTCACAACACTTTGAGTGAAGAAATTTCTCCTCATCTCAGTCCTAAATGGCCGACCCCTTATTCTGAGACTGTGACCCCGTGTTCTAGATTCCTCAGCCAGCGGAAACATTTTCTCAGCATTAACCCTGTCAAGCCCCTTAAGAATTTTATGGGGTAAAAATTCAGTTGGTTGCGCCTCCCGTTAGGGCCTTAAGAGGGCGCTAATGGGGCGCAAAGCCGCTAACGCCCGGGCGCAGCGATGTTTGCGCCGCTCGGGAACTTAACTAGAGATTGTGCGGCGGCGCTAAACTTTATCGCTGTGACCACCTGCGCGCGCAGATTGTGACGTCATTCCATGGTGCAACGCCCTTGTGGCGCCCCGGAGTGGAAATTGAGTGGCGCCCCCTGCCTTACCGCCTGGCGCATCCAACGACCAGAAGACTGGAACGCTATCAATCGCTGTGGGGCTGGGGGGGGCGCTATTTAAAGGGGGCCTCTTCCTGTCTTTTATTGTTGGTGGCATTTTTGAACTACGCATTCTGAGAGAGAGGGGGAGAGACTTCTGGAGAGATTCAACGTTGTGTGAAGGAGTTTTGGGTACTGAGCAGCACTTTGCAGGTTCATTTTGATTTGCCATTCCTTGTATCGATTTAGCAGAGACTGTGGGAGCTGCACTCTGAGCTCTTTGCCTGGTACTCTCCATTGTTCTTTCCAGCACATTTGATGTGCAAGTCTCTCCAGGCCGAGATTCAAGGCTGCAATGAACAGGATGTGGATGGAAAGCAAGATTAACCATCCCCTTTAAGAACTGGCCCGTGCCATTGTGTGTGTGTTCCATTGCTGACTGACATTACATGAGTTTCGCCAGCGCTCTGAGTTAGCGCCTCACTCCTTGGCCTTTGCGCCTTAAGACAGGTGTGCAGCGCCTGATTTAGCGCTCCACTCACCTCCCGGGGCGGTAAAAGTGAAGTTTCCAGTCAGTGCCGATAATTAGCGCCAGGCGCTAATATTTGCGTCCAGACGATATTTGCGCCCCAAATGGGGTGCGACCTAATTTTTCCCCCTATATGTTTCAATTAGATTATCTCTCATTCTTCTAACCTCTAGGGAATATAGGCCTAGTCTACTCAATCTCTCCTCATAGGGCAATCCCCTCATCCCAGGAACCAGTCTAGTGAACTTTTGTCAAACATGATTTCCCTTTCATAAATCCGTGTTGACTCTGCCATATCCTATTATTATTTTCTAAGTGCCCTGTTACCATGTCCTTAATAATAGATTCTAGCATTTTCCCTACTATTGATGTCAGGTTAACTGGTCTGTAGTACCCCGCTATGTTGCCTGCCATGTTCTTGCCCACTCAGTCAACCTGTCTATGTCTCTCTGCCACCTCTTTGCGTCCTCCTCACAGCTTACTTTCACACCTAACTCTGTATCATCAGTAAACTTGGATACATTACACTCAGGCCCTTCATCTAAGTCATTAATATATATTGTAAATATCTGAGGCCCAAGCACTGATCCTTGTGGTACCCTGCTAGTTACAGCCTGCCAACCCGAAAAAGTCCCATTTATTCCTATTCTCTGTTTTCTGTCCATTAACCAATCCTCAATCCATGCTAATATATTACCCCCAATCCCATGAGTCCTAATTTTGTACAATAACCTCTTGTGTGGCACCTTATCGGATGCTTTTTTGAAAATCCAAATAAACTACATCCACTGGTTCCCCCTTATCCATCCTACTGGTTAAATCTTCAAAAACATCTAACAGATTTGTCAAACACGATTTCCCTTTCATAAAACCATGTTGACTCTGCCTAATCATATTATGATTTTCTAAGTGCCCTGTTACCATGTCCCTAATAATAGATTCTAGCATTTTACCTACTACCGTTTTTTCTCTTCCTCCTTTCTTAAATAGCGGGGTTATGTTTGCTACCTTCCAATCCTGGGGACTATTCTAGAATCCAGGGAATTCTGGAAGATGAATACCAGTGCATCTGCTATCTCTGCAGCTACCTCTTTTAAAACCCTAGGATGCAGGTCGTCAGGTGCAGGGGATTTGTCGCCAGGTAGTCCCATTAATTTCTTCAGTACTATGTCTTTACTTATACTGATTTTTTTAAGTTCCTCATTCTCTCTGGACCCTTGGTTCCCTATTATTTCCAGAATGTTTTTTGTGTCTTCTACCGTGAAGACAGATACAAAGGGCTGGATTTTCCAAGCCCCGAGGAGTCGGGCATGGAGGCGGGACAGCCGGCAAACTCACCTCCATCCCGCCTCCGTGCCCTTTTGCCAGGAGGCAGGAAGATGTGCAGCTTCAGATCCCTTCTCCTGGAGGCGGGAAAGGCATTTAATCCTTTTAACTGCCTGTTAACAGGTAGTTAACAGGCAGAAAAAAGGATTAGTGCCATTTCACCTTCACAGGTGAAAGCTTCCCGACCTTGGAGAGCCCCGCCGGGTTGGAGGAGACGTGGAGGAGGTCTGTGGCGGTCGGAGGCACCTGGAAGTAAGGTGTAGAGGTGAGTGATGGGTGCAAGTGTGGAATGGTAAGTATGTAAGGTGAGTGATAAGTTTAAAAAAGTGTGCACTTACCTTGTTTTCTTTCTACAATCTTTAGCCGCGCTGGATGGGGAGAGCCGATATTCTCCTTGTCAATTTCACATAATGGTTGTTGGATCCTTCGATCTTACAGACATGTGAAATTTACAAAGTTGAAAGGTTTGATGAGTCGTCACCACAAAGTCTCATCAAACTAAAGAGAATGGCAGTGTTTGGCAGCTTCACAGAGCTGTCAAACGCTGTCCTTTCTTCTTTCAAGAAGTCTTGACAGATAGCACATCTGATGTTGACGTGATCTGTCAGTGACTTCCTCCCTAATTGGTCTGCTGAGCCCGCAGGGCGGGCTTAACAAGCTCAATCAGGGGAAAATCCCTCTGATTGGTCAGGCGAGGATGGAGGCAGGACATTGACACGACAAGCAGCAGTCCCGCCTCCAACTCGCCTCCATTCACAAAATCCAGCCCAATGTATTTGTTTCATGTCTCTGCCATTTCCTTATTGCCCATTATAATTTCTCCTGTCTCTGCCTCTAATGGGCCCATGTTTACTTTCACTAATCTCTTCCTATTTACATACCTATAGAAACATTTACAATCTGGTTTTATGTCTCTTGCTAATTTACTTTCAACTTCTTTTTTTTTCGTTATCAATTTCTTGGTCCTCCTTTGCTGAATTCTAAAATCCTCCCAATCCTCAGGCTTACTACTCTTTTTGGCAACATTATAAGCCTCTTCCTTTGATCTAATACTATTTCTAACTACTCTTGTTAGCCATGGTTGGACCACTTTTCCTGTGGGCTTTATGTGCCTTAAAGGAATGTATATTTGCTGTAAATTATGTATTAATTCTTTAAATGCTAGCCATTGCTTGTCTACTGTCATATCTTTTAATGTAGTTTCCTGATCTACATTCGCCAACTTGCCCCTCATACCTATGTAGTTTGCTTTGTTTAGATTTAAGACCTTAGTTTCGGATTTAACTCAATCACTTTCAAACTCAATATAAAATTCTATCATATTATGGTCACTCTTCCCTAAAGGCCCCTTTACTACAAGCTTATTAATTAACCCTTTCTCATTACACAATACTAGATCTAAAATAGCCTGTTCCTTAGTTGGTTCCTCAACATACTGATCTAAAAAACTATCTTGTATACATTACATGAACTCGTGCTCCACACTATTACTGCAAATTTGGTTTGCCCAGTCTATATGTAGATTAAAGTCCCCCATGAATACCGTATTACCCTTGTTACATGCACCTCTAATTTCTTGATTTATACTCTGCCCTACATTACAACTACTGTTTGGGGGCCTATAATTAACTCCCACCAATGTTTTCTGCCCCTTGCTGTTTCTTAGCTCCACCCAAACTGATTCTACTTCTTGATTTTCCGAGCTAAGATCCTTTCTCTCTACTGTCTTTATCCCATCCTTTATTATCAGGGCTACCCCTCCTCCTTTTCCATTTTGCCTATCTCTTCTAAAAGTTAAGTATCCTGGAATATTTAGTTCCCAACCTTGTCCATTATGCAACCACGTCTCCGTAATGGCTATTAGATCAAACATATTCATTTCTATCTGCGCTATTAATTCATCTATTTTATTGCAAATGCTTTGTGCATTCAGATATCATGCCTTTAGCTTTGACTTTTTTCTATTTTTCCCTGACGTTACCTTAGTCACTGATGCCCTATTATCTTTGTTACTCTCCCTGGTCCTTCCTGACCCACTCTGCTTATTTTTACCCAAAACCCTGCTCTGCTCTAGAGCCTTGACATTTCCCTTGCTGCTTTTAAATTTACTCCTTCCTGAATCCTCCCACCCCCACTTCATTAGTTTAAAGCCATATGGTTTTACAAGTTTATAGCATTTAGCTTGAACACGAAAGAAAGCCACTGGTGCTTTTTTAACTTCAGTCTGTAAATTGAGCTCTAACAAGTTCTTTCTTCAGTAAGTGACTCACTAATTCTGATTTACATCTAAAATGAAAAGAAAGAATTTGTATTTATATAGTGCCTTATCACCTCCTCAGAACATCTCAAAGTGCTTTATAGTCATTGTTATGTAGGTAGGCAAAGAAGGTAGGCAGCTTACATACAGCAAGTAAATGAGATCATGGAATCATAGAATCATAGAATGATGAAGCAGAGAAGGAGGCCATTAGGTCCATCGTGCCTCTGCTGCTTCTTTGAAAGAGCTATCCAATTAGTCCCATTCGCCGGCTCATTCACCTAGCCCTGCAAATATTTCCACTTCAAGTATTAGTCCAATTCCCTTTTGAAAGTTATTATTGAATTTGCTTCCACCACCCTTTCAGGCACTGCATTCCTGATCACAACAACTTGCTGTGCAATTTTTTTCCTAATGTTGCCTCTTGCTCTTTTGCCAATTATCTCAACTACATCATCCCTCTCCAGTGCTATAACAGTATCTTTGATCAACACTGCCACCAACCTCCCCCCTCCCTACTTTTTTTACTTTCCTATCTTTCCTGAATACCTTGTAGCCAGGAATATTAAGTTCTCAATCCTCCCCTTCTTTGAGCCAGGTCTCTGTTATTGCCACTATATCATAGTCCCATGTGGCGACTTGTGCCTGCAGCTCACCAACTTTATTTACCATGCTCCGTGCATTTACACACATGCACTCTAAACTCATCTTAGTCTGCCTCGCATTTCCCCTCTGTCTGATCTCTCCTCTTTCTGAACTACCCTTTATTCTAATGCTGTTTGTCTCTTCCAGTCCTATGTGCACCTTGTGTCTCCTCTCCAATGCTTCATTCTGGTGCTCCTCCCCTGTCATATTACTTTAAACCCTCATCCATAGCATTAGTTCAATTAGCAGTAAAACTGTTTTAGTGGGACTGGTTGAAGGAGTCTTGTTGGTCAGAATACCGGCAGAGCTCCCTGCTCTTGTCCTTAATAATCAATATTTACTTCACCTGATTCAGTTTCACCTTCTTCTCCAACTTTTTTTACACTGTAGTAAACAGAGAACAGCTCTACTTCTAGATGCGAGATCCTTGCATTAGAACATGCAGCACCATCACTGGTAAATCAATCTTGTATTTGATCTGCTGCCATTTTCATTGGAGAAGTAATTCCCCATACAGTCCACAACAACACAGTGAGAAAAAGATATAGGTAGAGGAAAGTCAGATTTCAAAGTATGAAACATAGGTACAAACTGATACAGATAGAGACACACAAAGACACATTCTGACATGTAGAACTGAAGCATTTATAAAATACCACTCCTCTGAACAGCAAAATCTAACACTTTAAAACTCTGGGTAGGTGAGCATCTTAACTGATACATTGGTAGGAAGAAAATCATGTGATTTTCTGTTATTTTTCAATCCCATCACCTTGGAAGCAATCTGACAACCACAACCTGTCCCTAGGAAAAATCAATCGCAATATAATAACCCAGTCTACCCACTACCATCAGCCGACAGTGTATGTGTCACACAAACAAAAAAAAAGCAAAGACATGGCCATGCTATTCAAAAAAAAAGAATGTAATTTGGTTTTTAATCAGGTGAATGGTATCTTATTTGTTTACATGACAGCTCAATATATTAGCAGATAGTGCGAGTTTCTGGTCAACAGAGAACCTTTTGCAATCTGCATTAAGTGGATTATTCCCTGCTGTGTTAGTGTTGTATCTGGGGAAATCAAAATTACACTACATTGAATAATCTGTTACCTGATCCAAGACAATGTGCAGATTTCACACGTCCAGCTTTTCGTCAGAATGATGAAAGCCTGCGTATAGTATGTAATAAGATACCAAGATGCAGATGCCTTAAACTAGCTATAGGACTTGCTTTGAATTTTTGACTGCAAGCCCAACTGATACAGTTGATTGCGGAGTGAAGGCGCAGCCTGCTGCTGAAATTGTGCATTATTCCATTCAGGTTTCATTCCAATAATGTCACGTACTGGTTTGCGGATGTGAAATTAAAGTCAATCCCTATCAGTTTGTATAATTTAGGTTCCAAGTCAGCAGAGAAGAAAGAAAGGACTTGTAATTATATAGCGATTTGTTCAAAAAGCACTTCACAAACAATGAAATACTTTGAAGCACATTGTGTAGGCAAACACTGCCACCATTTCTGTACAGCAAAATCCCCAAATAACTTTGAGATGAATGACCAGTTAATCAGTATTTGGTGGGTCTTGTTTGAGAAAGGATTGTTGGCCAGGACATTAGAGAACTCCCTGCTCTTCTTTGACTAGTACCATGGGAGGTTAATATTCACCTGAACCACTGGAACAAGCAAGTCGAACCTCAGTTTAATATCTCATCCAAGGAGAGCAGCTCTGTCAATGCAGCATTCCCTCAGTACTACTCTATAATGTCAGTTTAGATTAAATGCTCAAATCCTGAAATGGGACTGGAATGCACAACGAGCAAGAGTGCCAACTGAGCCAACCTGACAGGTTCACCAGTATCCAGGTGGAGTTATGTCAGGAGACAGGGAGGACATCCACAGAATATCATACATTTATTCTAATCTTTAATCTTGCTTGAAGCTTGTTGATTTAAACCTCTTGCTCCATGCTCACAATCCATCTTACATTTACCTCTTCTACGTCTCTCGCTATTTAAAACCTAGGTTCCTGAAATTCCACAGGTGTTCCACTGGCCTCCTGCTGTAACTTCAGTGGGATTGTGAACTCACAACCTCTGAGTTACTAGTGCAGTACCACACGAGCGTACCACTGCTATCCTGGTGGGTGGAAGGGGCTGGGCTTAGTCTGATCCCATGAATTCCAATTACTTATGTATAATTGGATCCTTCCACCATGCTGAAATGTGTACTGATTCCCTGGGTGACTGTTATGAATGATAGGCACCGAATGGAATTTTCATTTTGATTTTACCATTTTAATTTAATTTTGCTATTTTGGTTACTTTTAGTTCATTTGTTTTGTTTGAGAACTCCCATCAATTTTAATGGAGTCAGCCTTTAAGGGGAGGCACCTGATGTATCCTGCTGAGCTTTGGCTGCGTCCAATTCCACAATTCTACTATAAAATAGGTTCCCTCTATCATGTTTGTGTTCTGCCATTCCTAAATAAGAACATAAGAACATAAGAAATAGGAGCAGGAGTAGGCCAATCGACCCCTCGAGCCTGCTCCGCCATTCAATAAGATCATGGCTGATCTGATCCTAACCGCCAATCTACTATCTACTATCACAGAACCATCTCCTGCATCTAACAGAATTGCACACACGAAATAGGAGCAGAATCAGGCTACACGGTCCCTGGGCCCGCTCCACTACCCACAGGGCCATGACCGATCCGAACCTAGACTCATGTCCAAATTCCTGCCCGCTCCCCGTAACCCTTAATGCCCTTTACTTCTAGGAAACTGTCTATTTCTGTTTTAAATTTATTTAATGATGTAGCTTCTACAGCTTTTTGTGGCAGCATATTCCATGGACCTACCACCCTCTGAGTGAAGTAGTTCCTCCTCATCTCAGTTTTGAAAGAGCAGCCCCTTATTCTAAGACTATGTCCCCTAGTTCTAGTCTCACCCATCATCGGGAACATCCTCCCCGCATCCACCCGATCCAACCCCTTCACAATCTTATATGTTTCAATAAGATCGCCTCTCATTCTTCTGAACTCCAATGAGTAGAGTCCCAATCTACACAACCTCTCCTCATATGACCACCCCCTCATCCCCGGGATTAACCGAGTGAACCTTTTTTGCACTGCCTCGAGAGCAAGGATGTCTTTCCTTAAGTAAGGACACCAAAACTGTATGCAGTATTCCAGGTGCGGTCTCACCAATACCTTGTACAACTGAAGCAATACCTCCCTATTTTTATATTCTATCCCCCTAGCAATGAAAGCCAACATTCCATTTGCCTTCTTAATCACTTGCTGCACCTGCATACTAACCTTTTGAGTTTCGTGCACCAGGACCCCCAGATCCCTTTGCACTTCAGTACTCTCCAGTTTCTTGCCATTAAGATAATAAATTGCTCTAGGATTTTTCCTGCCAAAGTGCATCAGCTCACACTTTCCAGTGTTGTATTCCATCTGCCAAATCTCTGCCCACTTACTTAGCCTGTCTATGTCCCATCTTAAATCCATCTGCTTAATTAGTCAAGATCTCTCGGAATGATGTTTATCTCCCTTATAGTTGTCACGTGACAACATGGCAAGTATCATGGGCAGATTTTATATGTAATATATATATGTAATCTCATGTGTTGCGACTAAACTGTGTTATGATGCAGAGATGCCGGTGTTGGACTGGGGTGGACAAAAGTGAGAAGTCGCACAACACCAGGTTATAGTCCAACAGTTTTATTTGAAATCACAAGCTTTCGGAGCGACCGCTCCTTCGACGAAGGAGCGGTCGCTCAGAAACCTTGGGATTTCAAATAAAACTGTTGGACTATAACCTGGTGTTGTGCGACTTCTCACTTTTAAACTGTGTTAGTCAGTTAGGTATTCAGAATGAGCTTAGATAGACCATACATAAAGGCAGTACTAGTTCTAAAATACAAGTGTGTGCTCCTTCATTTTGTACAAATGGTAAAGTAATATAAATCATTATATGCATTCAATAATATATTAAGTATGTATAGTCTTCAATCTTGTAAATTTTGTGGTCCCAGCTGCATTAGTTAGAAATGGAGGATGGACACAGGGGTACAACAATGTAACCCTAATTCTCCAACCTGCATACCCTTTAAGCGGATCTCTGAATTTATGCTCATAATCCATTCTCTTCTGCTTCCTTCATTTCTCCTTTCATGAATTCCTACTGAGAATGTTTAAAAATTCTAACATAAACTTTCTAGTATTTACTGATTCAAAATTTTACTTTGATTTCAAACCCACCATAAAACTTTCAATAAAAAGAGAAAAATCTTTGATTTGTTGTCTGACTGAAGCTGGGCCCGACCGTTTAATAATGTGGCATTTTAAATATTTTGTCCTCACAATAGTGTTCAGATAGCTGTTTCAGTCTCAATTGAATATGCAATTTATTTACTGCAAATACTTGGTAAATAAGGGAAAATAAAGACTATTTGATCTCACAGAAGCTTTGCTCCACTAGTTATTAAGGGAACCTATACTAGAAAACTCTAGTCAGTTAAAAAAAAAATTGTGAAAGCGTAGCTTTAAAAAAGGTTGAATTGTTTCTAACCCCATTTCTAAATTGTGTCTCTCCACATGGTTAAACATTTCCCTACACCACTTGTTTTTCGTCACAGTTCAATAGATAGCTTCAGAAGATGCAGTTATCACTAACATGTCCTTCATCCTCGCCAACTCCAATTTTTTTTCAGATAGACCTTTGAGGTCGCATAACTCTTTATCCATAACCTGCGTTCTATCTGCAAACAGCCTGACAGTTTCCTATTTCCACAAGATGAAAATCTTGGCATATGCACTTCAGAAGATCTCTCAGAATAATGGCATGCGATATTGTATTCCTATAACACAAACCCTGCTTAACTGATAAAGAGTCACAAATTAAAATTAGAATGAGTAAGAAATGCAGGTTATTCATCAGTTTCAGCCAGTAAATGTGGAGTTGTTATTTTCATTCGGAAAAATTTAACGGTTTCTATAATTACTACAGTCCAGAGGGAATATTTATTTACTAGAATTATATACATAGTAATCACTTATTGATTATTCATGTGCAGAAAATTCCTATTGGTCTGATTTTTATTCACAAGTTTTAAACAAAATGTATATGATGCATCCAGTCCTGGTGACCATGAGAGGGGAAGAACTTTGACCAGGTTCAGGATTATCCTGCTGCTACATCCTCAGATAACTGTGCCCCCACTTGCTATTCACAATGGCCACAAATTCCTCCCCCACCTTTGCTCAGGCACTATAGAGATGCAGTGCACCCAAAGTGCACAGCACCTGTTCTGATCTGGCTATACCTGTATTTTATAGGTCAGGTCATTCGAATAGCCTAGTCACATTCCCACTGCAGGCCCGTCCCTGGCTTGCCCAGCAGCTGGCCTCAGGGCCTTCTAGCTGCTGTTGAAAACAGTATGCAGAAGGCCTCAAGGCCTGAAGATTACAGGGGAGGATGGAAGCGAAAGCTAGCACTTACCTTTTCAGGTGTCCCTCGCTTTCTGCCCACCTTTCCCGGATCAGAGAACCTGAAGGATCCAGGCATAAGGCCCAACATCTTCCTTCCAGCGAGCCCAGAGGGCAGGGAACACTCCCTCCCAAGTCATTTCTATGTCTGCTCTCGGTTTATAAAATTTCAAAACCAAATCATGATTTAACATTTAAATATTGATAGATATAAAAATAATTCAAAGAAATTGCAGTATCAATGGCATACTAACAAAGTACCTTCTGAAGTGTTAGCTGTGGCTCAGTTGGTAGCACACTTGCCTCTGATGTCAGAAGGTTGTGGGTTCAAGTCCCCCTCCAGGGACTTTGAGCACATAAAGCTAGGCTGACATTCCAGTGCAGTGCTGAGAGAATGCTGCACTGTTGGAGGTGCCGTCTTTTGGATGAGATGTTAAACTAAGGCCCCGTCTGCTCTCTCAGGTGGACGTAAAAGATCCCATGGCACTATTTCAAAGAAGAGCAGGGGAGTTATCCCTGGTGTCCTGGCCAATATTTATCCCTCAATCAACATCACTAAAACAGATTATATGGTCATTATCACATTGCTGTTTGTGGGAGCTTGCTGTGTGTAAATTGGCTGCCATGTTTCCCACATTACAACAGTGACTCCACTTCATTGGCTGTAAAGTGCTTTGAGACATCCAGTGGTCGTGAAAGGCGCTATATAAATGCAAGTCTTTCTTTCTTAAAACTTAGGGCTGTTTTGAAAGGATATAGCACTGGTTCTACAAAAAGGAACAGGATAATGAAACTGCACAAGCTTAAACCTGACATGAAAATGGAATAGATCCATGCCAACACAAATCCAATGACTTTGCTTTAATTTTGAAATACCAATATAACAGGGTAAAGTTTCCGCTCGGTTGCGCTGTTTTCTTTCAGTGCAATTCGCATGAAATCGGCCAAGCCAACGCAAAAGATCGAGAAATTTCAACCAAAAGTTACGTCCAGTGCAAACTGAACTTCCGTGATATTTTGTGCTGATTTTAAAAATATCGTGCTGGAAGCCGGCTCCGCCCACAAAAACTGACCATGCCCCCAGGTCGTATTAATCACCATGACGAGTTTCCGCTAATTGCACCCGTTTGCAGCCCTCTGAGGAGGCTCTTAAAATTAAGTTGGGATTTTTTTTAGGCACAAGGGCACTAATAGGCACCTTTTAAAAAAATTAAATATTAACAAATATTTAATTTATTAAGAAACTGACTAGTAAATGGCTCTGTATAGTTCTTCAAAGTAATTCTCAGTTATTTAAAATCAAGTTACTCAGTTGATGGACTAGACACTTTCATTACAAGAAAAAATTACATTTATATAGCGCCTTTCATGACCACCGGACATCTCAAAGCGCTTTACAGTCAATGAAGTACTTTTGGAGTGTAGTCACTGTTGTAATGTGGGAAATGCGGCAGCCAATTTTGCGCACAGCAAGCTCCCATAAACAGCAATGTGATAATGACCAGAGAATCTGTTTTTTAGTGATTTTAGTAAAAGATAAAAGTGCTCACTATGCTGACTAATATATCGGTCAAATGGCCAGCACATTTGTTGATACTGCTGATTATCCCTATACTAACCCTATACTAAGTTCTTCCAGGAACTGGTCACCAGGACTGTTTTTTTGTTATGTTGGCTGAGGGATAAATATTGGCCAGGATACCGGGGATAACTCCCCTGCTCTTCTTCGAAACAGTGCCATGGGATCTTTCACGTCAACTTGACAGAACAGATGAGGCCTTGGTTTAACGTCTCATCCGAAAGACAGCACCTCCGACAGTGCAGCACTCCCTCCGTACTGCACTGGAGTGTCAGCCTAGCTTTATGTGTTCAAGTCCCTGGAGTGGGACTTGAACCCACAACCTTCTGACTCAGAGGCGAGTGTGCTACCAACTTTTATTTTATATTACTTATTTATTGAACATTAAGAACATTTACAACATTGTGATCATTCCATTGTATCATTCAAATCCATTCCGCCGCTTTGCACAGCCATTCCTCCACCACATATTGACATCAAAACCTGAAAGTATGCTACCAACGGAGCCACAGCTGACACTTCTGTTTTGTGATAAACCTATTTTCAGCTGTATTAAACAAACTGGACCAGGTTACCACTCTTAAATATGTCAAGGAATTTAAAAAAAATTACATTCTAAAAAGCTGCCTGATTGTGCTGGTTCATGGAATATTTTATGTTGTGATTATGCAAATGAGTTTAAGCAGAATCATGAGCAACATCTTCACTTCAGAAAACTAGCACAATTTTGAGAGCAATTTGCGCCCGGAGTGCCAACGGCGCCCAAAGTGGAAACTCTACCCCCACATGTTTGGGAATAAAGAACCCAAGTTCCTTCTCTTCCTATCTTAGGTTAGACTCTATGAGGTAGGGAATAGGCCCAACAAGTTATTGTTGAAGTTGTTGGTCAACAAAAACAACTGCATTTGTTAGGCAAAACGTCAAAGCTTCCTTCACAAGATGTCTGGTGGCTTCAGTACATAATTTGTACAGTATTATGCTTAGCTGTATTCATTGGTTTGTGATCAATGTAAATTTGAACAGAATAATTTTTCCTCCAAAATTCCTTGATATATTTAAGAGTGGTAACCTGGTCCAGTTTGTTTAATACAGCTGAAAATGGGCTTATCACAAAAAAGAAGTGTTAGCTGTGGCTCAGTTGGTAGCACCTTTGCCTCTGAGTCATGAAGGTTGTGGGTTCAAGTCCCACTCCAGGGCTTGAGCATATCTAGCTAGGCTGACACTCCGGTGCAGTACTGAGGGAATGCTGCACTGTCGGAGGTACTGTCTTTCGGATGAGACATTAAACCGAGGCCCTGTCTGATCTGTCAGGTAGATGTAAAAGATCCCATAGCACTATTTCGAAGAAGAGCAGGGGAGTTATCCAATGAGGATAAGTGGAATGAGAGTAAAGGAAGCAGTTTAAGTAGCAATAAAATATAAACCCTCAGCTAACATCTCAGATCTGGATGATCTATTGGTGGAATTTGGTGCACTGAAACAAAAGTGACAGGAATTTTGTAATCAAAAAATTACAATAGCTTTATGCATTTCCCATCTCCATTCTTAAACCAGAAAGACATAACTGTAAACTATAGGGCAATCAACTCCGCCTTAAATAAAAACAGAAAATGCTGGAAATACTCAGCAGGTCAGGCAGCATCTGTGGAGAGAGAAACAGAGTGAACGTTTCAGGTCGATGACCCTTCGTCAGAACTGGAAAAAGCTGGAGATGGAACAGGTTAAAATTTTAGTGAAATGTTGATTTGAATAGAAACTATTTGACAATTACTTCACTCTGACCAGGCTGTTTTAAAACAATAGATCTATATTTTGGAGAAAATGAAAAATTCTTTATCAGTATTAAATAGAAATCCACATACCAAACAACCAATTTATCTTTAAATGCTCGGAAAGCTTTTCAATGAGTATTTGTTTCACTCTCTCGGTGAAGTGTGGCCTTGGGCCTCTTTTTATTTGGTAGCTACCTCTCCTGCATACTGAGCCTTCTGCAGCAGTTTTTAACCAATGATTTTATACAAAACATTTTCATTTATTCGGAGGCGTAAGACAAGAATGACCTTGCCCGCCTGCCTAACTTCATTCTAGCAGTCAAATCACTTATTCCATCTCCTGAGTTCACAAGAATAACTAGTTCACATGCATAAAATAGTGTATAGTGTTGATGTTGTTTATTTATTATTAATCATATACTTCAAATGTGGCATTTATGCAATAATTTATGAGCTTCTTGCTATAATACTGGAAATATTCTTCAAAGAACAATCCCCTTCAACTCACCTCTGTGTGCACAGTTCCTTTCTGTTCTTTCGGCCTGTTCTCTCTTTCTCAGAGTTTCTCCTTCTCCAAGAGGTGCCTATGTTTCTTCAGGTTGCGCCATCTCATGTCCTCGCCATTTATGTGTTCACATTTTTCCTGGTGCTCTTCCCTCCATACAGCTCTTCACTCCAATTTCATTCTTGTAATTCCGAGATGTTTATCCAGTGGATGGCCCTGATACCACAATGTATTTGTGAAGGTCAAGTGTGTCTGTGGGATACATATTTTATGCACTGGATTTTCAACGTGTATACTCCACTAACCTGCCTGTCTGAAGATTTGTCTGGTTATTAGTGTATTCAGTTCATTGACCTGGATTTTGAGGTCAGCAGCGAAGGGACAGCACTCGCTGCTGACCTCAAAAAAAGCTGCCCACAAAGATTTAGCGGGCACTGTGCATCGATGTCCCCTATTACAACATCAGTTTCATTCTGGCACCATCTGAAGGGATCTCTGGCGTCCAGGGATAGTGATGTCATCAAGCAGGCTGAGCAGCCAACCAGATTGAAGAATTCTCACAGACAGTAAACCAGGAAGTAAAAAGCACTGATTATCATTTACTTTTTAATCATTTTGCAGAGAGCCAAATAAAGACCGGGATATACACATGGGATTAAGGTAGAAGTTGAAATATTGGGCCGTATATTCCGATCCCTACGGGTGTGTATGCGCTGTGTACACACCCGTAGGGACATCGGAAATGCCAGATTCAGGCATGCCAAGCGCATGCGCTGAAAATCGGCATTTCCATCCTTCAGGTGCTGTGGGCCATCATCAGCAGCAGTATTGTATTCCACCACAATCTGTAACCTCATGGCCCAGCATATCCCTCACTCTACCATTACCATCATGCCAGGGGAACAAACCTGATTCAATGAGAAGTGTAGAAGATCATGCCAGGAGCAGCACCAGGTGTACCTAAAAATGAGATGCCAACCTGGGGAAGCTGTAACACAAGACTACATGCATGCTAAACAGCGAAAGGAGCATGCTATAGACAGGGCTAAGCGATCCCACAATCAACAGATCAGATCAAAGCTCTGCAGTCCTCCACATCCAGTCGTGAATGGTGGTGGACCGTGAAACAACTAACGGGAGGCGGAGGCTCCATGACTATCCCTATCCTCATTGATGGCGGAGCCCAGCACGTGAGTGCAAACGACAAGGTTGAAGCGTTTGCAACCATCTTTAGCCAGAAGTGCTCAGTGGATGATTCATATCGGCCTCCACCTGACGTCTCCACCATCACAGAAGCCAGTCTTCAGCCAATTCAATTCACTCCATGTAATATCAAGAAACGGCCAATCATCACAGTTCCTCAGGGCAGTGTCCTGGGCCCAACCATCTTCAGCTGCTTCATCAATGACCTTCCCTCCAAAATAAGGTCAGAAATGGGGATGTTCGCTGATGACTGCACAGTGTTCAGTGCCATTCACAACTCCTCAGATAATGAAGCAGTCCATGCCCGCATGCAACAAGACCTGGACGACGTTCAGGCTTGGGCTGATAAGTGGCAGGTAACATCCGCGCCAATGAAGTGCCAGGCAATGACTATCTCCAACAAGCGAGAGTCTAAACACCGCCCCTTGACATTCAATGGCATTACCATCACCGAATCCCCCACCATCAACATCCTGGGGGTTACCATTGACCAGAAACTTAACTTTGGCAACCACATAAATACTGTGGCAACAAGAGCAGGTCAGAGGCTAGGTATTCTATGTCGAGTGTCTCACCTCCTGACTCCCCAAAGCCTTTCCACCATCTACAAGGCACAAGTAAGGAGTGTGATGGAATACCACTTGCCTGGTTGAGTGCAGCTTCAACAACACTCAAGAAGCTCGACACCATCCAGGACAAAGCAGCCCGCTTGATTGGCACCCCCTCTACCACATTAAACATCCACTCCCTCCACCACCGGTGTACCGTGGCTGCAGTGTGTACCATCTACAAGATGCACTGCAGCAACTCGTCAAGGCTTCTTTGACAGCACCTCCCAAACCCGCGAACTCTTCCACCTAGAAGGACAAGAGTAGCAAACGCATGGGAGCACCACCACCTCCAAGTTCCCCTCCAAGTCACACACCATCCTGACTTAGAAGTGTACCGTCGATCCTTCATCGTCGCTGGGTCAAAATCCTGGAACTCCCTCCCTAACAGCACTGTGGGAGTACCTTCACCACACGGACTGCAGCGGTTCAAGAAGGCGGCTCACCACCACCTTCTCAAGGGCAAGTAGGGATGGGCAATAAATGCTGGCTTTGCCAGCGACGCCCACATCCCATAAAAACTAATAAAAATAACCGGCTGTGCACAATAGTTTCAGCTATTGGCCCCGACAACATCTCGCTGTCGTGTTGAAGACTTGCGCTCCAGAACTAGCCGCGCCTCTAGCCAAGCTGTTCCAGTACAGCTACAACACTGGCATCTACTCGACAATGTGAAAAACTGCCCAGGTATGTCCTGTCCACAAAAAGCAGGACAAATCCAATCCGGCCAATTACCGCCCCATCAGTCTACTCTCAATTATCAGCAAAGTGATGGAAGGTGTCATCAACAGTGCTATCAAGCGGCACTTACTCACCAATAACCTGCTCTCCGATGCTCAGTTCGGGTTCCGCCAGGACCACTCAGCTCCAGTTCTCATTACAGTCTTGGTCCAAATATGGACAAAAGAGCTGAATTCCAAAGGTGAGGTGAGATTGACTGCCCTTGACATCAAGGCAGCATTTGACCGAGTGTGGCATCAAGGAGCCCTAGTAAAATTGAAGTAAATGGGAATCGGGGGAAAACTCTCCACTGGCTGGAGACATACCTAGTACAAAAGAAGATGGTTGTGGTGGTTGATCGTCAATCATCACAGCCCCGGGACATCGCTGCAGGAGTTCCTCAGGGCAGTGTCCTAGGCCCAACCATCTTCAGCTGCTTCATCAATGACCTTCCCTCCATCATAAAGTCAGAAGTGGGGATGTTTGCTGATGATTGCACAGTGTTCAGTTCCATTCGCAACTCCCCAGATAATGAAGCAGTCAATGCCCGCAGCAAGACCTGGACGACATTCAGGCTTGGGCATATCAGTGGCAAGTAACATTCGCGCCACACAAGTGCCAGGCAATGACTATCTCCAGCAAGAGAGTGTCTAACCACCACCTCTTGACATTCAACAGCTTTACCATCGCCGAATCCCCCACCAACAACATCTTCAGAGTCACCATTGACCAGAAACTGAAATGGACCAGCCACATAAATACTATGGCAACAAGAGCAGGTCAGAGGCTGTGTATTCTGCGGCGAGTGTCTCACCTTCTGACTCCCCAAAGCCTTTCCACCATCTAAGCACAAGTAAGGAGTGTGATGGAATACTCTCCACTTGCCTGGATGAGTGCAGCTCCAACAACACTCAAGAAGCTCAACACCATCCAAGACAAAGCAGCCCGCTTAATCGACACCCCATCCACCACCTTAAACATTCTCTCCCTCCACCACTGGCACACCGTAGCTGCAGTGTGTACCATCTACAAGAGGCACTGCAGCAACTCGCCAAGGCTTCTTCGACAGCACCTCCCAAACCCACGACCTCTACCACCTAGAAAGACAAGGGCAGCAGGCGCATGGGAACACCATCACCTGCAAGTTCCCCTCAAAGTCATACACCATCCTGACTTGAAAGTATATCACTGATCCTTCATCATCACTGGGTCAAAATCCTGGAGCTCCCTCTTTAACAGCACTGTGGGAGTACCTTCACCACACGGACTGGAGCGGTTCAAGAAGGCGGCTCACCACCACCTTCTCAAGGGCAATTAGGGATGGGCAATAAATGCTGGCCTTGCCAGCGACGCCCACATCCCAGGAACTAATCATTTAAAAATTGTTAATAACTGCCAATCAACCTCTCTTGCCCAGAAACTGAAGAATTGAAAGTTTGGAGTCTCATTCTTGCAGGTTGTGAATTGTTTTAGGGGATTTTAGAAAGGTCAATTTCTTTTCTTATGTTTCCTTCCTGTCTTTTTTCTCTCCCTCTTAATCCAATGTTTTTTACCCTCTCCCTATTTCTCTTTCTGTATCTGATTTGCCATTGAATTCACCCACTCTAATTCACCCTTCTTCTCAGTCCTTCCTCTGTTTGTTTCTCAATCCTAAACCTCATTGGTTAAAGAGATACTCTGTTTGTCCCATTGTTCACCAAGGTCCCAAATGCCCTGTTGCCCTCGCTGCGCCATTATCAGCTCGCACTTCCAGCAACTTTGTGGGCAAAATAGTTTAAAACCTAAATGTTCATGAACAAGTCTAACTAACAGAACATGGCACGAGATGCCCTGCTCCAGCAAAATCTGTGCCATTATCTGCTGACTCAACTAGTACACTGCATTGTAACAACATTTGGAATACCATCCTCATATTTACATGTTTTTTGTTTCAAATAAAGAGTTAACAGTAGGATGACCTTTTAGACAATAATGTTCTACAGTGTTGAGCCTAGAAATGACTGTGAGTTATGTTATCTTACAAACGCTTAACACATTCACATCAAATTCCTGTCACTGATATTTTAATGATGCCATTAAACTATTTAAAACCTGTTAATGAAAACATTAAGAATTTGTATGATAACATCACTCATCGTAATTTCAGGTCTTTGCCTTATATAGGTCTAACAACATAATCTCTCTATCTTCATCGATGTATCTCAACAGAGAGAAGCTCATCTCAACTGATACATTTCTGTTATAATCCCTCCAGATTGTATCACAAGGGCCTCCACAATGATCCTACCTACTGGAGATGTAATTATACTTTATGTTTGCTTATTCACATGCTGTGGGAATGTCTTAGAGAGATAGAGAGAGTTTGAAGAGTATCTGAGGACTTTTATCTGCAAATGGGAAAAGATATAAAATAATTTAAGTTTCACAACATGTGTCAGGGTGTTTTTTTTCCCTCTTAAAAATGAGAATCAACAGTGTAAATATTGGGCTTAGAGACAGAAAAGACTGGTACAAATAAAGAATACAAGGCTTGGATTGAGCACCAACTGAGTTGGGGCTTACATTGGAGCTAGTCTCCTCCACTACAGTCAGGAATAATGATACCTTTAATTCCAAGCAATCTGCTACTCTTTGAGAGATAACGATTTCCTTGGCTTCAACCCCTAGGATCCATATCTCCTTGAAATGAGGAGAGTCTATTCTAAGTACTTAGTAGCCACTAGAGTTTTTAACCAATGTTAGCTGAATTGGTGCTTTCATGAGAACGTTTCAAACTGAGTCACTGGTATTGATCACAGGGTCCATCAGAGCAAGGGCACTCCTCCTATTTAGTAGAAATGAAAGGCACAGATCTCGATATACTCGTCTGTAGTACTCCATGGACACAGTCAATTGAAGATTCTATCTTTCAGCCTTACACTTGCCCCCCTTAGGCACTCATAAAATTGTTGAATATTATTGCTATTATGCTAACCCAGCAACAAATACACATTATAGTTGGCTGATGAGAGCTAGACTGCATAGTAAGGGAGTGCCCACACAAGTACTTTGATACAAGTCCACACCTTGGTACTCTGTTTTCTGAAATCTCACTTCACCCCACTTACCAAATTTGGGACATTCTCGGTTGCTTGCATATTACTGCAAGGGACAGGTGGAGTACTTTGAGTTCCTGTATTCAAAAAGTTCAACTCAGAGTTCAATATTTCACCCACGATTTTTTTCTCATCCTGGGAAACAGTTTGTGAAGGTTTGATCCATGAATAAGTCCCAACATTAAAGAGCAAAAAGAAACCTGCACATTAACAGTGCATAAAGCTTATTAAGGCCCCAGATTACTGTTTCAATTAGGAGCTTTCCTAGTGGCTGCAATGCCAATTGTTCAGTGCCTGTTATTAATGGGTGTTGAAGCGGAGGCCAACATTTCTAAGCAAATTTGGCTCTCTCCTTGTGATTGCGCGACCCAGAGTTTATTCCCCTATTGTTCTTCAGTCTCCAGAGTCCAATTCTCAAAAGGGATCCTTTGTGCCCCAGTGGTTTAAAAAAAAGACACCAATCTATAAGTAGCCAGTAGCCCTTCACTGGCTGTTGGTGCTGACATTCCGGGTTCCGACCCTTGTCGTGTTTCCAGCGCATCATATGCTATGTGGAAGGAATGCCACAAAATATATTTTTTTTAATTATTGAATGAGGCCAGCGCACTTCAGCACAGGCACATGAATTGTTTTCAGCTCCAAAGGTATCTTAATATTTTCTGTCATGCAGATGGTCTTGCATGTCCCAAATAAGTACAATGATTTAAGATAACATACTCTTTAATGAATGTCCTCCAGTGGTGAACTCTGGAAGCAATAATCAATGGTTAACATTTACCCCAAATTTTGATGGCTGATTCAGAGAAATTATTGTTTCAGTTACCTGTCCATCTTAGTACAGGATTATTGTTTTGACACAATCATTTCCTGTCAATGATCCACAGATCAGGGAATTAAGAACGTGAATGATAAGAAAGAAAAGAAAGACTTGCATTGATATAATGCTTTTCACAAGTTCAGGGCGCTGAGAGATAAATATTGTCTGGGACACTGGGAAAAACTCACCTCCCTACTCTTCTTCGAATATTGTCATGGGATCTTTTACGTCCACCTGAGAGGGCAGAAGGGGCCTCGGTTTAACATCTCATCCAAAAGACGGCACCTCCGACAGTGTAGATTATGTGCTCAAGTCTCTTCTGACTCAGAGGTGAGAGTGCTACCACTGAGCCACGGCTGACACACCCAGTAAAATTAATTATCAGAATCTATTACTCGAATGATCCTTGTAAATTAATATTCGTCTTGCTAGTGATATTGCATTTTGTTTTGAGTTGTGCAACTCTTCTGATTGTTCAGTAAATACAATCGCTGGCAATGGAAAAATGGTTGATTTCAAAGTGGACCAGAATAGAATTCAAATACGAGCATTAACCTTTAGTCTCATTCTTAACAGTTTTAGACTTTCTTCCTGGTAGAATTGGATGATTTGCTTTATGATGAAAAAGTTAAGAAAATGTTTTGCTTTTGTATTTATAGAGCAACTTTTCTATCATAATTATATGCTCAAGACTGTATTTAAGGCTTTTCAATAATTGTACATTCTGAAATAATTTCTAAGCCAGTAAGTAACATGCCAGGTCCCTTCAAAGCTGTAGCAATTAACTGTTCTGTATTTTATTTTCTCTGACCCAGATAAAGATGTCTAATGAGATAAGAAAGGCAAATAACACAGTGGCAACTAGAAACACAGCTATAACTAAAGGCTTCAGTTTTAACTTGTTTCAAAATAAAACTACATTAGGCACTTGACAATTTCCCATTGACTGTAGCTGAAGGCACCGATTTTAACTCCAGGTGGATTCCCCGCTCAGGCCTGAGTTAAAATTACAGTCGGGTCTCAATGATGTCATCGGGCCACAACATACATATGTAAAGAAGGGCCTTGTTGGCTCTGGGTGCATGTCCTTGCTGCCTGCTCAGGAGAGCAGGTTAAAATGCGATCATGGTGGCTTTCAGACAGGTAAGAGCCAGAGTGATTTTAGCTGCCCACCAGCCAGGTTTCTGCTGGCTAGGGTTAAAATCGCCCCAAAGTTTTTAAATTGTCTTTTCCATGATATGTTCAAATTCACCACAGCATTTGGCTTCAAAAGTCCCTACGACAATAATCGGAAATCACAATCGATTATGCAGGAGGCAAGTGCTGAATGTTGAAGCGCATCAGCGATGCTGTAGGTGTAATGTATTACGGTGCTTTGAGACATTGTTCCAGTTATTCCCTTTGAGAAAGAACATTACTTCATGACCTGGAATAGGTTAAATGGGGTGTGACATGAATCTTGTCATTCATGTAGAAATTACTTATGAAATAATACTGGGCGGCCTGCTGGTGACGCTGTCCAGGGAGAGTATAAATACTCGGGCATGGGCCCAGCTTGCTCAGGACATTCTTTAACAGGAACTAGCGAAGGACACAACTAGATCTCCATGTTGAAAAACAGTTGATTAAAGCTTTGTTTAACGCTTAGACCAAGTGCCTAGTAGTTTTCTTATGTCAGGGTGGATATGCAACTTGCCGCCTGGTGTTGAGGATCAGCCACCCTTATAGAAACTGCCTGATTTTCATTTCCATTGAAATCATTGGCCTGGGCTGCAAGATAAAAATGTAAATCCATGTTTTTTGTTTCTCTCCTTACACCCACTCTCCTCCTCTTCTAAAGGCACAAACTCTTGCTGTGGGTTAGTTCCACAGTGCTGCAGCACTGTGGTGCCTCACCCAAGTTCATATTCTTTCATTGTAAATGTTGGTGGACCATGGATTCCAGCACAGCTGAATCTGATTCAGACTTCATTTAATGTCCACACATGGAGTCATTAGTTATTGAGCAGAAGAAAGTACTTTGGCTGATTCCCTCCTTCCCTTTCCAAGGTGAGGTTAGCTTTTGTGCTCCTTACCACCCTGGCTGAGATCATCTATGTTGGCATAGAACAAGATGAAACTTGGGACCTTCCTGACCCACAACCTTCTGACTCAGAGGCCTGTAGCTAAGAACATACTATGCATAATATTTATGCACTCAAGCACACAAAGTGAGTTACATAGCTTTCCAGTACACTTCATGTTTACACACTCAATTAATATAGGGTCGGGTTTATTTCCAACAACAGATTTCTGATTGGTCACTTGGAGGACAAGACCTGATTTCTGCTTGGTCCCCTTTGAGGACAAGACACACCCAGCAGTTTATCTGGAATGTGTAATTAGATCCTGCCTACCTAAGTAATCAAATACTTTGCAAAGTGTAATTTGAGCCATTCGGACTGCCGACTCCAGACAGAACAGAACTCACATAGAACAGACAGGGCTCACCCTCGCAGGTTAAGACCTTCTCCCACCCCTAAACAAGTTCCTGCCCCCCTCCGCCCAACAAGTTCCTAACCTTCCTCCCACCCCCCAAGTTCCTGACCTTCCCCCCCGCCCAAGTTCCTGACCTTCTCCCCCACCCGAGTTCCTGACCTTCTCCCCCTGCCCAAGTTCCTGACCTCCCCCCACCAAGTTTCTGACCTCCCTTCCCCGCCCGAGTTCCTGACCTCCCACACCCCCAAGTTCCTGACCTCCCCTCCGCCCGAGTTCCTGACCTCCCCCCGCCACCTGAGTTCCTGACCTTCCCCTCCCCCACACCCCCGCGTACCTGACCTTCTCCCCCCAACAAGTTCCTGACCTTTTCCCCAACCCCCCATAGATGGGGAATTGAGGGTGGGTCACAGATTGTTAACAGGTTTATTGGGTATGGAGTGAATAGTGACAGTGTCATGACTTCTGGATTTTGTCCAGTCCAATGATGTTACTTGCCACACACGCACCGAGCTTTCCGAGAAATCAACCAGGTCTCGGGGGAGGAGAGGGAGAAGGTGCTGCGGGTGTAAAGGGGGTGGGGTTGGAAAAACGTGATCCGTCTTACCACCTGGATCATGTTCTTGCTTTCATTCCCCCCCCCGCCCCTTTAGACCTGGATAACGTTCTTGCCCCCCATCCCCACTGTGCTCTCCATGCTCTTTACCCCCTCAAGTTCCTGACCTCCTCTCCCCTCCGATCCTCATCATGATGGCTGATCCCACTCCCAGGGAGAGAGCTCGTCGTTTCACAGATGAGGCATTGGTCGTGGGAGTGGTGCAAAGGAGGGCAGTGCTGTTCCCGGACACTGGAAGGAGGCCATTGCCCCAGGTCTTCAGGGCAATGTGGAGGGAAGTGGCTCAGGAGGTCTCGGCTAGTAGTGTGGTGGAACGCAGCCTGACACAGTGCCAGAAGAAACTCAACGACCTTACTCGGGTGGTCAGGATGAGTACATGCTTCAACAGATCCTACATACCAGCATCTGAACCTCAGTCTGTACACACTGCACAAATCACTACACCTCCACCATTCACCCACCAAGCATCTGCACCTACTTAACCTACATCCACATCTTATGCCTTGTCTACAATCACAGCTATTCAGCTACGGCAGGCATATCTACCAAACACATAGCTGGACTCTGACTCACACACCTTCGTTTCTCTTGCAGGCCAAGATGGCCCACAATAGGAGGGAGCAGCAGGGAACAGGTGGGGGTGATGCGCAGCTCCAGCAGCCTGGAGGAACGAGTGCTGCAACTCATTGGGCAGCAGGTGGTGGCCGACGTTGACCCCCTTGGGGGCAACAACGGTATGGTCATCCCCTCTCCTTCTCTCATCCCACTTCCCCCTCACACCACAAGCCTTTCCCACTTTCCAGCTCCTGATACTGTCTGCATTCCTTGCTCCCTTCCTGCCCCCCTGCCCTCACCTTAAAGCGAGTCTTGTGCCTTTATGCTTTCAGAGAATCAGCAACTGGGGCGGTATTTAAAGGGGAGGTGCAAACAAAACCCGCGCCGCCATTTTCTTTTGGCCGACCTCCAGGTCAGCCCTCCGTGGTGTTCCGTGGCGTGGTCCTGGCCGCCATCGCGCAGCCCAGCACCACATCTCGGCGCCGGGCTGCTGCAATGGCACCACGTCGCCCTGGTGGCCTAGTGTGGGCCATCGGAGGCCCTGCAGAGTGCGCAACGGCCCTCCCCTTTAACTGAAGGGCAGGGGCGCTGCCGATCGCGCCCCGACATCGCCTCGGTTACCATCGCACCAGGAAGTGGAGCGCCTGAGATTGCACTACACTTCCTGTGCGGGGCGGTAAGCCGAATTTAGCAGCCGGGGCGGTACTTCCGCGCCAGGCACTAAATGTCCAGCCTTAACTCGGTAACCACCCCCAAATAGGGCGTAACTGAATTTCGCGTCCATAGTCCCTTCTCCTTCTGTAGAGAGTATCTGTGACCTCGCGGATGCAGCAATGGACGGCAAACTGCGAGATGTTAGATATTTCTCCTGTTGCATACTGGAGGGATCCGCTGGTATAGAAATTGAGGACGACGGTGACCTTGACTGCCACTGAGAAAGACGTGGTTCTCCTGATGTGAGGCTTGAGGTCTGGCTGCAGGAGGTGGCAGAGTTCTGTGACCACATCCTTGGTGAAGCGGAGTCTTCGAAGACACTGCTCCTCAGTGAGATTGATGTAGGGGAAATGCTGCCGGAATAGTCTGGGAGGGTAAGGCCTCCTGTTGAGAGCCTTGTTGACCCTCCTCCCTCTGGCCACATTTTGCAATCTTTCTCACTGCCTCCGCTGCCTCCGACGGTGATGCTGGAGGGCGAGGTCGAGTGCCAGCACCGCCCCCATTCAATGATGGAAATGTTGCACTATCAAATGTAACCCAAATGAAAGTGATAAATTTTTCTCAGCCAGAATACTCCTTCAAGTTGAGAATGCTCAAATCGCCCAAAACGCCTGTTTGCTTTTGTCAAACTGACAAGGCAGCATTCTTTGCCGACTAAAAAAAACCTGGAACTTGACGCCTTTATATAGCACTGCTCCAGCGCTCATCCAACTGCATTCCGCCTCCTCAACCTGTTGTTGCTAACGGCAGGCACTCAGGCAGGGGGCGAGAGTAAATTTCTGAGCCGGGGCGCTGCGCACCCAGATGACGTCACGATCTCCGGGCACAGGAAATCGTGGCGCTCGTGGCTACCGCCGCCGCAAGCCTCCACCTCAATTTCACGGGCGTCGGTACTCTCGCCGCGCCCGGTCGCGAAGCCGGTAGCACCCCGTTAGCGCCCCCCGGAGGCGCTAACGGGAGGCGCTAAGGTGCCCAATTTCTCCCCCAATATGATACTACCCCACTTCGGTGGGTGGTCTGATTTAATTTAAGCAAAATAACTCCCCTGCATTCTGTCCCACAGCCGAAGGCAGTCTCTCGTGCTTTGCAGCCCTATTTTGCTCAATTGCCCATGCAGCATTCTGTTTTTTTAAAAAGAGACTGGGGTATAGGTTTCACTTTGGGCGCAATTGGCGATTCGGGCACAAATTGCTCTCAAAATTGTGCCAGCTTTCAGAAGTGTTTTTTTCTTCTCGGGTTTTCGTTCAATCTGATTTGCATATTGCCGAATATAAATCTGCCATGAACCAGCGCTTTAGAACATAATGAAAAAAAAATGTTTGCTTTAAAAAAATGTTCCTTGATATATTTAAGTGTGGTAACTTAGTGCCGTTTGATTAATTTAGCTGAAAATGAGTTTATCACAAAAAATAAGCATTTAATCAGAATGTTTATTCCACCACCTGCGAGTAACCTGTTTCTAAATGACTGAAAATGACTTAAAAACGCTACAGAACCATTCACTAGTTATATTGATGTACAGTAGTCAGTTTCTTAGTAAATTTAAAAAAGTCAGAAGTTTTTTAAACGTGCCGATTAGTGTCCTTGCGCTTAAAACAAAACAGCTTTATTTTTAGCTGTCTCCTCGAAGTTCCGCAAACGGGCGCAATTAGCGGAAACTCGCAATGGTGATTAATTCGATCAGGGGTCGTGGCCAGTTTTGTCGGCGGGGCCAGTTTCCAGCACAATGTTTATAAACTAGTGCAACTGCTCAAGTTGCGGAAACTCAAGTTGCACTGAACATAATTTGCGTTTAAAAGTCAGTTTCGCCAATTTTGGGTGAATTGCACCGAGAAAACCAACACAACTGAGTGGAAACTCCAGGCCACTACCTTTATGGTGTCTGTATCTCTTTTCTGAACTCAAAATTCACAGAACACAGGATTTTCTAACACAGTGGGTGAGAGGCTTTCTGAATTACCCAGACAAGTGAATGAATCATATAATATTTAGGCAATGGAAGAAACATTTAGCATATTAACCACCCTTTATCGAGATGCCCCTTTTTAAAAAAAACTTTACTTTTAAAGACACAAAGTAACTATTCGCAAATTCTTTCCATGCAAAAATTTATGAAACCTGACACCTTGCCTGATGCACCATGCAAAAAAACTGAGGTTTCTTTGGGGTGGGAAAATTTCTAATATTAAACACAGGAAATTTCCCTTTGTTTAATAGATACAGCAACAAAGGTTCCATGAAGGAGCAGAGTTCTGGGTGGTGGTTGGAATGCTGCCTATGACCAAATCGAATTACTGCATCATGAGCTCCTGGTGTCACACGGTAGTGTCTCCAAACAGGTTAGTGAGAGTTTGTGCAGCCCAGACTGATCAGAGCGAGTTCTATTTGTATTCATCAGCATTTTAAAACTTTTCTGCTTCCAAAAATAGGAAGAAAATAAGTCTTCCCCTGTCCCCAAAGGGGCAGAACTTGTCAAACGGTCTGTTTAGGTGAGTTATAAGACGCCTTCATTTGACATTGGTTGCTTGTTTTTATTTTTCTTCGGGTGTAAACTTGAATCTTCCATGGCACAAGCCAAGTTACACAAGCAGACTAAGTAACCAGTCAGCACAAGCTATGCCTTTTTAGATCTCAGTTGATGGCTAAGTCTTTTTATTAGCGTTTTATGGACATGTAATAGGAACTGAACGAATAGTGAAGCACCAGCCCTGTACTGATGCTTTGTAGCTCAACGCATTGGCAAATCAATATGCTGCTAAAATTTGCTTAACTTACTTTTTGCCATGCAGTTTGATTTTACACTGATGCTTTTTGCTAACAGTTTTTTTATGGAATGTATTTCCCTACAAACAAATACAATTAGGCAAAGAAAAGCTAAATACATTTGGGAAGGTTTTGTACACTATTGCTGATTGTTTTTTGATGTTCCCTATTATGCTATCAAATGGTGTTCACTTACTTAATGTACACATATTGAGATGATGAACATGTGCAATGTTGTATGAATGCTGAACTGTTCTTTCTCCTTTGCCATTACCAACATTATGCAGCAAGAATTGTTACATGTTTAGCCCCTCAAACAATCTGTTTGCTTATAAGTCTGCTACTGATGCATTAATTTGTGTACAACTGCCAAAGGCATAGGGTTAAGGACAGTGCACACCTTTAGGGAGACTAAATGGCGCAATGGGCTACTATGGAAACCATCACTATAACAACATTTGCATTGTTCATGACTGGGGACCTTTGATAATCACTACTAAAATTAAACAGCATAATTATATATTACTGGAAGCAAAAGGGATTCTTGGTTACATGCTTAAGAGTCATCTTCGTGCTGACTGGAAACGGCTAACAAAAGCAGGTGTTCTAGTCATCTTAAATTACTGAATTAAGGTGACAAAGTTCACTGCTCCTACTGGAGGCCTTGTCTGACATATTCCACTAAACTTAATTTAGACTTCCACAAGTCCAACGAAGAGCATGGTGCTTTCGACAGATCTCTGTGGTAAAGTAGCATTGGGTAACCATGAACTGTGAGAGTGCTCTGATAAGTCTGCAGCTGACAAATCATCAATAATACTGATACATCAAGGAGATTGTGTTGCATCATCTGCTAGAAGACTGTTCTCATTCCAAGACTAGGATTTGAAGCAAAACCACACATGTAGAATCAAATTTCTGCTCTGCTGCTTGCTGGACATCTTAAGTGAAGTAAATGTAGCAGGTAGCAACTTGTCCCCAGTGAATGAGTTGACATCACTAAAACTGCCCATAAATGCAACACTAATTGGCATAAAAAGCCATAAGGTGCAATGTGCGGGAAATAGAAATGTCACATTGGTAAAGTGAGACTGATCCACCACATCTGCCCATGTCAGAATGATTCAATATCAGATACCAGCTAAAATCGTGCTGTCTTTAGAAAATAAACTGGCTTCCATATAAGTCAACATTTTAGACTGGGTTTCAGGCATCATGCTATAACTACAGTCCATGTTTCTATCAACAGAAAGCAAAATAATGCAGATGCTGGAACTCTGAATAACAAAAACAGTAAAAGCTGGAAATACTGAGAGGTCCAAATATCAACAGAACATCTACAACATCCATAAATGAGGGGATAGCAAAATGTCAGGTCAGTGAATCCCAATTGCACAGAAGCATTTGTAAAACTTGATGAGAGTTATTTTGGCATATGTATACATGATATAACCAGATAGAAAAAGTATACTCCGAATAAGATAAACCAGTTTGTTATGTGCTGCACCTTTCAAAATGTTATTGGATCCCAGTCAGTCGGAAAACAATCTCTCAAATGAAATATTCTGACTCTATATGCAGTTTTTTTCCCCATAACATAGTGTAATCGCCTTTTCTATCAGAATGGTACTGTATTTTGATCACAACCTGTAAATGTGAGAAATGGGATGAGGAGCAACTTATATAGTGAAGTCTTTGTACCAGATTCAGAGTTGGGGCATCTATTAACCTGTGAGTCACATCTAACAACATCCATTCCATTCCTTCAAAATAGCACAAAATAGTAATAATAATGGCAAGAAAAATAAAATTGCTTTTTTAACCTGTTATCTGATTGTGCCTTGAGGGGTGCCAGGGCAGGACTCTTGAGTGTAAATAACAAACAATTGAAGTATCTGAAGAGAATGGAATTCATAATGGGTGAGCACACCAGATGGTTATGCAGATTTGCCAGTCACACAGTAGAAAGAAATGTCATCATTTTACAGAAGAGTGGTTTGCGATTATTGCTACAGAGATAGCTTTCTGAACTGAAGTAATTAATTCAACAACAACAACTTGCATTATTATAGCACCTTTCACATAGTAAAACCTCCCAAGGTGCTCCACATTAGAGTTATCAAATAAAATTTGACACCAAGTCACATAAGGAGATATTAGGACAGGTGAACAAAAGTTTGGTCAAAGAGGTAGGTTTTAAGGAGCGTCTTAAAGGATATACTTGCCTTAGAGGGAATGCAACATAGGTTTACTAGACTGATTCCTGGGAAGAGGGGATTGTCCTATGAGGAGAGATTGAGTAGACTGGGCCTATATTCTCTCGAGTTTAGAAGAATGAGAGGTGATCTCATTGAAACATACAAAATTCTTAAGGGGCTTGACAGGGTAGATGCTGAGAGGTTGTTTCCCCTGGCTGGGGAGTCTAGAACTAGGGGTCACAGTCTCAGAATAAGGGGTCGCCATTTAGGACTGAGATGAGGAGAAATTTCTTCACTCAAAGGGTTGTGAATCTTTGGAATTCTCTACACCAGAGAGCTGTTGATGCTCAGTCGCTGAGTATATTCAAGACAGAGATTGATAGATTTTTGGATACTAAAGGAATCAAGGGATATGGGGATAGTGGGGAAGGTGGAGCTGAGGTAGAAGATCAGCCATGTTCTTATTGAATGGCGGAGCAGGCTCGAAGGGCCGAATGGCCTATTCCTGCTCCTATTTCTTATGTTCTAAAGGAGGAGAGGTAGAGAGGTGGATAGGTTAAGGGAAGGATCACAGGGGTGATGGGATGAACAGAACTTGGTGCGAGTTAGGATAAAGGCATCAGAATTTTGGATGAGATGAAATTTACGTAGGGTGCAAGGTGGGAGGCCAGCCAGGAGAGCCTAGAGTCTAGAGGTAAAAAATACATGGATGAGGGTTACAGCAGCAGATGAGCTGAGGCAGTGGCAAAGACAGACGGGCCCAGAAATTGGACTTCGATGGTTGCCGCGGGGGTAAGGATCGTGCGCGATCTTACCTACCGCGCCTGCCTTTATGGTTTTGGCCCACACGAACTTCTGCTCCTGGGCCTCTCCCTGGTGCCAGTGCACAGTGTGTGCGTGTCCCAGAGGCGCAGTTAGTTCGATGCGACCTCTGGGATCACGTGGGCCATGTAGAGCCAATGGCAGCACACCATCTTTCATTCATAGTTTTGAATACAACTTGCCCCCAAAAGAACAGCTAAACCTCAATTAAATTTTTTTATAAAAACCATCACATTAATAAAATAACTGTAGTTAATAAATTAACCACTTTAAACAAAAATTTAAATTTTTGAAAAAATTTAAATTCTTTTTAAAAGTTATAAAAATAAACTTACCTTTCTTCAAAGTCTGTAAAAAAGATAAACCTGTTGAAAAAAATTTAAAATAATACTTAATTAACTACTTACCTTGTTAAAAGGGGGTCTTACGCCTCCTTTCTTCATGTGTAAAATCTTCAACACTTACCTTCGCGTTCAAACCTGAAAAAAAAACTAAGTGCGCTGCGTGCGCACAGCCTGTAGTGCGCACGCGGTTCACTTAGGAACCGCCCCCTTCGCAATATCGGAAGTGCCGGTTTCCTGCGCATGCGCAGTGCATGCAGGAAACCGGCACTTCGGGACCGAATATGGGTAAGTACACAGTGCGTACTCTCCCGTATTCAGACGAATTTCTGGACCACGATGTTACAGAGGTGGAAAAAGGTGGTCTTGGCAATGGAGAGAATATGGGGTCGGAAGCTTAGCTCAGGGCCAAGGGCAATAACTAAAATTTCCACAGCTAAAGATATCCAAAATTAAAACTGCACATTCAACAAGAGGCACAATTTATAATAAACCTCCAAACACTAAAAACAAATGTCCTATCTATGTTGCAAAACAACGATTTTTAAGTCAATCTTTTTGCAATTCTTGTCTACATTTAGATTGCATTAATTAAGACTTGTCATAATCTAAGTTCACACAATTACTATCAACTTTATCCTTAGTCTTCTGAACAATTAAACATGTTAATATTTATAATAAAAGTAAAATTTTATAGGGCAATCGAATTGGATGCAAGAATATATTTGGACTCTGGTACTTAAGGTGTGGGAGAGTGTATTAGAGCGCGACTAATTCTTTGTATGACTAATCTACTTGTCAGTCTGTCAGAACTGCAATTATTCATGGCGGAGATAAGGTGGAAGCTTGAAGGATAATGTTAATGAAAAATGAGTTGTTTTCTAGGGAGTTTATGGCAGGCACGTAATGTAAATGAATGTATGTACAGAATGCATTATTGGCTATGCAGAATTCATTTTTTTTCTGCAAAGTATAAATCTTTGGTGAAATACTGAAGAACCCTCGATAATCAATGTGTGCCCTAATCCCAACTGGCAACAAAGGGGGGAATTTTCCGGGGGGTCAGCGGGCGGGATCGGTGGCAGGTCAGGTGGGAAATTTGATTTTTTTTACAGCAGGTCGGGACCCCACTGTCAACCCGCTGCAACGTGCCTTTCCCACAGGCGCATGTGTGATCTCCAATTCGACCCGACCCGCAGAGGCGGGTGACCCAATTAAACCAATTATTGGATTGTTGACAGACCCTTAATAATGCTTTTAACCTTACCTTCTCACTTTAACTGCTCGCCCACGGGGTCCACGCTGTTCAGGGACCACGTCTGTGAACCTGAGGCGGGAGTTCAGTGGCCATTACTCCAGCTGATTACTTGACAGCTTCAAATGTACAGTAAAAGTTCATCCTCCTATGCCTCTCATCACATCCCCAATCACTCTGCCTTCCCTACCCTACTCCTGCACATCCTTACTCAAACCAACTTAGGTTGCTCCTCCACCCGTCCCTCTCTCTCTATCTACATTATCACATCCCCATCTCACTAGCCACCCTCATACCCTCTCTCATCCTCGTGCAATCATAACAACTTGAGGCATAGGAGGATGAAGATGAGTGTGGCTTTGTACTAATGTTTCGTGATCTAATGAGATCATTGAAAGGTTTGCGCCACTGCACCCAAGTCCTCCTAATGACATCCCTGCTTGTGACCTCGTCTGCAATGTGCAACCAGGCTGTGTTGGTCTCTTCCACCCATCGGATCAGCCATGATCTCATTAAATGGCGGAGCAGGCTCGAGGGGCTGAATGGCCTGCTCCTGCTCCTATTTCCTATTTCTTATGTTCTTATGAAAGGGAAGTGGACCTCCCTGCATGAAGCCCTTCAACTCTGTGCAGTGATTGTCAGTGGTTGCAGCACTTCAATGCTGTAGAACACTGACAGCACAAATATCAAAAGAAAGTAGGCCATGGTCCCTTTAAGGAAACTGGCCGATGACACGTCATAAATGACGTCACCAGACCTGCTTCCTCTAATTGGACCGGGAAACACGCTGGGCGGGTTTAACAAGCCCCTTTTCATTCCTTTTAGGCAGCGGGATGGAGCCAGCAGCGGGTCGCGACCCGCCACCAACATCACCCGCCTCGGACCTGTCGAGGTAAGGAAAATCCTGGCCAAAGTGTCCTGGAACTGACCAGCAAATTAAGTCATTAAACTGTTGCTTATGATGGTTTTATTAGCGTTTGAGAGCATCAAAACTGTCCCACTGAGGTACTTAGTAACTGCTCCACCTATGGCAATAGCAGGATATAATTCGGGTTTCTGATTTTGGGGGTTAAAAGGGTAAAATCCAATAACAAGACCAAAAACTAGAAAGTCTCCATGGAAAAGAAAAATTACTCATCCATTATTTGACTTCTGTAATTCAGCTGTTTCTGAAAAATCTAATCAACACTCATCATGGAGGCTCACAACTTTAGATGGAACTACTTACAAATGACATTTGTATGTGTTCTTTTGTTGAAATAGAATTCTTATACCTGTGAATCTATCAATTGATCAGTTCAGTGCGAACAACTGTAGTTATAAAACACCCAACTTAAATGTTTGTATATAGAAAATAGAAACATAGAAGATAGGAGCAGGAGTAGGTCATTCGGCCCCTCGAGCCTGCTCCGCCATTCGATGAGATCATGGCTGATCATCCAAACTCAGTACCCTGTACCTGCCTTCTCCCCATATCCCTTGATACCTTTAGCTTTAAGAAATATATCTAACTCATTCTTGAATATATTTAATGACTTGGCCTCAACTACCTTCTGTGGTAGAGAATTCCACAGGTTCACCACTCTCTGGGTGAAGAAATTCTTCCTCATTTCTATCCTGAGTGGCTTACCCCTTATCCTTAGATTATGACGGCTGGTTCTGGACTCTCCGACCATCGGGAACATTCTTCCTGCATCTAGTTTGTCCAGACCTGTCAGAATTTTATATGTTTCGATGAGATCCCCTCTCATTCTTCTATACTCCAGCGAGTATAAGCCCAATCGACCCAATCTCTCCTCATATGTCATTCCTGCCATACCAGGTATCAGCCTTGTGAATCTTCGCTGAACTCCTTTCATGGCAAGAACATCCTTCCTCAGATAAGGTGACCAAAACTGCACACAGTACTCAAGGTGTGGTCTCACCAAGGCCCTGTACAACTGCAGCAGGACATCCCTGTTCCTATACTCAAACGCTTTCGCTATGAAGGTCAACATACCATTTGCCTTCTTCACCGCCTGCTGCACCTGCATGCTTACCTTCAGTGACTGGTGCACAAGGACACCCAGGTCTCGTTGCACTTCCCCTTCTCCCAATCTATTGCCATTCAGATAATAGTCTGCCTTTCTGTTTTTGACACCAAAGTGGATAACCTCGCATTTATCCACATTATATTGCATCTGCCACGCTTCTGCCCACTCACCCAACCTGTCCAAATCATCCTGGAGTTTCTCGGTATCCTCCTCGCAGCACACGCGCCCACCCAGCTTTGTGTCATCTGCAAACTTGGAGATATTACATTTAGTTCCCTTATCTACATCATTAATGTATATTGTGAATAGCTGGGGTCCAAGGACCGATCCCTGCGGTACCCCACTAGTCACTCCCTGCCACTCGGAAAAAGACCCGTTAATTCCTACTCTCTGCTTTCTGTCCGCCAACCAGTTCTCCATCCAAGTCAATACCTTGCCCCCAATCCCATGTGCCTTAACTTTACACGCTAATCTCTTATGTGGGACCTTATCGAAAGCCTTTTGAAAGTCCAAATACACCACATCTACTGGTTCTCCCTTATCTATTTTCCCAGTTACATCCTCAAAAAATTCCAGTAGATTAGTCAAGCACGATTTATCTTTTGTAAATCCATGTTGACTTTGTCCGATCCTGTCACTGTTTTTTAAGTGCTCAGCTATTACATCCTTTATAATGGACTCTAGCATTTTCCCCACTACCGATGTCAGGCTTACCGGTCTGTAATTCCCCGCTTTCTCTCTACCATCCTTTTTGAATAGTGGGGTAACATTAGCTACCCTCCAATCCATGGGTACAGTTCCAGATTCCATACAATGTTGGAAGATGATCAGCAATGCATCTACTATTTCTAGGGCCACTTTCTTAAGTACCCTAGGATGTAGATTATCAGGCCCTGGGGATTTATCGGCCTTCAATCCCGTCAATTTCCCTAACACCATTTCCCTGCAAATACTGATTTCTTTCAGTTCCTCCCTTTCATCAGACCATATGTTCTCCAACATCTCTGGGAGGTTATTTGTGTCCTCCTTTGTGAAGACAGAACCAAAATATGCATTTAATTGGTCTGCCATTTCTTTGTTCCCCATTATAACTTCCCCCGCTTCTGACTGCAAGGGACCTACACTTGATTTCACTCATCTTTTTATCTTCACATATCTATAAAAGCTCTTACAGTCAGTTTTTATGTTCCCTGAAAGCTTATTTTCATATTCTATTTTCCCCTTCTTAATTAATCCCTTTGTCCTCCTTTGTTGAATCCTAAACTGCTCCCAATCCTCAGGGTTACTGCTTTTTCTGGCCAATTTATATGTCCTCTCCTTGGATCTTATGCTATCCCTAATTTCCCTTGTTAGCCACGGTTGAGTCACCCTTTTTGTTTTATTCTCATGCCACACTGGGATGAACAAATTCTGTAGTTCATCCATGCAGTCTTTGAATGTTTGCCATTGCCTATCCACCGTCAACCCTTTGAGTGACATTCCCCAATCAATCCTACCCAATTCGCGCCTCATACCATCGTAGTTTCCTTTATTTAAATTCAGGACCCTAGTCTCTGATTCAACTACTTCACTCTCCATCCTAATGAAGAATTCTATCATATTATGATCACTCTGACCCAAGGGGCCTCGTACAACAAGATTGCTAATTAATCCTTTCTCGTTACATAATACCCAGTCTAAGATGGCCTGATCTCTGGTTGGTTCCTTGACATATTGTTCCAGAAAACCATCCCGTAAACATTCTAGGAATTCCTCCTCCACAGTATTTTTACTAATTTGATTAGCCCAATCTATATGTAAATTAAAGTCACCCATGATGACTGCTGTGCCCTTATTGCATGCTTCTCTAATTTCCCTTTTAATGCCATCCCCAACCTCCGTATTACTGTTTGGAGGTCTATATACCACTCCCACTAACGTTTTCTGCCCCTTGTTATTTCTCAGTTCTACCCATACAGATTCCGCATCATCAGAGCTAATATCTTTCCTTTCAATTGTGTTAATCCCCTCTTTAACCAGCAATGCTACCCCACCTCCCTTTCTTTTTTGCCTATCTTTCCTAAATATTGAATAACCCTGGATGTTGAGTTCCCAGCCTTGGCCACCCTGGAGTCATGTTTCTGTAATCCCAATCAAATCGCATTCATTTACCTCTATTTGCGTAGCTAATTCATCCACCTTGTTCCGAATGCTCCTTGCATTAAGACACAAAGCCTTCAGGCTTGTTTTTTTAACGCTCTCAGACCTATATGAATTATTATTTACTGTGACCATGTTTGATTTAAACCGTTGAGTTCTTTGCCTTCTACTTTTGTTTTTCTCCTTCCTATCTTTTGCTTTTATCCTTGTTTCCCTTTCCTCTGTCTCTCTGCTCAGGTTCCCAACCCCCTGCTACTTTAGTTTAAACCCTCCCCAACAGCACTAGCAAACAGTCCCCCTAGGACATCGGTCCCGGCCCTGCCAGGTTCAGACCGTCCCGTTTGTACTGGTCCCACCTCCCCCAGAACCGGTTCCAATGTCCAAGGAATTTGAATCCCTCCCCCTTGTACCATTCCTCTAGCCACGTATTCATTTGAAATATCCTCCTATTTCTACTCTGACATATTTTCTGTTAGAGTATTTTGACAATAAAACTGGATGAGAGAATTCTCATCAGTTGGTGTCCATTGAGTGGTTTGTACTGGTAACTCAATCAAATGATACAGATCTAAAGTTACAGCAGAGACACTAATTTTTTTAAAGATTCTTTTCTCATCTACTTTAGTTTTATCAAGTATGCTTAACCAGCTTGGAAAGGGGGGTAGATGGGATATGTAGCCTTGATTCTGGATTTCTCCATGAACCACCTTCAGGGTCACTAACAACTGCTTATCAGCAAAAACAGGTTAAATAAGCAAGTTGAATGTTATCTGTTTTTACACGACTTCAAATTGAAATATTTAAGGATGTGATACTCCCTCTAGTGATCCAGCTAAAAGCCAATTAAACTCAACCAACAGTCCGAAATAAGCTTGAATTATCAGTTAGCCCTAGGACTTGAGCATAAGGCTTTCTGGTTGGAAATCAATTGTCCAACTGCTTCAGCTACTGGGCAATGATTAGTTATTACAACACTTAAGGCGCTCACTCTAAAAACCCTGTATGTTCACATCTTGCATGACATTTCAATTCAGTGTCAATATTTATGTTGTTCCTGGGTTCTTGGTCAGGCTGTCACAGAAAAATATGCAGTAGCTACATTAATATCTTAAAGGTTGCCTCATAGCAAGTGAACCTATTGGTTTGAATTTTGAAAATCTCTGGGCAAGCGCATTGTAGAAAAGCAAAACCTCTGGAAATAAGTAATGAGATTTAAATAAAAAATCTTTGTTCTACCAAATTAGCATCTTCTGGTATGGCCCAGTTCAAGCCAAGCTTGTTCTTGTCCTAGCCATCCATTATCTACTACTGTACTGAGTTCCTTCTTCCCAAATCTGATCACAAACCAAGCAAAGTGTACAAAGGATTAGCTCCAAATAATTGCCAATTCCTGATATATATATAAAACAAGAAAAATTAGAACTGCTAATCATTTTCTATTAATTATTCAAAACATTTATACTTGACAATTTTCTTTCATGCACCCAGATGACAATTCTGATATTAAAAAAATCTAACATTGTTTTATTTTCTCGTCAATTTTCTTCACCAATTTCTTCCTCTCTCCTACGCTCCTGAAAGCTTTGTTGAGTTGTTGGGAGTATGGTTCCTTGGGTGCCTGACATCCTTGAGTATCTTATCCAACTAACCATTGTTTACATGTGTAAGTCTTGTCAGTGAGAGTCAACAGGCTATTCAACCATAGGGAGCATTACAAGAAAGCACAACATACTTGCACCTTCTTGCACTTCCAACAGGGGTAGCTGGATAGCGATCAGGAGTGTCCAACCTCTGTCTTTATTTCCTGCTTAACCCTAAGAGTACTGAGGCCAATTATTAGGCCCATACCCCTGCTAAGCCAACTCAGCACTGACTGAAGTTCAACCTGGCCTGTTGATTGCTTCCTGGCCTGTATGGCTCAGCTACTCAATGACTAAACTTGCAAAGCTATTGCGGAACCATCAACAATTTATAACCCTTCTCACTTGCATATACACTCGAGGATCCTGCAGTGCATGTCAAAAGATAGTGACAGATGGATTAGTTATGCTGCAAGAAGTTACTCCTAATGTATAACAATTAATAAGTAGAATTAATTGTAATAATTTACAAAGAATATTGTAACTTTTTACAAGTTTCCTCATCTATATTATGTTTCCATTTCCATTCTTTCTCCTTCAGCTGGGAGCATCACTTAGGTTGGGTCATAGAGTTCAACTTAGTTTCACAATGGTATGTTGTTATGTGATGGGGGCTACACCTTTGTTTTTTTCTCCTTTATCCCCTAGGCCACATACCCTGTACCCAGTTTGACAAGATCTGCTGCATGACCATGGAAACTCCACCTTCTTAACTAATTCCACTTTGTGGTTTCCTAGTACATGGCATTTTGAGTGTTCTCTTAGTTACAACCCAAAACACTTTCCCTTCATGCTCAATAGATAGACAACATGATTGTACCACCTCAGTATGGGATAAGGCTGAGTAGAAATGTCAATCAAGTTTGAAAATTGAGCCAAGGTCTTCCAGACAACGATGCATGCACACGGCCTCCTGTGTTGCAATTTTTACTTCAGTTACAATGTAACTTAATAAATTGTAAATTCACCTTCGATACAACTTGAAGTAATGGTGTGTCAAGGCTTAAATCCTATACTCATCAAGAACTCAAAGCTCCGTGTTTATGCACACAGAGCAGTAGCTCACTTCAGAGAATGGAATGTACGGTATGTATCAATAGAACAGGATGTAGCCCAAGGCTGACATATTCTTCTCAACAACATGCCTGGGGAATGTTACTTCTAGCTTTTCTCAGCTGAAAAATAACAGACCTCGCCAGTTTGCAAATAAAATTAATATTTAGTTGTCCATCCCTGATCCTTCATGGCTTCTTTCTCTGGTTTCTGACCCTTTGTTGTCTGTGGTTTGGTCTTTCTATGTTAGAGGCATATTTTATTAATTTCCTTTTGGTTGAAGTTTCTGGAGTTTAAAATAAAAAGAAGTCCAAACTTGGGGAGACCAAACGCAGATTGGGTGACCGCTTTGCGGAACACCTCCGTTCAGTCCGTAAGGGGGACCCCGAGCTCCCGGTGGCCTGTCACTTTAATTCACCGCTTCACTCCCACTCTGACCTCACCGTCCTCGGCCTAATACACTGTTCCACGGAAGCTCAGCGTAAGCTCGAGGAACAGCACCTCATCTTTCGTTTAGGCACGCTACAGCCCTCTGGACTCAATATCGAGTTCAACAATTTTAGATCATAACCTCAGCTCCAATCACATTTATATTTTATTTTATCCACCCTTTTATTTGTCCCCCCCACCTTTTTTTTCCTCCTAGAAGCTGGCAGCTGTCCTTCATTCTGCCAGTAGATTTCACACTTCATTCAGCCTTAATCTGTCACATTAACACCACCTCTAGCCTTGCATATCTCTTAATGTCTCTTAATGTCTCTTCATCTCCTCCTTTGTTCCTTTATCCCCTCCCCCTTTTCCCAGCTTTACCCTGGCCTTAAATCTATTTGATTTCCAGCTCTTCCCAGTTCTGATGAAAGGTCATCGACCTGAAACGTCAACTCTCTTTCTCTCTCCACGGATGCTGCCTGGCCTGCTGAGTTTTTCCAGCGTTTTCTGTTGTTATTTCGGATTTCCAGCATCTGCAGTATTTTGCTATCGTAAAAAGAAGTCCTGTTCACCAAACAGTCAATAATGCACAGAGAGAGAAAGAAAGAACAAGAGAGTCTGGCTTTTTCAGAGGATAAAGGTCCACTTGATGAAACTGCAGTAAGTAATCAATAATCAAACAGGAGTGAGATTCATATTGAAGCAGAAACCTAAGTTTGTCCAAACTCAGCAATTTTGAAGTTAATGGGTGTAGATAGCTTGAAGAAAATACAGTCATCTCATGAGTGATATATTTATCATATACAACATTGTTGTTTGTGTCTTTCTGTGACATTTGAAATAAGTTTCTAACTGAATTTTTGTGTGGTTTTGAATCTCAGCACATTCAGTTGAAGCTGTGTTTGTAATGTCCCCTTGTCATTGCAGTGTCATACCTTTGAACATATGAATTCCAATTCCACTGTTATCTCTCCACACAAGTGTTACACCCTGTAAGATGAGTGTTCTTGTATCTGACTATGCAGGCGATACTTCGGTACCTCTTGCACAAATTCTGATACTGTGCAGGTGACATTAAACACCTAATAGGCTTCCTCATCTGTGGGTAAGATCCCTACATCCCCATACACATCTTAGGAATGGATATGAATAGAAAAAAAAGGATATCTTACAAAATAACAGGTGGACAGGAATAAAGTGCAAATGTGTATGGGTCCCTTATTGGATTGGAACTTATATGTGCTTCAGACCTTAAAGTGATCCTCTAACCACCCATAGGGTAAATGTAACATGTTTGTAGTCAGCTGTTATTCTGTATCCAATCAGATTCCATACACAAACAGCTAAATACCACAGTACTGTTTGCAGAAAAATCCATGTTTTATGTCTGTGTACATTAATTGTGTTTTTGTATTATAATTCTGGCGAGTAAAACTCTTACAAACAAAAGAAATCTCAGCCATTGATCAAAATTTAGAGAAATCTATTGTCCAACGCACAAAACCTATATCTCATGTATTTGAACATATCACCTGATTTTTTTTTGAACAAGAGATGGAAAAGGCAGAGAAACACTTACACAAAGCGCTGCGGGTCAAAGGCGATTCTTTTCACTGGTTCAGCTGAATGGAAAAAGAAAAAGGCCATTTACACATTAATCAATAAAACTACTGAAGCTTAATATTTCAGATCTAATCTTACATTGTACTATTCAGCTATGATTGCAATATAATTAGACAGTGCTAAAAACTAGAGAAATTGATGTCCCATTACCATTGCTACTTTCTATTGTTACCACGGTCAAAATCGCTACAGGATTGGACTTAATCATATGAAAAGTGAAGGCTTTGAAATTGCTATGTTTTTGACAAATTGCTATATTGCATTTGGAAGCATTTTGTTGGGAAGTACAGTTTTCTGAAGTCAGTTGTTTCTGAGAGTTTGTCAGTGGGCCACCCACTCCAGTACCAGATGAGGAACGAGGCATGATCAAAGGAGAAGAACAACTCTGAGGATTTTAAAAAAAAAGTTCAGTAAAGGTTCTCCGTGGGTCAGTTGGATGGAAGATGGGCTATGGTGGCCTTACATGAAGGAGAGGAGCCCATTTACTGTGCCCTCTCCCTCCAAAAGGGGGTTGAGCGGGTCTTCCTCTGCTGTTCCCAGGGTATACTGCCACACCTCTCCTGGTGGTCCTGGAGTTGGCAGTGGCAGTAGGGAGGGAAATCAGGCAGGAACCCGGGTCCAATGTCTCCCTTGTCATTTACATGCAGTGGGGTGGTATGGGCTTGGGCAGCCTACTTTCTTTCGGGGGGGAAGGGGGGCATTTCAGGTCTGTGGTGTTAAGAGTGGCATGAGGCAATAGGCCGCCACACCCAACTTTCCCTCATTTTCCTCTGCTATATTGCCCAGGAGGGGAGAAACATGTGGGAAAGTAAGAGTGGGTCAGGTTGTGATCTGTTAGTTCTCTTGATTCCATCAACCAGAAAGATAATGGCCCCAATATTTATGGGAAGGCGTGGAGGGAGGGCTTGTACTGGCCGGGAAACTCAGAAACGCGGGTAACGTGGAGGTCCTGCCTAATGGGGAGGGAAGCCGATCGCGGCAGATTAGCTTGGGGGGCCAGGGTGAAGCACTCCTGCTCCTCCTTGCCCGCAAGCAGTGCTGGAAAAGCACTTACTTGCTGGATCCAGCTGTTCTTGGCTCCCTTCAGGTGCCGGGTTTCTGTTAAAAGTAAAAGGGGGAAAAATTCGGTTGGTTTGCGCCTCCTGTTAGCGCCTTAAGAGGGCGCTAATGGGGCGCAAAGCAACTAGCGCCCGGGTGCGGCGATTTTTGCGCTGCTCGTGAAATTGACCAGACATTTTGCGGCAGCGCTAAACACTACTGCCACGATCTCCTGCACCCGCAGATCGTGATGTCAGTCGAGCGTGCAATGCCCCGGTAGCGCCCCATCCGGATATTGAGTGGTGCCCCCTGCCTTACCGCCTGCCGCTAGCAATGACAGGTTGAGGGGAACATTTTGCAGTCGGGAAGGGACTGGGGGAGCGCTATTTAAAGGCAACCGGTTCCTGCCTTTTTTTTTCGGTGACATTTTTGCACCACGCATTCTGAGTGAGAGAGAGGGACTTCTGGAGATATTCAATGCTGTGTTGAGGAGTTTTGGGTACTGAGCAGCACTTTGCAGGTTCATCTTTATTTGATCTTCCTTGCATCAATTTAGAAGAGACTATGGGGGCTGCCCTCTGACATCTTTCCCTGGGCCTCTCCATTGTTCTTTCCAGCAGATTTGATGTACAGATCTCTCCAGGCCGAGATTCAAGGCTGCAATGAGCAAGGTGTGGATGGAGAGCAAGATCGACCCTCCCCTTTAAGAACTGGCCAGCGCCAGTGTGTCTGTGTTCCATTGCTGACTGACATCACATGAGCTTCGCCAGCGCTCTGAGATAGCGCCTCGCTCCTCGGCGTTAGCGCCTTAAGAGAGGTGTGTAGCGCCTGATTTAGCGCTCCAATCACCTCCAGGGGCGATAGAAGCCAAGTTTGCAGTCGGAGGCGATAATTAGCGCCAGTCGCTAAACTTTGCGCCCGGCCGATAATTGCGCCCCAAACGGGGCGATACTGAATTTCTCCCCCAAAATCTGTTAAAATCTGAGGCATGCAGCCTCATTAAAATATTTAAATAACTGACCCGCCTCTCGAGAGCAGATTTCTCACCCCACCCCTGAACTCACCACGGTTAAATCGGAAGTAGGCGTGTTCGCGGTGGGTTGGGGGGGGGGGGTTCAGATTTTTCAAAATTTAACCCCCCTCCCCTCTGCCACCCATCCTAGGGGTTTTAATTCCCCCCAATGGCACTAAAATGAGAAACCTCTGTGGTACTGCTTGAGAGCTGACAACGCCATTGAAACAGGGGATTGGAAGTGAAGGCAATCCTGGGACCTACATTTTTGGCATTCTGGCTGGGAAGCCTTTTTAAAAAGGATTTTTTGCTGCACTTCAAAATGTTAAAGAAGTCATGGTTGCACTTTGAAATCATTCTCACTCATCCTGCCAAATTTTAAATCTAAGATGTTGTTTGTTCAGCTTTTGCACTGCGCGGGTGATTCACTTCCTCCACTAGCCTTCCAGTTCTAATCAATTAAACGCTTTCCACATTGCTCGCTAAGGTACGTTATGGAAAACGAATGTATTTTGAACACGCTTGATTGTGCAGAGCAAATATGCAGATGAGGTACCCAAGCCCAACAAGATCAAATGATGACACACTGCTGATATACACAAGTAACATCCTAGTCCAAGCCAAGTACATCCAGCTCATGTCTAGCAAACCTGCAGTGGTTTATCAAAGATATTCAGGGCATGGTAAACAAGGCAGATGAATTAGATGTTATGTGGTGAGCTTTTTAAACTGTTTTTGACAAGGTTCCACATTGGAGATTAATGACTAGCCATGGAATAGGAGTAGAGCGCTGAATAGAAAATTGACTCAAAAACAGGTAATTAGAGGCTCACCAAATATAGAAATTACTCAAGCTGGAAATGCATTACAAGAGGATCACCCCAGGGCTGGGTCGTGAGAACTCCTGCTACTTATCAATAGAAAAATTATTTAGCTGAGGGTATCAAAATGAGATTTCCAAGTTTACAAATTATACTAATGTTGGAGGCAGAGGAAATAATGAAGACAAATACAATTAGTTTCAGAACGATTTGGATCCTTTAAGTAGCTAGGCCAATAGATGATAAATTCAGCTCAATGTGGATAAGTGTAAGATAATGAGATGGGAACAAGGAAGCAAGGAGGTAGTGGATTAAATGGAAATAGTATGGAATGGGCTGATCAGGAATTGGATTTGGGAAATCATCAACAACAACAACAACAACTTCTATTTATATAGCACCTTTAACGTCGTAAAATGTCCCAAGGTGCTTCACAGGAGTATTAAAAGACAAAAAATTTGACACTGAGCCACATAAGGAGAAATTAGGGCAGGTGACCAAAAGCTTGGTCAAAGAAGTAGGTTTTAAGGAGCATCTTAAAGGAGGAAAGAGAGGTAGCGAGGCAGAGAGGTTTAGGCAGGGAATTCCAGAGCTCAGGACCTAGGCAACAGAAGGCACGGCCACCAATGGTTGAGCGATTATAATCAGGGATGCTCAAGAGGGCAGAATTAGAAGAGTGCAGATATTTTGGCGTTGTGGGGTTGAAGGAGATTACAGAGATAGGGAGGGGCGAGGCCATGGATGGATTTGAAACAAGGATGAGAATTTTGAAATCGAGGCGTTGCTTAACCAGGAGCCAATGTAGGTCAGTGAGCACAGAGGTGATGGGTGAACGGAACTTAAGAGATGGACATGGGCAGCCGAGTTTTGGATCACCTCAAGTTTGCATAGGGTAGAATGTGGGAGGCTAGCCAGGTGTGTGTTGGAATAGTCAAGTCTAGAGGTAACAAAGGAATGGATGAGGATTTCAGTGGCGGATGAGCTGAGGCAGGGGCGGAGACAGGCAATGTTACGGAGGTGGAAATAGGCGGTCTTAGTTATGCTGCGGATATGTGGTCGGAAGTTCATTTCAGGGTCAAACATCACACCAAGGTTGCAAACAGTGTGGTTCAGCCTCAAACAGATGTTAGGAAGAGGGATGGAGACAGTGACTAGGGAGCGGAGTTTGTGGTGGGGACCGAAAACAATGGCTTCAGTCTTCCCAATATTTAATTGGAGAAAATTTCTGCTCATCCAGAACTGGATGTCGGACAATCAGTTTGACAATTTAGAGACCATGGATGGGTCGAGAGAAGTGGTGGTGAGGTAGAGCTGGGTGTCGTCAGCGTACACGTGGAAACTGACACTGTGTTTTTGGATGATGTCGCCAAGGGGCAACATGTAGATGAGAAATAGGAGCCCAATATGTGTGGCTGCAGTAAAAAAAAACGAGGCACTGAGCTACTTTTGCAAATGGATGTAATCAAAAGAAGTGATGTTGTTACAGATAGTATTGGGTTAGACTGCATGTCAAGTACTATGTGAAGTGCTGGTCACTATACAATAGGAAGGATATTACAGTATTGCTCTTGAGAGCATCAAGTGTATGGCAACAAAGATGATATTGAGAGGTCGCACAACACCAGGTTATAGTCCAACAGTTTTATTTGAAATCACAAGCTTTCGGAGCTATCGCTCCTTCCTCAGGTGAAGTAAATTGGATACAGAATCGCCAGAGCATATATAGATGGAAAAAAAAAGCATGTGTACTTTACAATTGCAGACCAATAAATTAAATCATCCTGACTATCTGCCGAGGTGTGATAAAGTTAATTAAGTCAGCCAGGAAGGTACCACATCAAAAGACATAGCAAGATACAACTGAGACAATGAGGTGTAGTCGCAGGGGTTCTAACGTGTCAAAAGCTGCCGTCTGTATGTAAAACGAAAAGCTTTAAAAAAAAATTACTTTTTTACTGGGAAAATTTTTACTTTTTTACTGGGAATCACATCTGTGAACAAGCTAACGACGACTCGAGTCCGGATCACGTCATGTATCGTGACATAAACCCAAGATCCCGATTGAGACCGTCTTCATGAGTGCGGAACTTGGCTATCAGTTTCTGCTCGATGATGATGCCAGAGCTCAAGAATCTAAACTATGAGGAAAGGTCAAGGAAGTCAGGCCTGGTCTCCAGCTGACCTAGAAAATGCTTGATAAATTGATCCAAATTGTTCATTTTGACAAAGGATTTAGGGGCATAATTTAAAAAAAATAGGTAATAGAAAAATCAACAAAACCATTTCACACAAAAGATAACAGACATTTAGGCCTAAGTTTTTTGCTTGAGTTATGCCAGCTCCCTGGTGTAACTTGGGAGGACTTAGGTGAGGACTGCAACAGGAACCAATTTGCTAGCTTCTCATGGATTCTGATATTTTCTCCAACTTATTTCTGGTCATTTGCACCATAGCAACACTGGACGCAATGAATGCCTGCTCATTCCTGGTGTCCAACATTGAAAGGGTGGCACAGGGAGGGGAATTTAAAATTTAATGGGGACAAAAGCCAATACAGTTGAGAGCAGAAGAATGAATTACATTATCTTAGATTGGAGGTTTCAAAATTTATTTATTTTTTTACAATGTTCAACCAGCAGCTCAGAGGTAACACTACACTGGAGCAGGCTTCCGAGGCCTGCCAAAGCCACTCTCTAGCCACGTTGCAAGCGGAGGCTGGGCATCCCGCCACATCCTGCCTCAAGGCTACAAAATTAGCCAGGGTCAAAGGTGCATCTTTGTAGCAGACAGAGGTCCCATCACCTTGAAGACGCACCCTACTTCTGCTATCCAACAACAACAATTGCATTTATATAGCACCTTTAACGTAGTAAAATGTCCCAAGGTGCTTCACAGGAGTGTTATCAAACAAAATTTGATACCGAACCACATAAGGTGCTATTAGGGCAGGTGACCAAAAGCTAGGCCAAAGAGGTAGGTTTTAAGTAGCGTCTTAAAGGAAGAGAGATGTAGAGAGAAGGAGAGGTTTAGGGAGGGAATTGCAGAGCTTAGGGCCTAGGTAGCTGAAGGCACAGCCGCCATTGGTGGAGTGATTAAAATCAGGGATGCACAAGAGGCCAGAATTGGAGGAGCGCAGAGATCTCAGAGGGTTGTAGGGCTGGATGACTTGCAGCGATAGGGAGGGGCGATGTTACGGAGTTGAAAGTAGGCGGTCTTGGGGATGGATTAGATATGGGGTCGGAAGCTCATCTCAGGGTCAAATAGGATGCCAAATCTGTGAATGGTCTGGTTCAGCCTCTGACCATGGCCAGGGAGAGGGATGGAGTCGGTGGCTAGGTAATGGAGCTTGTGGTGGGGACTGAAGACAATGGCTTCCATCTTCCCAATATTTAGTTGGAGGAAATTTCTGCTCATCGAGTACAGGATGTTGGACAAGCAGCGTGACAAATCAGAGGTAGTGGAGGGGTCAAGAGCGGTGTGGTGAGGTAGAGCTGGGTGACGTCAGCGTACATGTGGAACCTGACATTGTGGGCTGGATTTTGTCAATGGGGAGCTTTTGGAGGCGGGACCCTCACTTGTCGGATTTTAGTCCCGCCTCCATCGACTTCTGGCCAACCCACGCTATTTTCCCTTGATTGACCTTGTTAAGCCGGCCCAGCAGGCATGGCAGGCCAATTAAGGGAAAGCCGGTTACAGGTGACGTCAGCGAGTGACGTTTCATCTGTCAAGAGCTTTTGACAGATGAAATGTCAGCGTTTGACAGCTCTGTGAAGCTGTCAAACACTGACAATCTGTCCTCTAAGTTCAGTCCTGTCACTGAGGCTCAGTTAGAGAGCACTCCTGAGCAGAAAGCAGAAGGCTGCAGCTTTTGACAGTTCAGCGGCCGTTCTGCTTTCTGAGCCGGTAAGCTGAAGGACTCTGAGACCTGAAGGGAGGAAGCCTGCAGGAAGAAGTAAAGGTAAGTAAAACTTATTAAAACACTTTACACACACCTCACACACTTACCTCTGTATTCATGCACCCATCACTCACCTGCACACCGGACATCTCGGCCCCGCTGACCCACGGCTCACCTCGCTGACCCACACTTCAGGGCTGAAAATCGGGATTAGCCAAAAAACTGCCTGTTAACTACCTGTTAACAGGTAGTTAATTGGCACTAATCCCTTTCCCGCCTCGAGGAGGCGGCTCCCAGCGCGGGTCGGCTACCCGCCTCCTGGGAAGATGACACGGAGGTGGGTTGGGGGCGGGATGGGTACCCGCCTCCAGATTCTGCCATTTTCCCGGCAGTCCCACCTCCAAACCCACCTCCCCAGGGCTGGCAAAAATTCCCCCCTTAGTTTTCAGCTGATGTCGCCGAGGGGCAGCATGTAGATGAGAAATAGGAGGGGGACAAGGGAAGCCATTGCAGGTGATTCTCTGGCTATGACTGGATAGATAGGATTGGAACCAGGCGTGGGTAGTCCCACACAGCTGGCCGACCGTGGAGAGGCGTTGGAGGAGATTGGTGTGGTCAACCGTGTAAAGTGGAAAATCTAGGCTGTAGAGTAAGTTACCACAGAAAAACACTGAAGGAAATAGTACATGTGGGTTCGAGAGACAATTAAGTATGGGTTCTGTGGAAAGAGGAAATTGAGGTATATAGCGAGAGATAGCCTGGAAACAGCAAAAAGGAGCTGATTTGTTGGGGCAGTTAATTTTATCCTATGTTCTCAATACATTCTTTAGCTAAAGTACAGATGTTTATGGAAAATGTCTAGATTGGGTTTCAAATGTTTCTTGTTCCGAGGTGTGAGAGCTAAAGAGGACGCTGAGTTTCTTAGAAAATGAGATGCCCTTCCTTTCAAGTTATGTTTTGTTTGATAAAATTTATAAATACTTAAATGCTGTCCTTTACCAACATAGATTGATATATCATGAAAGATTGCCATTTTACTGCTACAGTTATCAATAGAAGGTAGTCAGAGAGCTTTATTGCAGCTTGAAGCTTAGTAACAGCATAGAAGAGTGAATTTGTGGACCTAATAACCGCCTTTTAAAGGTCTGATGTCAGAAAATATATATGATTTATTTTAAAATACATATAATTATAAGCGAACCTCTAAAAGGAAGATAATCTTCAAAATTGTTTGGTAGACTAAAGAAAGTTTCCCTAACAGTGAGATGTTATTTATGCTGAAATGTGTCATTGTGCTGCAAAGCAATTATTGCAATGGAAATGATGCAGGCTGTCTGGCACTTCTCTCTGCTTTTGATGAAAATAGTGTGCCTTTGCACAAATTCAAGGTAATGCCAACGTAAACAAATTGTTGGAAAGTTCCAGTTTATTCCTGCCTTGGCTGTGTTAATAGATTAGGAGATTAAAAGAAAGCAAGAAGATTTGCAGGTATCCTAACTGTCACTCTCCATTCTTCTACAATCCTTTTGTGCTTTTGATAAGTCTTTTCTCTTTCCCTCTAACACTTTCAGGTTATGTTATCTCTGCCTAGGTTCAACTGTGTCTCACTCCCTGTCTCTGCCTCTGGCCAATTCTATTGTTCTTTCCTCTGGTGCTCTCCTTGTGTCTTAATCTCATTCTATCTCCATCCCTTGCTGTCTTACTTTTATCAATTTTCACACTAAGTAAAAGTTGCTGTCTATCATGACAGCGTCTGCACCACAATATTGAACAGATGAAAATGAATAAAAATGTGATAAGAAAGTGTCTGTCCAGCAATACAGAACTGATCTCCATTACAAAAACCTGAATAAAAATATTCCACACCCACACACAGAAGCAGTAATTGTTTCCAAATAAACAAAAACCTCCACAGAATATCAATTTCCAATCTCCCACACCACTGCATATCTGCACAGAAATGAAAAGACTCCCTCTACTTGGATTTAAAAACAAGAGAACAAAACAATTTCGAAGGAACGCAGATGCCCAAGATCAATTACTCTGTATAAGAAAAGCTGCGAGCCTCTTTGTACAGGGTTCAACAAGGGGCAAAATTAATGAAGTGTTGTTTGGAGAGGAGCAGAGGTCAACAAGGGCATAAAAACTGCATCTTTCTTCCTTTTTCAATTAATTTTAAATAAATTTATAATTTTTGAGTCTTTCTGCTGCAGCCCTTCACTTTCACTTAGAATCTTATCTCTACCTCTTGTCTTCTTTTTTGCCATTAGTAGCATTAGCCTCATACTGTTTATAGCTTAACATTATCTGCTCCATTGCAAGGCAACATCCTAGTGGCTAAACATTACAAAATATTTCCAATTCAATTTTTATGATCTTTATTTTGAAATTTCCCAAAGGTGTGACAAGTAGATGTACACCTGGATAAATGAGCATACCAAGCTTGCACAGATTTATAAATGCACATGCAAATAAATGTATAAAGAGTACACAAATAAGTTACCAAACTTGATTAAACTACGGGAAAGCATCACCATCTACAAGATGCACTGCAGCAACTCGCCAAGGCTTCTTCGGCAGCACCTCCCAAACCCGCGACCTCTTCCACCTAGAAGGACAAGGGCAGCAGACGCATGGGAACACCACCACCTCCAAGTTCCCCTCCAAGTCACACATCATCCTGACTTAGAAGTATATCGCCAATCCTTCATAGTGGCTGGGTCAAAATCCTGGAACTCCCTCCCTAACAGCACTGTGGGAGTACCTTCACCGCACGGACTGCAGCGGTTCAAGAAGGCAGCTCACCACCACCTTCTCGAGGGCAATTAGGGATGGGCAATAAATGCTGGCCTTGCCAACGACGCCCACATCCCATAAAAACGAATAAAAAAAACCTATGTTGTGGAATGTTTTAGGCACATGCATTAATGATTAGCAAACTGCTATAGTTCTGGTTTTTGAAATCCCACTTTGTCTCTGCTCAAATGATCTGGCTACAGTGGAATGCATTTTTTATGGTGTGAAATCTGCATCTTTCACTTTCGATCTCGTGCTGTAATATAATCTGGGGTTAACAATGAGCCGGTATATATGATAAATTGTATAGGATTCCCACCATGTCTTCAATCTCTCAACAAATGGAAAATAAAACAAACTAACCAGCTTCATATAAATGAAAATAACTCATTACATTTATTTATCATTCAATAATTTACGAAAGAAAAGATATTTGGCAAATATTTTACAGTGCAATAAATGTGCAAATCAATAAATAAAAAGATCTAGAAACAGTCCAGAAGGGGTTAATTTACCATTTCATGCTTCATACTTATTGCAATTAAATTAACAATCCAGCAACCACTATGACCAATAGGTTTTTTCAGGTCTTCCTCTGTGGCATACATAATGCTACAGTCTCCTGCTTTATCTCTTATGCAAGAGATTTTACAGGGAATTTAGAAGCAAAAGACATATGGCTGGAATTTTGCCTACCTCAGCGGATCTGGTGTGGGCGGTGGCCATGGCAGGTCACGACCCCGCTGCTGGCTCCATCCCGCTGCTGAAAATGAACTTACCTTAATCGGGCCGATTAAACCCGCCCAGCGCGTTACCCGGCCCAATGAGATGCAGCGGGTCTGGTGACATCATTCATGATGCATTTTCAGCCGGGATCGTTAAAGGGACCCTGGCCACATTATATTTGACGTTTAATCTAACATAGTGCTCTCAGTGCACTACAGCACTGGAGTGCTGCAAACACTGACAATGACTGCACAGAGGCAGAGGGCTGCACCCAGGTTCTCCCTCCATATGCTTATGAAGGGCATCAGAGCACACAGGAAGGTCCTCTTCCCTTCCGATGGGTGGAAGAGACCTCCCCAGGAGATCAAAACAGCCTGGTTGGAGATTGCAGAGGAGGTCACAAGCAGGGATGTGTTCAGGACGAATTGGATGCAGGGCCGCAAACATTTCAATGATCTCATTAGATCAGGAAACGTTAGTACAAAGCCACACTCAACTTCATCCTGCTGTGCCTCTCATCACATCCCCATCACTCTGCCTTCCCTACCCTACTCCTGCACATCCTTACTCACAGAAACATACCTTGCACCTCCACCCGTCCCTCTCTCTCTATCTACATTATCACATCCCCTTCTCACTAGCCACCCCTCACCCTCACCCTCATCCTAGTGCAATCATACCAACTAACAACACACAAGGGTAGCCACTGGGTGATTTATCCAATGTTTTTGTCAAGTTTCTGTTCATGTGGTGGCAAACATAAAAATAATTATTTTCAACACTTTCCGGACTTGGGCAGATTTGTGTGCACCTTTGGAAGTGGCTTAGTGAGTTGCAATGAATGGTGAGACATAACAGTACCCCCTGCAATGGTGATGAGTGTGAAAGGAATGGTTTGGTAATTGTAGGGATGCTTTATGGTGTTTGTGTGGGATGGTGCCAACCTGGCGCATCATGTGGCAGCCATATGGGTGTACAGCGTAAAGTTAACTAAATCTGGCCATGATGAGGCCAATCCCGGACCTCTCGGGCAGCAATGTGCTCGGGTGCTGATGCCCTCTGTCGTGTGTAGCATCAGTTGATTGCAGAGAAGGTTGGTGTTGCTGTTGGTGCTGCTGGTGCGCCTGGTGATGTTGGTGTTGGATCTCATCGTGGTCCAATTCTGAGGACCAAGGTGAGACAGTATAAACGGCACCCGCATTCTGTCAATGGTGAGAGAGTTCTTCCAATGAGGTGACACTGGATGGAGACTTTGCTGGAAAGACTTGCAACCTGCAGAATCTGTGCTGGAAATGGACTGAGCAACAGCTTCTCCCTGAGGAAAGTGATCATCTGTCAGGTGGGAGCTTTTACTGTACATTTCATGATGTCAAGTAATCAGCTGGAGCAATGGCCACGGAACTCCCGCCTCAGGTTGACAGACATGGTTCCTGAGCAGCGTGGATGCCGTGGTCATGCAGTTAAATTTAAAAAGTAAGTTAAAAAAGCCTGTTAAGGGTCTGACAACTAGTTGTTAATCATCTCAATTAGGTCGTCCGCCAGTGCCGGTCGGGTCGGCTCCGTAATGACAGACGCGCCTTGGGGAAAGGCGCGTGGGGGCGGGATGACAGTGAGTTCCTGACCCGCTGTGAAAAATAACAACTGTCCCACCCGACCTGCCATCGATCACGCCCGCTACCACCCCGAAAATTACGGACTATGGCCCTCTTCAGTCTAACTAGACATCGGAAATCCAAGAAGAATTAACATGCACAAAATGATCCTGTAATTTTACCTTCCTATTCTTTGAAGATAGGTTTATCATAGAAACAGGAGTGGGCCATTCAGCCCATCGAGCCTATTCCGCCATTCAATTAGATCATGGCTGATCTGTATCTTAACTCCATCTACTCACCTTGTTTCCATAACACTTAATACCCTTGCCTAAAAAAATCTATTAATCTCAGTTTTGAAATTTTCAATTGACTGTACCTCAACATCAGAGAGAGTTCCAGATTTCCATTACCCTTTGTGTGAAGAAATGCTTTCTGACATCACCTCTGAACGGCCTGGCTCTAATTTTAAGGTTATGCCCCCTTTTTCTGGACTCTCCCACCAGAAAAAATAGTCTCTCCCTATTTACCCTATCAAATCCTTTATCAGTGTGGACCTTGGCTCAGTGCTAGCACTCTAGCCTCTGAGTTGGAACATCATGGGTTCAAGCTCCACTCTAAAGACTTGAGTACATAACTGGACTAAAATTTCAGAGCAGATTCGGATTTCACATTGTAAAAATTGTTTTCCACTGTAGTCAGATCATTTGAGCAAAAACAAAGTGGGATTTGTAAAGCCTAACTATAACAGTTTGCTGCACTGTCAGAAGTGCCATCTTTCGGATGAAATGATAAATTGAGGCCTCTCAGGCAGCTGTAAAACGGCATTATTTGAAGAAGAGCGGGGGAGTTCACCCCGGTGTCCTGGCCAATGTTTATCCCTCAACCAACATCCCTAAAACAGATGATCTGGTCATTTATTTCATTGCTGTTTGTGTGACCTTGCTGTGCGCAAATTGGCTGCCACGTTTCCTACATTTCAATAGTGATTACACTTCAAAGGTACTTAGTTGGCTGTAAAGTGCTTTGGGATGTCCTGAGGTCGTGACATTCTTCCTTTCTTTAATGGTGGGTTACCATTGAAGGCTGAATTGTGCATTCTACATGCATGATAAATGCATGAACACCACTTTGGATCACTCAAGCATACAGCAGCTTGAAATCGTTTTGCTAATAAGCTTATCAATTTGGTTTCATAAAAATACACTGCCATAGAAATGGGGTAAAATGCAAATGTGGATCACATCTGTTCTTAAGCACAACTTTCTCTTATCCAATTTCCTCTGATTATACCCACAGAGACAATTCAGCACCTTCCATTATTTTTTACAGTGGGAATTTATGGTCATTTTTGCCATTTGACATGAGAAAGTGCGAAATAAAGTAAAGCTTAATCTATTCTCTCATATTCACTCGTCTCACTTCGCTACGAGACTTTAACTTTATTTTATTTAAAATTTTATCACAAATTCTGTATTGCAGTAAAGTGGTCAGCCAAGTGAATGGAAGGGGGAAGGGATAGTGAGTAGAGCCGATGTACATTGGTGTTCTAAGATTCACCGTAGCTGGGTAATATCTTCTTGTTATGAAACTTCTCCCCTCTTCTGAAGGAAATGGATCATGCAGAGTGACAGTTTCATGCATGCCAACAAGCCTCAGGTACCTGGCACAAATAGCCATACTTCATGGGTGATGCTATTGTACCATAGGAGGCACTACATCCAAGTAGGATGATGTCCTCATCAACCATCCCCACACATCTACTTCTCCAGCACAAGTCACTGGGTAGCAATAAGAATCAGGAACCTTAGTTGATTTACCCTTCACTCATCCAGAGATGTCGGAGGAAGATTTCCTCTGTGTACAAGATGTAACACAAATATAAATGTATTCTTTGTAAACACATTTGCAATTTTGCACCAACTAGTGCGCCGGAGAAATTCTCCCCCTCCCCTCCAGTGAGGCAACTGTTGTGCTGCATCAGTGCCCTGGAGAAGATTAACTAATTCACCACAGACCAGAGATCAAAAATGGGACCTTCCTGGTCTCTATGGCTCAATGTTACACTGTGTATTTACCTGTTGGGCCATCAAGGTGCACCTGAATCATTTTGAGCTGTGGGGTGTGTGTATAAATATAATACAGATAAGCAGAGTCTTTGGAAACATGTAGCTGCTATGGTTGGAGTTACCACCTCTCTTGATTAATTGCTCAGAGGCAACATTCCACTCCAGATCTCCTGGATGATCCTGCTGCAGTCTCTATAAATCATTTGAGTATTTTTCTTGTCTCTGCTTGCATACTAATTGTAATTTAAAACAGGGGATAATTGCAATTTTTCTTTTTGGAATTACAGCACTTAATATTATTATCGTGCTCTATAATTTCCATCCCAAAAGAGCAGCTATTATGACTAATAATTTTTCACTATCATCTGGCTGAAGATTCGTAACAGTAGGTTGATAATCTGAATATTACTAAGACTTGTTCACCTCTTATTTGCATTCAACAGCACAGATTATATTTCAAGAAAAATACAGACAGCTACAACACCATTACTTAAGGCAATATAAAAAATCTTATAGGCTTCCCTGATAATCCAATGGGTTTATCTAGTGATTAGCAGAGTCATGTGATCCTGGAAAACCCCAGGTTTGATCATGCTATTGAACTATGTGAGCTGGCAGGCAGGATGGCTGGAGTCTCAGCATCTCAGGTTTAAGGGAGTGATAAAATTAGCCAGCAATTAATAATTACTATCCAGTGATCCCAGGTGGAAGAGCATATATGTAGATGTCGGGTGATGGCAGACTTAGCTATGAACCTGGATGCCACTTGCAGTCGAACAGTCTGCCAACACTGGTTGCCTGGGTTCATACATGAGTGAAGGCCACTTGGGTAAAGTACTATATCCCAGAAAGGAGTTAATGCCTCCTTAAAGAGATGGGAAGGGAGAAGATTTCCAAGAAAACCGGTATTAGAGAATTCTTTTCCCTATTAACAATTTATTCAGAAGCCATTTAACAATCAAAAATTGTAGCTGAAACAGAGTTTTGCAGAAAAGAGAAACATCCTGTAATCTGAACTTAATCCCAATATGAATTATGTAAGGATTGTGTACCAGTGATAGTCCATTATGGTATTTTTTTCTGCATGAGAAAACCTTTCAGTCAGTGGTTGTAAGATATGGGGCTGGATTTTCATTGACCCGTGGAGGCGGGTTTGGAGGCGTGTGGGGGGTTAAAATTGCGAAAACTGGCTGCGGGCACAAGTCCGCCTCCATCCCGCCTCCACGCAATTTTCATTAAATCGTGTTTGATGGTCCCGACTCCGTCCCACCTTTAAGAGGCGGGATAGGCTGTTAAGGCCCTTAACAAGCATTAAATTGGCTCTATAATGCTATTTTGAAAGGCCTTTGTGATTTTAACCCTTGATCTACGTGAAGCACGCCTGTTCTGAACCACGATTGTGAAACCTGGCGGGAGCACATTTGGATAGCTGACTATCAGCTACAGGTCCACTATTACAACGGAGATGTGATGACGGTAGCAGTAGTATTAGGTCTGAAAGTCGTCTCTGATGCTGCTGCATTGAAGGTCTTTGGAGACTGCCTGGCCTTTTGTGTGAGAGGACCTGGATGGAAAAAAAAATCTCTCTCTCTCTCTCTGAGCTGCTGCTCATTTTGCATCCAGGTCCTCTCACAGCAAAGGCCAGGCAGTCTCTGACCTTCAATGCAGCAGCAATGATGACATCATCAAAGGTGACTTTCAGACTGAAAATACTAATTGGTTCATGGGTTCCCACATGCTGGAACTCAATTGCCCAATTAAGTGAAAATTGCATCAATCTCCCACATCCAATTGTAGTCGGGTGGATAACACGAAATGCAGATGACACGACCCCAACCCGCCCCAGTATCAAAATCCAGCCCATGGTCTTTCATATGAACAACTTCTGTAAAATAGCATATCTTGGTGAGCTATTTTATTTGCTCCATGCAATTATTAATCATATGGTATTGCCTTTGTATATGGAAATTTTCCACTGTAGCTGACACTATAGCCATGATTTTGTAGGCCAAACAACATCTGTGCTGAGAATATCTAACTGGCAGAGAAAAGCTAGCCAAAAGTGCAAGGAGGTGACTGGGCTCAATTCTGCGGTGTCAGCTCAATTGAATAATTAGCAGAAGCTCAGAACAGCTTTGGACCAGCACTGGCAGCTAGCCTAATGAAGGAAGCAGACAACCTGGCCAGCAGCTCAGAGATGTGGTCATGTAAAGGTTGCATACGGAACAGTCTTTATAAAACTTAATAATGGATTTTAAATATTTGTCATCCTTTACCAAGACTGGGGACCTGTGGGTAGAAAGGTGTCAGGCAAAAATTAAGAGCAAAGAAATTCAAAGTCATCAAATGCAATGTGCGGACAAGTGATGGAGCAGCACAGCAATTGACCCACTGTTTGATGGCTAACCAAAGTGGACATGTTGCATTAGCGGAGTGCTCGTCAGGAGGTGGCAACCAGGTTAAACAGTACATGAGTGTCGTCTACAATGTTCTGCGCTCTTTGCAAACCTACCACCCAGGAAAGATTTGGTGACGAATTGTGCCGGTGCTTCCTTTCCACAGGGAATGTGATGTATACTTTGTCCCTTGCAAACAAGGCCTCACTTACATGATGGACCTGTGCACAGCTGACTGACTGATTTGAGGTATGTTGCCAATTTTGGCTTGAAAGGATTGAGTTGTGTAAATGTTTAATACAGCAGTGACCTTCATGTCTTTTGGGAGAGCCATCCCTGTGGTAAATGTTGCCTGCAGGTTGGGCCTCAGAGATACCACATCTGTGTGACTGCTGCCTTTGCTTCCTTTCTTCGGAAGGACTATCTGGACCACTAAGTAAGGGCTCTGGGATAAGGATGGGTGTGTACATGAGGAATGAGGTGCAGTCAAACTGCCTTACTTTTCCCCACAAGAATGGGTCTCCCTTTTCTAAAGCTAGAAGTACCATTGGAACCCTCAAATTCCCACTCTGGTCACTTTGGTTGCTGCAAGCGAAATAGTAGCTGGAAGCAAAACTCTCGTAAAAATTTGTGAGAATTAAAAGTCGAACAATGCAAAAAATCAAGCCTATAAAACAAAAATTAATGATCCAATAATAGTGCAGGCAACATATATATGTAAAAGAATTCTACCTTCAAGAAGCTTATTCCTCTATGCCAGGACATCCACACACTGTTGCACTAGTTTCTTATGGGCAAGTAGGGCTACTGGTGAAAAGGTGGTGAGAAGACCATCGAATCCAGCATGGGACCTATTTAAGTGCAGGCTCCACTAAGTGGAACCTGCACTTAAATAGGTCCCATTTTTTCATTGCCATGTAATATGGCATGATATGAATCGGCACACAGGCTCAAAACCTGTGTTCATGCCTAGCAAGGCTCCATACTGGCAGAAGAGTCTCACAAGATTGGGAATTATATCCCTACTGTGCAAACACTCTTTATTTTCCTTTAAATATTAAATATCTTAACAATGTAGCCTCAGAAACAGTGGCTGACGTGACATCACCCTATCATTGATCATGTATTCCTCTGTGTGCCAAACTAATAAAGCATCATGTAACAACACACTTTAACATCTGTCAAGTCTCACTTACTTGGAGTGATAATCACCCATTTTGAAGTCTGTTACTCACAAATAGACAAAGCTCCATATAAATGGATTTGTAATCAGTCTCATTCTTTTGGATCTAAAATCTAATTCCTAAAAATTCCCAGTGTTCAATGCTCTGCCTTTAATTGTTTTTTAGAACGTGCCTCGTGGATCAAGCTGTTACGTGAAAACTAACAGGGAATTACTTTGTTTCTCTCAGCAATTAGCAGACAAAAGCAGAACTCAACAATAATCCTAAAACAGCCAGAACTTGGTGCATTTCAATGAGCATCTACATTACCAGAATTTGTTAGTGAAAGAGTTACTATCAATGAATTGATGCATCAGTTGTCAAATTACCTGTAATTAACATTGGTGATATCCTGACTGTAATTACTTTATATTCCTAGTATTTAATTTAGATTATGTCAAGTCATTCATATTTGCAATGCAGGAGTCTTATTTGCTGAAAACATTGTTTGGAAACAAACCTTTCCCCTATTTTTCAAACCAAACTACAACAGTTCCAAATCCTACAGTCGCATAGCATTCATGTCAGCCACACAAGAACGTCCTCAATGACCATCTCTGTTGCGATCACATCTCATTTCAGGAGAGGTTTCTCACTGTCAGGACATTATGAGCAGACTGTCCTTATCCTGCCAGCTAGGAAATAATTCTCCAGCAGATATCATAACAGAATCTTCAGGGAATTTATTGATTGGGCCAGATCATGAACCATAGATTACAACTTGGCTATTACACACCTCAACCCTAAACGTCCAAGCTAGTAAGGCATCTAAAAAACAACTATTATTAAATCCTATGTCTCTGCTTTTATGTCTATTTTCTCTCAGTGACAAACTCCCCTGTCATCATATTCTTTGAGCATTTCTCCTGGTTCATGCCACTCATCTAAAGTATATTTGTTTATTAGATGCAAATGTTCTATTTTCCAATTTTATTTTATTTGACCTTCAGATTCACATCTAAAGTAGCCTTAATATTGACCCTATTTGGGCTTTCCATAGTTTTTGACCTCATCAGGGTCTTTGCATTGTGGTTTCTGGTGATTCTATTGGAGTATCAGTTCCTTTTGACAGAAAACTCTAGAATTTAGATTTCATATATCCTACAAACTTTACATAGAATTACATAGAATGACATAGAATTTACAGCATGTAAAATTCGCAATTATCGCGATTCGAAATAACGAGATAAAGCAGATTCGTTTCATCAGTTTTATTTCAACGAAATGCTGTCATGATTAAACAGGACACAGAAGCCTGTAAAATGGCCGCCGCGCCTCGTGGCAGAAGCTTCCAGAATACAGTGGGCAGACAAGATGGCGTTCGAATAAACATTTCAGTATAAGATTGGATAATACTCGGCAAACATTGATAAAGACAGGATGCAACCTGTTTGCATTTGTGACAATAGCAAAGATATAAGTGCTGGAATCATTTTCCATGCACAAGTAAGGACCATTGTACTGGGCAATCGAAGGCCCATCCAGACACAGCAATACACATATCAGTATTCGAGGAGGCCCCAAAACCAGTCAGGGAGACTCCTAGCCGGTTCGACAATGGGGAAAACATTAACGGATAGTTGGCCAGTTTCAGGTGCTGCCAATACCCATTAAAGGAAAGAATCGCCCCATGCTGAGAGTTTTGTGCACCAGTATTACACAAAGGACAAACATTAAGATTTGAGCGGGAGATAAGGGAACACAGCACTATAACTATAGTGAACAAATGTCCATCAAGGGCTTATTCTCTTAGATTCAACTCTTGACTCGGGCTGAACTCTTGCTTATTATTCTCTTATCTGGCTGATGACTGCTGAACTCTTATTCGCTTGCCGCTTCATGGACTCGCTTGACTGGTGAGCTTTTGATTGTCTCTCTGGACTTCTACAACCGTGTCCGAGCACTGTCGAGTTCTTCATGACAACGGGGAGCCCAGCCTGCTTGCAGCAGCAGAGAAGATAAACAAGTGGGGTACAGAGACCCCTTCCAACATGTGACAGTCAGGTGTTGCAGCGAAACAAGCCGAGTGCCTCGTTTAAAATTCTCCGAAGTATCACGAGTGGTGAGTGTGTTTCACGATCCTACAAATCTAGATTAGTGTAAGTATTGATAGGGGAGGGTGGTTTTATTAAGGATAAAGTATAATGTGTCCCCCTTTCTACGATATGCCGTGCGTTCTTCATTACCATAGACCAAGCTTTATGAATGTATGTATACTTGTACTATCGTTAATTTGTGCCTATGACATGTACTTCATGATTTTAGACGCTATGCAATAAAGATTTCCATTTCATACTATTCAACCGGGTCTATCTGAGTTTTTCTCTGCATTACTGCTCTCGCACCTAAGTCCAGTGTTAGAACCGTAAGGGCGAGTGGGTCGAACCACTCACAGGTGCTTATTGCAACAAGGCTGGCCGGAGACCAGAGCAAGCAATAGTATTAGGCAACGAAGGCCTAACCCCGCAAAAGCACCTAGGACCGTAACCCCTTACAAGCACATAAACAGGCCATTCAGCCCAACAGGTCTATGTCAGTGTTTATGCTCCACACGAGCCTCCTCCCACCTTACTTCATCTCACCCGATCAACATATCCTTCTATTCTGCTCTCCCTCATGTACTTATCTAGCTTCCCTTTGAATGCATCTATGCTAATTGCCTCAACTGCTCCATGTGGTAACATAGAAACATAGAAACATAGAAGATAGGAGCAGGAGTAGGCCATTCGGCCCCTCGAGCCTGCTCCGCCATTCAATGCGATCATGGCTGATCATCCAAATTCAGTAACGAGTTCCACGTTCTCACCACTCTCTGAATAAAGAAGTTTCACCTGAATTCCTTATAGGATTTATGAGTGAATATCTGTAGTTGACTAAGGATTTAGAAACTCACCTCTGTTCTATGTTTTTTAATGTTATTTTTTTATTGCTCAGATTTTCTCCCCTCCTTCCCTGAAGTTATGGATCCACAGTCTCCGGTGCTCTTTAATATCTCACCAAGTGGCCCTTTTTCATGCATGCGTCTAGACGGTGATTGTGAGGACAAGCCAATCGTGCCCTCAAATCACTTTCCACACACATACTTTCCAGGAGAGCTCAGAACAGAACAGAGGAGTGGAAATCCTGACTGAACTTTTCCCTGGCCTCAGCCTTGGAGGACTGAGGCCAGTTGTAGTTCTCGAACTGCTCTGCTGGCTGAGGTCAGCTAACTCAATACAAACCAGGAATCAAACCTGCAATCTTCTGGTGTGAAGGAATAGCCAGGATTCAGAAAAATACACGATACTAAAAACAGATTTCTGAAATTATTAATAAATGACATACTGGGTTTAAAAGACATAAGCCTTAGCAGACACAGGTTGCAAACAGAATACAGGCTTATGAGATGAGATGGTTTGTTAACACAAAGCTGTGAACACAAGCTTTGATATGGGAATGGGATATTGACAAAGACAATGCCCGATTGAAGCAAACCATTGGGAGGTTCCTCTATGTCTAGAGTTTGGGAGAAAAACAGTGGAATGACCAAAGTAAAGTGTTATAATCTAACACGTCGAACAGGTGCACAGAACATTAAAAAAACCAAGTGCCTTTGAAAAAATGACATCAAGTAAGAAATACCTGTCGTAAAATAGTTTTATGTTAAACTTAGAACCAGGAAACATGATTAAATATGCATCCAATTGAGATAGCTAGAAAACAAGTAAACACTGAGTTAAAGGGGGAAAAATTCAGTTGGTTGCGCTTCCCGTTAGCGCCTTAAGAGGGCGCAATTGGGGCGCAAAGCAACTCGCGCCATGGCGCGGCGATGTTTGCGCCGCTCGCGAAATTAACTAGACATTTTGCGGCGGCGCTAAACACTACCGCCACGATCTCCTGCGCCGGCAGATCGTGACGACAGTCGAGTGCGCAACGCTCCAGTAGCGCCCCAGAGCGGATATTGAGTGGCGCCCCCTGCCTTACCGCCTGCCGCTAGCAACGACAGGTTGAGGGGAGCGTTTTGCAGTCAGGAAGGGACTGGGGGAGCGCTATTTAAAAGCGACCGCTTCCTGCCTGTTTTGGTTTGTGACATTTTTGAACCACGCATTCTGAGAGAGAGAGAGAGCGACTTCTGGAGAGATTCAACGCTGTGTGAAGGAGTTTTGGGTACTGAGCAGCACTTTGCAGGTTCATTTTGATTTGCCCTTCCTTGTATCGATTTAGAAGAGATTATGGGGGCTGCACTCTGAGCTCTTTCCCTGGTTTTCTCCATTGTTCTTTCCAGCAGATTTGATGTACAGGTCTCTCGAGGCCGAGATTCAAGGCTGCAATGAGCAGGATGTGGATGGAAAGCAATATCAACCCTTCCCTTTAAGAACTGGCTGGGGCCATTGTGTCTGTGTTCCATTGCTGACTGACATCACCTGAGCTTCGCCAGCGCTCTGAGTTAGCGCCTCGCTCCTCGGCCTTTGTGCCTTAAGACAGATGTGTAGCACCTGATTTAGTGCTCCAATCAACTCCAGGGGCGATAAAAGCCAAGTTTGCAGTCGGAGGCGATAATTAGCGCCAGGCGCTAATCTTTGCGCCCGGCCGATAATTGCGTCCCAAATGTGGCGATACTGAATTTCTCCCCCAAAGTGTTTTCAATTTACATATTGTAAATATAATACCTACAGAAGGCTTTGAAGAAATGACATCAAGCAAAAGAAACGCCTGCGGAACAAATAGTTTTAATGTTAAGCTTGAAATATGGAGTCCCGAGGTCTGATAAAAACCAATTGAAGTAAATAAGAAATGTATGGAACACCCTAGATAAAGTATTTACAAGTTGTAAAATATACCTACAGAAAGACTTTGAAAATGACATTAATGGATGCATCAAGCAATTACATTGTTTATGTGTTAAACTTGGAATACCACAGAGTCACAATGTATGATAATGACCAGTTAAAGTAGTATTAGAATTGAATAGAAAGACTTCCTAAGAATTGCATCAAACAGAAACCATTGCTGTCATTGTGTTTATGATGGTTTATGAAACATCTAAGGTAGAGACATAATTATGCATGCAATGGCTAAATTGACAGTAAAGACAGAAAGCATTCAACAGAGATATCAATAAAGAATAAAACAAAGTCAGCAAAGAATGACTTGATACAATTAAGCTTACATCATCAGGAATACTTCAAAGGATAAGCCACCTAAGAAAAGATATAAAAATGAGAGCTTTTCAGATGGAAAGTCAGAAGTCGCTGGGAAGACAAGTGTTTCTCAACTTTACAGACATTCTCTGTAAGTTTACAACTTTTGAGTCTTGGGTAATCAAGGTATTTGATTTTGGTGGATATTCTGGATTAAGAAATAAGTGGAAGTGTGGAAATGTAACGAAGTTAAGATTTGAGAATAAGGATCGCTGATAAGAAATGTAAGCTATTTGTATTTTGAACAATTAAAGTTGTGATTGCCATAATAAATGTTATCTAAATGTCGGTTCGTTAATAAATCTATATATTTTTAGAATAGTCTCAAAGAGTATTTCTGTATCATCTTGCAAACTCAAATTCTGTACACTCAAAGGAGTTGCAGAATTCTGGGGGGTATTCTGGACCCTTATAATATCCGGAAGGTTGTAGTCTAGTTAAACTTATTAAAAGTACTATCTGGAGGACGGTAACATCTTTAGACCGTTTCTTTCCTTTAGGGAGAGGTAGTCTGACCTTTAGACCCAATTAAGCGTCTTATAGGATCCGGCGACCGCAAACTTTAGTTGAAGGTAAACGTCTGGGGAATACGCTTGATCTGGGGTAGTCCGAAAGGGCTAGGACTTGTAATTATCCCTTCACTGGTTTGTATGGTTTAATACTATGCCAAGCAGAATCTTTACCCACATCGAGATTTGGGATTTTAATTCACTCTTTCAGTTATAGTGTGATCCACAGTTAGTTAGTTACTTAGAAGTATTTCACTGAAGCACCCAGGCTGCTCCTGGCTTTACTGACTATTCTGACCACTGATATATTGTTAGATTTATGGGTTTCATTAAAGATTCTTAATCTGAGAGATAACCAGGTGTTGCAACTGTAACCATTCGGATAGTAATAGAGTGGGATAATCCAGATTGAAATGTAATTTAATTTTATTTAAATAGGAAATTGTTATTGTGTTTGTAACAGGCATTGAGTTTACCATGATTTTTGACTGAGTTAATACTATAAATGGTCGCCAGATTATATAAAGGATGTGGAGGTACTGGAGAGAGTGCAGAGAAGATTTACAAGGATGATACCAGAAATGCAAGGGTACACCTATCAGGAAAGGATGAACAGGCTGGATCTCTTTTCTCTTGAAAAGAGAAGGCTGAGAGGTGACCTAATAGAGGTCTTTAAAATCATGAAAGGTTTTGATAAATTAGATGCAGGGGGGGGAATTTTGCCGGCACTCAGGGGGCGGGTTTGGAGGTGGGACATCCAGCAAAATCGCAAAGATTGACAGCAGGTCAGAAACCCGCTGTCAACCCACCTCCAGACAATCTTCCCAGGTGTCGGGTCCTCGATTTGCGCAGGGACCCAACACCTAGCGGCGGGAAGAGGATTATAGGCACTTAACTGCTTGTTAACAGGTTGTTAACAGGCAGTTAAGAGACTTTTTGCCATTTTGACAGGTCTACTGCGGGCTTCCCGATGTCCAAACACCACGCCAGGTAAGTGTGGCGTGCTGTGGGTCTACTGTAATGTTTATGCATTGATGACAGCTGCAGAAGTGGTGTGAAGGATCCAATGGTACACTGGTGAGTTTCAGAGGTAAGAAAATGTTGGGAAAATAATTTTTAATGTATTTAGACGTTTCTGTAGGTGACACATTTTGAATTGTTTGTGTAGTCCCACCTCATTGGGAGAACTTCTCTCACCAGTGACAGATCGCTTCTGTAACCTCACCTGCAGCTGCCATCTGTTCTAGCCTAAGGAGGGAGTCACTGGAGAGCCTGGGTGCAAGGGCTCACCTTTGTACAGTGATTGTCAGTGTTTGCAGCACCTCAATGCAGTCAAACACTGAAAAATCAGCTGGCAAAAAAAAAATTATGTGTGGTCCCTTTAAGAAAACCGGCATATGACGCGTCATCAACTGACGTCATCTGACACTGGCTTCCTCTTAATTGGCCAGCAAGCCCGCAGGGCGGGCTTAACAAGGCCAACTGATGCAAAATCGCCTCTGTGCATCGGACGTCGTTGAGAGTGGGACTGGAACCCAGAAGGCAGCTGTCCCGCCCCCAAGCCGCATCGACCGGAAAAATCACAGCCAGAGTGTTTCCATTTGTGGGGAAGAGTAAAACTACAGGCCATCAATATAAGATAGTCACCAAAAAATCAAATAGGGAATTCAGAAGAAACTTCTTTACCCAGAGAGTGGTGAGAATGTGGAACTCGCTACCACATGGAGTGTTTGAAGCGAATAGTATAGATGCATTTAAGGGCGATTAGATAAGCATATGAGGGAGAAGGGAATAGAGGGTTATGCTGATAGGGTTAGATGAGGAAAGACAGGAGGAGGCTCGAGTGGAGCATAAACACCGGCTTAGACTGGTTGGGCCGAATGGCCTGTTTCTGTGCTGCATATCCTATGTAATTAATACAATTGTAAATCACAGTTACCACTGTCCTCCAATAATCTGTATCTTGAAGCCCAGCTTTCCTAACCCATTGGGAAATTTGCTCCATGATCCTTGCTGTGATCATTGCCCTAGCTGGTCTCACATACACAATCTCTTGTTTAACTTTGCCTTATTAGGATCAAAGCACTGAAGCTCTTGTTCCTGCATATTAAGTGACATAAGAGAAGGATGCAACTGGGAGTAACTGTATTGAGTATTGATATTTCTTAAATTTGATCCTGATGGTTGCCAGGAGCACTAAAGTACTTGAGAAATTTCACTGTGACACCAATAGGCAAGTCAGAGGTTTGTCACTGTCTAACATAGGGATATCCAACCTACAGTTCCAAACCCTGACAATTTGGCCCTTGAAGCCCAGGCGAATAAGTCCTATCTGTGCTCATACTTCTTACTTGCTGCTTTATTTCCGTTAGAATTTTGTAGGCTTGGGAGGTTTGGAGGTTCTATTTTTAGCACCTTTGATCCATTGGTGCAGAAAACCTAAATGAAAACACCAAGATCTGTTATCGGCAACTTAGGTTTTATGCAAATTAATGGGAACATGAATTTAAACTTTATAGGTGGCTCCTAAGGCTCCATGGTACATAGTTATGTGGCCCATAAAGCTTGAAATACCTGGCCAAATAACAACAACAACAACTTATATTTATATATTTATTAATAACCTCCAAGAACTCCGGTTCAGCAAGTGATGCTTAGCACTTCATTTGATGTGGAGTTCTGTATTTGAGGAGCAGAGTTCCAGGTGATAACACTGTCCAGGAGCCAGACAGAAGTAGAGATGTGTAACTCTTTGTCTCTGGTATTGCTTGTTAGTTTGATTGATACCATAATATAGAGGTGCAGCTACTGCTGCTCTTGTGCTCCTGGCATAAACCTGGGGGTCTGGGTAATGCATTCGCATCTCTTGTAGTGATGTTTAAGCCATGATCTTGTGAAAGAGTGATGGTCGGGCCACACCAATTTGATGTTATGGCAGATGGACAGAGTAGCCATCAATGTTCCCGTTAAGCTGCTTGGCCGCGCAGTCACCTGCAAGGACCCGCGCAGGCTACTCACCGGCTTTTACAAGTTAGGTACCGCGCATGCGCAAAAATTTGAATGGTCCGTGCACTGGGGGGAGGCAGGCTACACAGGAGGCAGTGCGGCTTACGGAGGACATTGTAGCCCATCCTCACTGAGTTTGTTGTTATCCATTTCTACACCTCACTGCTAGAGTAATGTACATTGAGTGTTTCCTCTCACCTGGTCCCATTTGATGGTTTCTGCAACTATGACCCATTGCATTCGGACAAAATAGTTAATTCATTCGTGTGTATGTGCAACTCAATTTGTCTATCCTGTGGACAGTTTAATAGGGTCGAAGTTGCACTTGGTGAAGTGATTCTGCTGGTGATAACTAAGAAGTGGGGACTGACTGAACTCTCCAGCTGCTTCTTGTTTGCACACTGTGCTATCTTACATTTTTCCCACTGGTACTGTTGTGACAGTCTCATTTGACATTCATATTCCCTGCTAGAGGCCACTGTGATGCTGGGCTTGATCTTCCGTGTTTCAGATGGAGTTCCCACCCACTGTGTTTGTCCATTTAAAGTGGATGTAAAAGGCCTGCAACATTATTGCCTGTTGGGAAGGGAACTTTTAAAAGTACACTGTCATTTTTTTTTTAATGGCCATTTTCAAAGCACTCCTTTAAAAGGACGGCATGCTAGGGGACAAAAAGTTGAAAGGAGGCGTGCCAGGGAAGTCAGAGGCCATGCACACCTACTTGGCAATGACCAATGGTAACCGTCTCTGCAAGGTGAAGGGCAACAGGAAGGCAGTTGAAGAGATGTGATCATAACCTCTGCCCCCATTTTTTCAGACGGCAGCTGTTGATGATTCTGCTATCCTCATTTACACCTCCTCTCGACCCATCTTTTGTCCCTTTACTTGTCCCATTATCACCCTCTTTTGCCTCGCACCATCATCCCTTTTGTCATTTAATCTCTCCTGCCTTCCATCCTATCCCAGACCTTCCCTTTTGTTCTTTCCTTCCCTCCTCCCTTTCCCTGCCTCTCAGCTTGCTTAAAACCTGTTACATCGCTATCTTTTTCCAGTTCTGACGAAAGGTCATCAACCTGAAACATTAAGGGCTGGAAATTCGTCTCGGGCGGTGTCGGATCGGCCGCCTGTTATACGCAGCGCCTGATATTCAGTTCTATTGCCGTCAATGGAACTGAATATAAGGTGCTGCGTATAACGGGTGGCCGATGCAATCCGACCCGATACCACCCGTTTATCGACACTGCCCAAGGCGAATTTCCAGGCCATAGTCTGTTTCTCTCTCTACAGATGCTGCCTGAGTGTTTCCAGCATTTTCCGTTTTTGTTGCAGAGATGTGACGTCTGCTGAAAACAGACATGCAGCCAACTTTCACCATAGGGATGGCACTGCCAGTGGCAGTCAAGGTGACCACAGTCCTCAACTTTAATGACTCCAGCTCTTTACAGGCTATCCAGGGACCATCTGCAGTTTCATTTAAGTTGCTATCTGCAAATGTATCAAACAGGCCAGTGATGCATTGTTCAGCAAGGCCAATTCTTTTAGTTATTTTCCCACTGAACAGCAACAGCAATCTGACAGGGTACCCAATCTCACTGCACTGCAGGATTTCCTAAAGAACAGTGGCTACCTGGGCCTTTCAGCCGAAACAGTAACTTACCATGAACAGAAAGGGCTTCTACAGCATCAACGTGCAGCTGGTCAGTGACCAGGAATATCAGAGCGTAAAGGTCAATGTCCACTTCGCACACAGTGGTGATATTGCCTTCCTTTTAAACAATCATTTGTGTAGACTTATTTAAAGGCAAACTGTAGGGATGGGTCCTCAGAAACCAAGCCAGCATCTTCAACCATGGGAGATGACATCCTTCTACCAATTGTGGATAGAAGCAGTGCACAGATACAGCAAGATCTATCCAAATTAGCAGGATCATTACAGAGCATTCCAATCACCGTGTTGAAGCACAAGGGGTGCCTTACAGTACAGCCCGGCTGGGGTCTCTATGATCGTTGCTTGCTGCATGCTGCACAATTTTCCAATACAAAGAGACCTAACCATGCAGGATGTCAGATGTAAATTACAATATGTAATGCTGGGCAGCACCATATAGAAGGCTATGGAATGGGCACAGTAATATTACAGCTATTTAATTTTTCCCTGCTGGCACTTAGATTTATGTAAGCTTTTGTACCAATTGCTCAAATTATTTTCTTTTTCGCCCTCAGCAACATTACTGGCAACAATGTGTTACCCAGTGGGAATCCCCTTATCTGAGGTATTTGGAAGAAGAAGAAGAGTAGGACCAACGGTGGGATACACAGCAGGTCAAGCTGCATGAGAAGTATGTTCCGTGTTCACGTGTTAACTACCTCAACCCTGAATCTGTGGGCAGAGGTGGCCAAACCTCGATTGGTAGACAATTAGTGAGCGTGGAGACTCCTCTTCCCAAAGGATGCTGGAACAGCACATCTGATTGCACTACTGAGATATGTGAATGCCTGATGAATCATAATGTTTGACGCTTCCTGAGAAGCATACTATGTGGCACCGCATGAAAGAAGAGGTACCAGAGTATTCAAGCGCCAGCATATCCTGATTGGCCACACCTTCCAAAATACCACCAACCAAATCTGCAGGCATTTTTACACCTACCTGACAATGACTTTGAAAAACTGTCTTCCAGGTCAGCAGAGAGACAGACGGAGAGCCCATCCCAACTATTGCAAGGACACCTGCAGCTTATACCATCCAGTGGCAGTAACAGTCAGCCGTGGCCTGAAACTTGGCTCCACCTCATTGCAGGCATCAGGCATTGTAGACGTATGGGGCTGGTGCTGTGGAGTAGCACAGGGGGCCAGCTTCCTCACAACTGCCTTATGCCACACCACCTTCTCTTCAGTAACCATCAAACAGGGTGTTTGGTGCTAGGCTGCTCCATCACTAGCCTGCAGAGTTGAACCTGGACTTTAGGTGTTCGTTCTCATAATTTTTGCCTATCACTTCTTAGACTCCTCCTTATTGGCAAAATATTGAAACGCCTTCTGAACTTTTTCAAAAGGCTTTCGGAATTGTTATCCCCTTATTCTGACACTTCCTTTTAACAATAGCCTTCTCTTTAAATGTCACTTACATGATGTTTCTTGCTCCCATCGCTGGTGTGCAACCTGCAGATGTTCAAACCTGCACCTGAAGCTATGGAAATGAGACAACCTCCAAATATTGGGTGCAATTGGAAACTTCCATTTGAGTCTGCTCAAATTGAGCACTGGACACTCATACCGAAACCACACCAATAACAGAAAATCCAGGCTTCTGTTTTCTTCCACAGTAGCTTTTCTGCGACAACTGTGCTCCCCTTGAAATAGTCACAGCAACACTCGGAACTTCTGGTGAGGTACGTGCAAGCTCCCAGAGGAACCTGCTGTGTGAGTGGAAGCTTGCCTTCCATACCCAAATAAAGCTATAAAGCAAAAATGCAGAGGGGAGCAGCTGTACACAATCAGTTGGGCAGATGAACCACTGCACATGGGACTCCCAAATTGGAATTTTTACGCTTTCAAGTGAAAACAAAATTTCATCTATGCCTTATGCTGCAATTTTGGTTTTAAAAGGCTATTTTCACGTCTGCAGTGCTCATTAATGCTTCTCCGCACATTACGTTTATCTCAGGGACAAACTCAGGCACCTACTATGATTTTGTCTGGGAGATGAATGTAATGCACAGAGGGAATTTTCTCTTTTAGCATTCAGCTTGATTCTTTTCCAAAGCTGTCAGTGCTTTGGAAATCATTCTTTTTAATTCCCTGGGGAATAGTATTATTGTACACACTGGGGCTGATATTTCGGTCTCTTATTGCTTGAATTTTTATCTGATTGGCTGTGATTTAAAGAATGATCAAACTTGAGGTATTTTACTTGCAGTCGGTGAATTATCATTAGGTTGAAACTATGTATGGCATTAAAAGAAGGTTAAATGGAAACTAGGTTTCCAATAAAGCCAGTGTGGGGGGTATATTTTAATCTAACACCGTTAAATAGTTCAATGATTTGAGGTACTTGTGCTATTTAGTGGCATGTAAAAATGTACTGTAAGTCTCCACCCTCTAAATAGTGGTTTTGAAGAGATTTTGCTGTCAGATTTGGGAGATGTAAGGTTACGGACCAAGAACTGGAAAGTGAGATTAGACCGGACAGCTCTTTTTCGACCGGCGCAGACACAACCTGAAAGGCCTCCTTCTGTGCCATAAATTTCTATGATTCTATGGGGAGAGAAGTATCAATTAATTCCGTTCCACTGTACCAATGGAACACCAAGGGCGCGATCTTGCCAGCCCTGGGGTGGTGGGTATGGAGGCAGGGCTGCCGGGAAAATGGCAGAATTTGGGGGCGGGTGCCCAACCCACACCCAACCCGCCTCTGTGCCACCTTGCCAGGAGGTGGGTAGCTGTCCCGCACCGGGTCCCATCTCCTTAAAGGCGGGAAGGGATTACAGCCACTTATCTGCCTGTTAACAGGTAGTTAACAGGCAGAAAATAGGCTTATCACCATTTTACCCACACAAGTGCAGGCTTTCCGAAGGCTCCGAACCCCGCCAGGGTCACCGAGGCGAGTAGTGGGTCTGCAGGGGTCGGAGGGGTCCAAAAGTGTACTGTGAGGTGAGTGATGGGTGCAAGTGTGGAGAGGTGAGTATCTGAGGTAAGTGGAAAGTGTTAGAAAGAGTGTACTTACCTTCGTTTCTTCCTGCAGGCTTCAGTCGGTGGGTGTGCGGAGAGTCTCGTACCTCCGCGGCAGAGATGACAGATGGCCGTTGTATTCTCCAATGCAAGAACCATCTGATTTCTGCAAAAGAAAGAGGTTTGATGAGGTCTTGAATTCAAGACCTCATCAAACTACAGAGATTGTCAGTGTTCGACAGCTTCACAGAGCTGTCAAACGATGACAATTCATCTGTCAAAAATTTTTGACAGATGAAACGTCATACGTTGTCGTTCTCTGCAACTGGCTTTCCCTTAATTGGCCTGCTAAGCCCACTGGGCGGGCTTAACAAGGTCAATCAAGGGAAAATAGCGTGGGTTGGCCAGAAGTTGATGGAGGCGGGACTGAAACCCGACAAGTGGGAGTCCTGCCTCCAAAAGCTCCCCATTGGCAAAATCACTCCCAAAGTTTTCCAGGAATGCCCAAACCTAGTATTCAGTTCACTCTTATCTCACGGTCAGAGAATGTGTAACTGTAATGCTGCACCCTCAATATCATTTGCCAAACCACATATGCAGGCAATGTATCAATTGGTTTACCGTCTAATAGTTAACGTTTTCCAGCAATGTTCGGATAAGCACAACTTGTACAGTGGAAAACATGTTAAATGCTATCATCAATTCCAAAGTACTTTCTGAATCTAAATCGATCCATATTCAACCAAAATTCTGAATGTTTGGGAAATTTGGAATTGAAATGGCCTATCCCTTTAAGGAAACACCATGAACACTCTTCTATATGTGATGCACAATTCCATACTGTCAAGTTTACCAAATACATTCATATTTATTTTATATGCATTTAAAAAAAAAGGACATTCAGCTTGACTTCAGATATTCTGAATTTTAAGAGATCTGAATCCAAACTGAATTCATCCGTTCACGTCCCCATTTGCATTAGTCATCAATATTCCATTACCAATTACCTGAAAATGATGGTTTGTCAGAGCTTTCAAACTATGCACTGATGCTGAACCAGTTTATGTCTGTGGCTGTAGAGTTTACTAAATGGAATGTCAAATTTATTACGGTGTGCTCAACACCTTAATTTGTATGCACATATCTTCACTTTGTTTGTCAGAGCTAGATCATAACACATCGATGTCACAAACATAACACAAGCAACATGTATGCTTAAGAGAGTTCAGGATTAAGTGGAAAAAAAAAATAACAGAATGAGCCAGAGAATAAAATGATCAGACACTACAGCAAGAGCAGAAAATGGTTGAGCTGGTGTGAAATTAGGCAACCAATCCACCTCCAACTTGGTGATCATCCAGACCAAGCACAAATTGGGGCTGGGATTTTCTACTTCTGTGTTCGTCTGCCAGCAGTTTACCCCCATTCATTTTAATGGGCAGAAAATCACAGCCAGTTGAGCGTAGAAATGGAGAATCCTTGCCTGGAAATATAACCCACCAGAGATAAGGGCTGGTATCTTTATCTTAGAGTTGGGTTTTGTACGTGCGGGGCGCATAGCGGGTTGGAAACGCGATGTTCTGAGCAGCGCGTTGTTCAGAGCTGCTTTAAGTTAATGGCCCCAATTGAGAGACTCATGCACGTTTCCCGGCCCAATTAAATGGAACGGGCCTGATGACGTCATCGATGACTCATTTCCAGTGCCGATATTTAAAGCAGCCTTGCACACATCTGATTTGAAGGTTGAAGTAGGAGAGTAGAAGGTCATTAGCAGAGCTCTGGCTACTATTACCAAGGTGAAAAAAGTGTCACTCATGGGGGGTGATTTTGCCAATGGGGAGCTTTTGGAGGCGGGACTCCCACTTGTCGGGTTTCAGTCCCACCTCCATCAACTTCTGGCCAACCCACACTATTTTCCCTTGATTGACCTTGTTAAGCCCGCCCAGCGGGTTTAGCAGGCCAATTAAGGGAAAGCCAGTTGCAGAGAACGTCGACGTATGACGTTTCATCTGTCAAAAATTTTGACAGATGAATTGTCATCGCTTGACAGCTCTGTGAAGCTGTCAAACAGTGACATTCTCTGTAGTTTGATGAGGTCTTGAATTTAAGACCTCATCAAACCTCTTTCTTTTACAGAAATGAGATGGTTGTTGCATTGGAGAATGCAACAGCCATCTGACATCTCTACCGTGGAGGTGCGAGACTCTCCGCATACACACTGACTGAAGCCTGCAGGAAGAAACAATGTGCTCTCCAGCTCCTTGCTAGCAGGGAAATGCGGGTGGCCCATGAGAGGGCTGACGGTGAGAGGGCACATGGAAGTGGGGGCTCTTCTCAAAGCTTTCCCACTTCTCCCCCGCTGCCTTTCCCTCAGTCAGAGCCCCACATGCTTCCTCGCATCCCGATGGCCGAGTCTGCCCCTGCACAGTTGCAGGAGGAACAGAGTTTGGCAGGGCCATCACAGGCTCCAAAACCCAGAGGACCTCCGCCAAAAGTGTTTAACCAGTCACAGAAGGGAAGTGAGCAGTCTGCCTCTACCTCTGCTGAAGCCGTAGGGGTTGCACCTTATAGATGCGCTTGGAAAAGAAAAAAGACACAAAAGTAGATGCACATGGGTGTATGATCACAGCGGATCGGGAGCCCGCTGTGAACCCGCCTCCGTGTCAGTTTCCCAAGTGCCGGGTCTGCCTGCGCTTTACAGACCCGACACTAAGCGGCGGGTGAGCCAATTGAAATAGTTAAGATGTTGTTAAAAGGTATTTAAATAGCATTTTGACATCTACTTACCATTTATCCAGCTTTTTGATGAGTTTCACGGCGCTCGGGGATCACGTCAGGTAAGTAGGTCAGGTTTTCAATCACTCTCCATTGCTGTGAATAGGTGACAGCTGCAAAAGTGGTATAAAAGCTACCATTTCACAGCTGTTCATTTTCCAATGTTAGAAGCTGGAGCCTTCAGGATTTGGAACACACTTTTAAGCTGTATGCAGTTTGGAAGTGTTTGGAGTAAACTCTCTATCCACTGTCACCTCCTTGGAGCAAGCTCTCTCACCATTGACAGATCGCTTCTGTCATTTCGACTTCACCTGCCAGCTATTCCAGCAACATCGGTGCCCTTCAAAAAATCTCATCTTGGTCCTCTGAATCCCTCCATGATCAGCCCCAACACTAACATCACCAGGCACACCAACATCACCAACAACAATACCAACAATCACCTGATGCTGGACAGGACACAGGGCATCAGCACCTAACCACATTGCTGCCTGGGAGGCCAGGGATGGTCATTCAGCATGCCTATTGCTTGCTCTATGACACATCTAGTGGAAATGTAGCTCTCATTATAACGCTCCTCGGCCTCATTACTTGGCCTCCTAAAGGGTGTCATGAGCCATGTCTTCAGTGGATAGCCCTTGTCTCCAAGCAGCCAGCCAGTAAGACTATTTGGAGGTGTGAAGAGCTGAGGGAGGGTGGACTGGCACAGCACGAAAGAGTCATTACAGCTGCCAGGGAATCAGGCGCACACAAGCATGATTATCTTTTTATGGTTGCAGATGAGCTGCACATTGAGGGAGTGGAAGCCTTTCAGGTTCACAAACACTCCTGGGTGATGCTGGATGCCTTGATGGCCACATGTGTGCAGTCAATGATGCCCTGCACCTGTGGGAAGCCGGCCAGAGCTGCAAAGCCAAGTGCCCGCTCAGTAACACTGGCTTCATCAGTGGCAAAGTTGACATAATTGGCTGACTTGTCAAACATGGCATCGGTCACCTGGGTGATGCAGCTGTGGGCGGCCGAATGGGAGATCCCGCACTTGTCTGCTGCAGATTCCTGGAAGAAGCCTGGGGCAAAGATGTTGAGGGCGGTGGTGACTTTGACAGCCACTAGTAAGGCATGTCCACCAGGTCCTCTGGGCAGCAGGTCTTTGTTCCAGCAAGCCACAACTGTCTGCACTGACCTGGCACGATAGTCTGAGCTTCCTGAAGCACTGCTGTTCAGTCATGTCCAGGAAGCTCATCCTCTGCCTGTATACCCTGTGCTGGGGGTATCGCCTCTGGCGCGGTACAGCCTTGTGGTTCCTCCCCTCTCTCCTGTGGAGCATCAGGTCGTTGAGGAGAAGACATAGAGTGGGGATAATGGGTAGGCACTCAAACTGGCAGGAGGTGACTAGTAGTGTCCCGCAGGGATCTGTGTTGGGGCCTCAACTATTCACTGTATTTATTAATGACTTAGATGATGGCATAGAAAGCTAAGCAGGTTGATGATGATGCTACTATTTAAGGTTAGGGGCTTTGACTGGACACTATTTTTTTGATAAAACTGGAACCCAGGTTGGTTATTTTCCTGTTTTAATTAAATTGTATTCCCACAAAAGCACAAGCATGTTTGCATGGAGTCTGTAAATCCTTAATTGAATTCTCCTCAAAGAAACAGTTACATTAACATTATTTAGCACATTGCAGAGTGATGTTAATGTGCGGCTATCCATACCTCTACTTTGCAAAATTTCAGCAGCAATACTGTATAAGGCACTCACGCTCCTCTATTCCATGTGCTTCTGGACAATGCAATGCATACGTTGCTCCTCTAGCCCTGGAATGATGTGGAGATGCCGGCGTTGGACTGGGGTGGACAAAAATCAGAAGTCGCACAACACCAGGTTATAGTCCAACAGATTTATTTAATTTTACAAGCTTTCGGAGCTGTTCGCTCCTTCTTCAGGTAAGGTAGCTGTGAGAGAATCTCCCAGAATTCACAATATAAACACAGAAAAAATCTATTCAAATCTTTCCCTACATCAAAGACACACTAAGAGCACAGCCAAGACAATGAGATGTGTCCCAGGGGGTCCAACGTGTCAAAACACCTGCTGGCTGCATATCCTCTTCATTTGTTGTGTTAGTCTTTTTAAAACAAAACCTGGAAAGACCGGCCATGATGTCAAGTCACGTCTGTATCGTGACATGAACCCGATATCGCGATTGAGGCCATCCTCATGAGTGCGGAACTTGGCTATCAGTTTCTGCTCTATGATTTTGCGCTGTCGTGTATCCCGAAGGCCGCCTTGGAGAACGCTTACCCGCAGATCCGAGGCTGAATGCCCCTGACTGCTGAAGTGTTCCCCGACTGGGAGGCAACCCTCCTGCCTGGCGATTGTTGCGCGGTGTCCATTCATACGTTGTCTCAGTGTCTGCATGGTCTCGATCGACAGTTCCGACGGGCCACAGCGAAAAACCGCATAGACCTCCTCAGAAGACGAACATGGGACACAACCAACAGAGTACCCTACGTCGTCCAGTACTTCCCCGGAGCGGAAAAACTACGCCATGTTCTTCGCAGCCTTCAACATGTCATCGATGACGACAAAGACCTTGCTAAGGCCATCCCCACGCCTCCACTACTCGCCTTCAAGCAGCCGCCTAACCTCAAAAGTACCATCGTTCGCAGCAGATTACCCATCTTTCAGGAGAACAGCAACCACGACACCACACAACCCTGCCACGGCAACCTCTGCAAGACATGCCAAATCATGAACACAGATACCATCATCACACGTGAGGACACTACCCACCAGGTACATGGTACATACTCATGTGACTCGGCCAACGTTGTCTACCTGATACGTTGCAGTAAAGGATGCTCCAGAGCATGGTACATCGGCGAGACCATGCAGACACTGAGACAACGTATGAACGGACACCGCGCAACAATCGCCAGGCAGGAGGGTTGCCTCCCAGTCGGGGAACACTTCAGCAGTCAGGGGCATTCAGCCTCGGATCTGCGGGTAAGCGTTCTCCAAGGCGGCCTTCGGGATACACGACAGCGCAAAATCATAGAGCAGAAACTGATAGCCAAGTTCCGCACTCATGAGGGTGGCCTCAATCACGATATCGGGTTCATGTCACGATACAGAACGTGACTTGACATCATGGCCGGTCTTTCCAGGTTTTGTTTTAAAAAGACTAACACAACAAATGGAGAGGATATGCAGCCAGCAGGTGTTTTGACACGTTGGACCCCCTGGGACACATCTCATTGTCTTGGCTGTGCTCTTAGTGTGTCTTTGATGTAGGGAAAGATTTGAATAGATTTTTTCTGTGTTTATATTGTGAATTCTGGGAGATTCTCTCACAGCTACCTTACCTGAAGAAGGAGCGAACAGCTCCGAAAGCTTGTAAAATTAAATAAATCTGTTGGACTATAACCTGGTGTTGTGCGACTTCTGATTTTTAGCCCTGGAATGGCTGAGAAGCATGTATTTAGTAACTTAGCAGACTGAAAAGATAAACTAGAGCTGTATAAGGCTTATACAGCTTGACATCGAGGATCCCTTTAGACTGCAGAATTACAGCTGCCCTAAGCTGGCCTTGGCTAGCGTTACGTTTCATGTTTTATGGTTGCCTGTTATGTACAATTTGTAATTTCTGATTCTCTTTTTTGAAAATTGCATTAATTATCCAAAAACTATCATAATTGTTCAGCAGTAAGCAGTCCCTGGCCATGCATACAGTGGTCTCATGGCATGTACCATTGGATAATATTCAGTCACCTCTCAGGGCCATGTTCATAGTATAAAGTTGGGTTGGTGCGAGAGCGGAAACGTCTTGTAAATGTAATGACCCGTAATTTGCGGTCAGCGACGAAGCAAAGGCGTTAATGGGGAGTCAGTGTAAGTTAATGGGGAATCCCTAACACGAGTTTCTGTGATGTCAACAAGCCATCTAAGCAGCCAATCACAATGCAGAATTCTCACAGACCGGGAGAGCAAAAAATTGAATTTTTTTTAAGGTTTCTTAAAAATTTAATTTTTTTTTAATAATGGATAAATTTGACACTCCACAAAATTAAAATTAGTTTTTCAGGGACATAACAATTGTTTAGCAGTAAATACGCTGTTAGAACCCCAGTTACACCTAATCCAAAAGGATCTAACTTTTAATGGGGTGTTTAACAGCAATATTACCGTGCTAAAGTCGCAGCTTGTCGGTTTCCCTGATTTCACAGATTACACTGATTGTTGGTTTTGTGGGGGAGTGGGGAGGGGGGAGGGGTGGCCCACAGCGCAGCCAATGTCGGAGCAGTGAATGACTTACAGCAACTTCAGGATTTCCACTTTAGGATGCGCATGTGCTAAATCCTGAGGTTGCAGTCAGTTTCAAAGGGGTAAGAACAACGATTGCTGTTCCGGGTCAATATATTACAGTGGATTCTTCTCTGAGCTCAAACTGCTGGTAGTCTCCCTTTTATCCTTAAGTTTCATCAAGAAATAACAGAAAGTGTTCCCAAATTTGCATATATAATTTAAGTCTAATTTGTAGAACTTATTCATATATTTGTTCCATATATATAAAAACAGCTAAACTTTCACAGATAGGATACTTTAAGCTATACGGAATGGATTACTTTCCCATTTGCCTAATGGCATTTGAAAATTAGGTCTAATTACCATGATTCATTAATGTTTTATGCAAACACTGGAAGCATTTGCACTCTAAGTTTCATAAAGAATATGGCTTTTAATTTATAGTGAAAAGACTAGTTTCCAATTAATCTTAAATCCGATTTGTAAAGTAGGTCAAATTAGCATAATTCATTAAAATCCTCATCCCTAAAAGAATAAAAACAGATGCCAAATTTGATTAAAAAATAGGATTTTAGGTTTTTGAAAAAAAAATTGTAGATGACAGATGAAATTAAAATGATTTTCCATAAATCTTCATGCTGAATATTACAAAGTAGAATTGGCAGAGATATGAAACTATAAGGTACATTTTAAGTCATTTATGATATAGCTGATTAAAATTGAAACACTGAGAAAATTATTACTTATTTCATTTCTAAATACGTTATTCTCAAATATTATTGCAAACATTGATTTTAAATTTGAGTATTATCTTGCCTGCATCAGTCATTTACATTACTGCAATATAACAAAAATACCGAGAATCTTGATGCTAGTGCAATGCCCAAATGATTGAAGTGAAGAAGACAATTATTATTCTTTTGTTAATAAAACGTTGCTGCATTTTCAGAGCCTCCAGCCCTGGCTGGGAGAATGTTCCGCAGATTCCTTTGCAATTCCTCGTCCCTCTGTTCACTGCTGATTACCCAGCAGGAAGATTTGTTTTCTGTTGCTGTGGGTGGGATACCACAGGCAGCAGACGGGGTGAGAACTAATAAAAGGCATTATACATACCAGCAGTTATCAGCTCTCAATGACCTTGAACAGTAAGAATGAACGAATCTCTATTCAAACTGAATTAACCCAACATGAAATTCAGTGTGGATCCCGACAGGGCTCAAGACTGCAGTGCAGTAAATTTGAACCAATTCTAATGGGACATTTGGATTCATTTCCCAATCTGTGGAATTTTTAAGCTTCTGAAATAATGCATTCCCACACAGAAACTTTATTTTTTGGGGTGAGATGAGTGAGGGAGAATTTGTGCTGATTAATGTGAGGAATTCCAAGTGCTGGCGAAAGGCACACTTCTCCACTTTTATAACCCACCGTTAAAATCAAGTACTCCCTGGTCTGGTATAGCATCAGCAAGATGCAAAACGATGTCCCTATACTGCAGTACAGTAGCCCCGACTGATCCTACTGTGCCATTTATATTTCCTACACCAACCATTCATGGAGCCCACCTGAGTGAGACTAGCAACCTCTTGCAAAGTTCTGATGAATTTTATATTATTGCATTGTTCCCATTAGAAACTGGGTAAGGACTGATCGAAATTCACTTTGCAACCTTTACCATTCGCACAGGGAAAGACCCTGTGACCAATATATCAAACTTGTTTGGTGCAGCTCAATTTCCGCACCTTCCAACACAAGTTCTTAAAACTGTGGATGTGAACCCTAGATGCATCACTGATGCTGGTTCGATTTGGCTGTCCTTCCCTCCTGGGCAACCAACGGACAGACTTGTGGTGTAATGTGAGAGAGCACAGTGCCATGCACCTGGACAGTTGGGTTCAGATCCCACCATCAGCAAATTGCTGGTCTCAGACAAACTACTCGGTGTTGCAGCAATCATAAACAAACCAATAGGAGACAGAGGGAACGGAGAGAACTTCCACCTCAAAGAGCCATAGCATCTGTCTGCAGAGCATTGGTAGAGGTAATGGAGATGATTGCAGTTACTTGTTTGCTTTCTCAAAAAGCCCAGTGTGTGCAGCTTGGGTTGTAGGGGGGAATTTTGAGGGAGGTCAGTGGCGGGTCGGGTGGGAAAAAGGATTTTTTTGACAGCGGGTTGGGACCCTCCTGTCAACCCACCTGCTCAGCGCTGAGCAGACCCAACATGCAGTGGCAGGGGAGACAATTAAGGTCATTATGACCTTGTTAACAAAGCATTAAGAACTATTTTCAGCTCACCTTCAGAGTTAACCAGGTCGCCCATGGGGTCCACACTGCTCGGGATCATGTCAGGTAAGCAGGGCGGGAGTTGAATAGCCATGGAATCATCTCATTACTTGACAGCTGAAAATGTGCTATAAAAGCTCCCATCTCACAGCTGTTCACTTTCCAAGGTCAGAAGCTGTTGTTTACTGCAGGTTGCAAGTGGTTGGAGCAAACTCTCCATCCAGTGTCCCCTCATTGGAACAACCTCTCCCACCATTGACAGAGTGCTTGCCATCTATTACATCAGCATCGGTGCCTTTGAAACTATCTCGCCTTGGTCCTCAGAATCCCACCACGATGAGCCCCAACACCAGCAGCACCAGGCACACCAGCAGCACCAACAACAACACCAACCTTCTCCGCAATCAACTGATGCTGCACAGGACACAGGGCATCATCACCCGACCACATTGCTGCCCGGGAGGCCAGGGATGGCCTCACCATGGCCAGATTTACTTCACTTGACGCTGTACACCCTGGCTACCATATGATGCGCCAGGTTGGCACCATCCCACACCAACACCATAAAGCATCCCTACAATGACCAAGCCATTCCTTTCACACTCATCACCATTGCAGGGGGTACCATTATGTCTCACCATTCACTGCAACCCACTAAGCCACTTCCAAAGGTGCTCACAAATCTGTCCAAGAATGCAAAGGGTTCAAAATAAAGGTTTCAATGTTTAACAGCACATTAACAGAAACTTTACATCAACATTGCATAAAACACCCAAGTGCCTACCCTTGTGTGTTGTTAGCTGGTATGATTGCACTAGGATGATGGTGAGTGTGAGGGGTGGTTAGTGAGATGGGGATGTGATAATGTAGATAGAGAGGGATGGGTGGAGGTGCAAGGTAAGTTGGTGTGAGTAAAGATGTACAGGAGTAGGGTAGCGAAGGCAGAGTGATGGGGATGTGATAAGTGGCACAGCAGGATGAGGTTGAGTGTGGCTTTGTACTAACGTTTCGTGATCTACTGAGATCATTGAAAGGTTTTGCGCCACTGCAGCCAGGTCCTCCTGACGACATCCCTGCTTGTGTCCTCCTGTGCAATGTGCAACCAGGCTGTGTTGGTCTGCTGGGGAGGTCTCTTCTGCCCATTGGAAGGGGAGAGAAACTCCCTGCATGCTGTGACTCCCTCCATAAGCATATGGAGGGAGTCATGGGAGAGCCTGGGTGCAGCCGTGCACCTCTGTGCAGTGCTTGTCAGTTTTTGCAGCATCTCAATGCTGTAAAACACTGACAGCACAAAAGTCAAAATCAATTTGCGCATGGTCCCTTTAAGGAAACCGGCTGATGACACGTCATCACAAGATATCGCCCGCCACGGACCCGCCAAGGTTGGTAAAATCCAGCCCAAAGTGTTCTATGGTATTTTTCATCTCTATGCCTATGCTTATTTTTGTGCTATTCCACTTGTCACTTACCATCTCCAATTGGAAGCTTCAACTATTCTATCGCTGTGCGGGTTCTGATACAATCTTAACTGCACCTTCCAATAAATTCAGGAAGTGTACATGTTCCTAATTACCATTAGTATCATTATCAAGTGTGATTTGTTTTATATATGTATAATATAAATTCCTTGGATGTCTATTTTTGAAATTGATCTCATTAATAATTTCATTCTCCACAATCAGGCTTTGAAGATGAGGTGTCATTAATTTAGAATTATCTCTAAGAAAGAGGGGAGAACGATTAGGAGGATTTTTTTTCCACAGAGGATTGTTGGAGCGTGGAATACTTTGCCATAGGAAATGGTTGAGGCAAAGACTGTTGCATCTTTTAAGGAAAAATTGGATAGCTATCTGAAGCAGAGGAAGATACAGGGCTTCGGCCTGAGAGCGGGATGGTGGGATTAGTTCGAGCAAAGCGCTGACGTAGACATGATCGACCAAATGGCTTCCTTCTGTGCTGTAAATGCCTATTGTTTTATTTAAGTTCTACTGTATTGAATTTCAAATATTATGGTGCTTTTCTAGCAATTTTTCATTGAAGTGAACCTTTCTGTAAAAAAGCACTGAAGCAGCATAGATCCTAGTGAGAAGAAATAATCCATTGGAGGCATTTGATATCATTCTCAATGTTATTATTACAAAACATATTACATTGTAACAAAGAAATCTCAGCCCGGAGAATCCTTTCAAAACATAAAGGAGTCACGTATGTCAGTCTCAGGGGACCATGTTTGCTTTCAGTTTTCATATTTGAAAGTGATACAAAATCTCATATCAACAAAATTGAAATCTTATTGTATTTTTCTTATTTTCTCTCTGTATTTTTGGAGTGGGGGGGGGGGGGGTGAGGGGGGGGGTGGGATGGGGTGGGAAGATACAAAGTTTACCAGGGAGATTGAAAAGCCATTCAATTCTAAAGCTGCAATCCCTTTTTTAAATAAAAACAATCCAGCCTTCATACTTGAACACAAGGATTAAATATTATGTATGTATTACACATTTTTTAGCATCTCAGTGACTTTATGTAAAATAATAGTTTTTTCTGTGACCTGCGAATTAAGCTATGTAGGTGATAGCTTCCATCTTTCAGGGTGCATAAGGAATAAATAAATGGACCCAACATTGATTAAAATGAGGCTACCATCCAAAATGTTTAACTAAAGTGCCCAAGCCATTTATTGTAGAGCATTCCTGACAAATAGAAGTTTCCTATCAATATTTTAGTATGAATTTGTCAGATCATTTACAACAGTGTCTACAGTTTGATTTTATTGGGAAGTAACTCCAATATATGACACAGTATTTCAAATATCAATCTAATGTTTTGCTCTATTTAATTTGCAGAAGTCTGACTGGTGAAAATTTAAAAATATATAGTGAAATTAAACCGCCTCTTATTTGTAGTGTTGGTGGTTAGGAAGAGGGCTGAACTTTGACAATCGATTTGATTAATTGGGCCGTAATTGGTAGTAAAAAGAAGCTTCATCTTTCAACATGAAGTATATCATTAATAGTCAACTCAGCAAATCATCGTCGCTTTAAACTGTACAAAATTCCAAACCAAAATTTTGTATACATTTGAGAAGAAAAAATGAATTTGTGTTATATTTTTCCCAGATCTGTAAAATAAAGATGTATGCCCCAAAATTCCTGGGGTGTTGAAACGCAAAGCCGCTGTTATCTGGGCATGCAAGAGAGGAATGTGTGGTGGGACCAGGTCACACCAGGTCTCCACCCCTTTATTTTAGCAAGGTCAAAATTCAGCCCAAAATGGGAGCTCAAGGCCAGGATCTTACCTGAGGAGCCACGTTGGGGGCGGGACTGCTGGTTTCCAGGTTCTAGTCCCGCCCCCAGAGACGTCTGACGACCTGACGCTATTTTCCCCTGATTGACCTTGATAAGCCCGCCCTGCGGGCTTGCCGGCCAATTAAGGGAAAGCCGGTGTCAGGTGACGCCAGTGCATGATGCTTCATCTGCCGGTTTTGTTAAAGTGACAGGCCCCATAATTTTTTGATAGATGATTTGACAGTGTTTGACAGCATTGAGGTGCTGTCAAACACTGACAATCACTGTCCAAAGGTGAGCCCTTGCATCCAGGCTCATCAATGACTCTCTCCTTGGGAGAAAACAGATGGCAGCTGCATGTGAGATTTCAGAAGCCATCTGTCAATTCTGCCGATCAGATGAGGCTTCACAGAAACATCAAATCTTGTCACCTGCAGATAGATATAAACGGAATAAAAATATTTCTCACTACATTCTCTCACCTGTCATACTTACCTGTGCACCATTGCACCCATCACACTACCTCTGCAGCTGTTATTTGCACACTTACACTGCAGCAGACCCACAGCTCGCCTCGCTGACCCTGGCAGGGTTTCCCGCCGTCGGGAAGCCCGCATCAGCAGGCTGAAAATGGGGGAAAGCCTTTAAACTGCCTGTTAACTACCTGTTAACAGGCAGTTAATTGGCTCTAATCCCCTTCCCGCCGCTAGAAGATGGGTCCTTGCGCGAGTTGGGGACCCGCCTCCCGGGAAGATGGTTCGGAGGCGGGTTGGGTGCGGGGTTGGGACCCACTCCCAATTTTTCCCATTTTCTCAGCAGTCCTGCCTCCAAACTCGCCTCCTCAGGGCTGGGAAAATCCAGCCCCATGTTTCTGGTGTCTTGTGGGCATTTCTTACAGATGTGGGATTGGCAGCATGACATCACCCGCTATAAATCCTGCCATTTCCACTGCGGGTGCCCCCAATGTGCCTGCGTGAAGCAGGCGGGCTGTTGTGCTAGGATCACATTTCGTAGAGTGGGGCCCACTTTTCTTTTAAATCACCATGGGGGGAAAATTGAGTTGGTTTGTGCCTTTCGCTAGCACCCCCAGGAGCCTGTAGCACCCCGCGGTGCTGCGCCGCCGGCGATGACGTCAACGCCGAGTGACACGACCCCTTAGTGCTTCACCAGGGCCCCTTACCGCCCCGCGGCAGAAATTCGGCTGCGCCCCTCGAAGCTGCTGCGGGCGATGTCAGCGACAGCCTCGCGGGTCACGAACCGGGCCGACCATAGCTCACGAGGCGGTAATTAAAGGGGAAGCCCAGCTGCACCCCGCACCACCATTTTATTGTTTTGGCCCCTCGTGGCGGCCCTTGGCGAGGGCCGTGGCCGACATCACACAGCCCAGCAACGCGTCTCGGTGCCGGGCTGCAGCCACGGCACCACGCCGCCCTGGTGGGCTAGTGGAGGCCGTCAAATGGTCTGCAGAGTGCGCAGCATCCCTCCCCTTTAACGGAAGGGGAGGGGCGATCAAACACGTCAGCGCTACGCGGAGGAGCCACATAGTGCTCCGGCGCTACCACACTTTGCGCCCCAGACACCGCCTTGAGAGGAAGTGGGGCGCTTGAGATAGCGCTCCGCTTCCTTGCCGGGGCAGTAAGCCCAAGTTAGCGGCCGGGGCGGTACTCCAGCGCCGGGCGCTAAATGACTGGCGCTAATACGGTTACCGCCCCCAAACGGGGCACAACCGAATTTCTCCCCCCATAACTTACAAATAATTCTCTCCTGTGTTATGCTTGTTCTGTCATTGCAATTTTTTTAACCATAGAATTACACAGAATATACAGCACAGAAGTAGGTCATTCAGCCCAACCAGTCCATGCTGGTGTTTATGCTCCACTCGAGTCTCCTCCCATTCTTCCTCATCTAAATCTATAAACCTCTATTCCCTTCTCCCTCATATGCTTATCTAGATTCCCCACAGTGGTTGATTGCAAGTACTGGGGAAAGCAGCAAATTTAAACTGGACTCTTCAAAAATAGTAAGGATCTTCAGCTGGCACAGCCAGCCCTCTTATGGTGCAGCAAGGTGCCCCTCTACTGAAGCTGGTACCCCAGTAGCGCCAAATGTGGTCCACTCACATTATGCAAGCACCCCTGATCCTGGGAATTGGAAGGGGTCAGGAGCACATCCATGCCCTGCCCCTGATCCACCCCCAGAAAAGGACTTTCCAGGAATCTCTTACAATCCTCAGATATTTCTGGTCTTATACATAAATAATAGTCTTCCATTATAGTAATCAGCATATAACTTACAAATAACTTTCTCCTGTCTTATGCTTGTGCTGTCATTGCATTTTTTTTAACACAGAATTACATAGAATATACAGCACAAAAAACAGGCCATTCGGCCCAACGAGTCCATGCCGGCGTTTCTGCTCCACTCGAGCCTCCTCCCATCCCTCCTCATCTAACTCTATCAGCATAACCCTCGATTCCTTTCTCCCTCATATGCTTATCTAGCTTCCCCTTAAATGCATCTATACTATTCGCCTCAACTACTCCCTGCGGTAGCGAGTTCTAAATTCTCACCACACTCTTTGTTGTAGTATAATTGCATACTGTTCTTAAGGCAACTGTGGTAACTGTAGCTTTGAGTCTCCCTCACACATTATAGAACTCTAAGATGTCGGCCTCAAGAGAGAGACTGCAGTCTCAAAAGACAACTCCCTCAATAGATGCTCTAAAATTCATTCAAATCACTGCTGTGACTATGGTGGAAGACATTGCCTCACCTAACAATCATTGCCATCAACAGAGCTGCTAAAGAAACTAGCCGTTTTTTACTCCTTATGTATATACAGCATCTATGAGTTGCTAAGCAACAAATACACAGCTAATGTCATTGAAGCTATCATTTCTTTCAGCAGAAGCTGATCTTAGAAATTTGAGTCCTGCATTTTGCAGTAGCAAGTTCACCCCTCGTTACTTAGAAGCAGCTGAAATATTTTATATAATTTGCTGCAAACCTGATGGAAAAATACAGTTCCCTGAATATGTTCAACATAACATATATATCAACAGATTGGGGATTGGCTGGGTATTTTGATTTTTGTTCATAATTAATAAATTCTTATATATGCACATTTTGAAGATCTCTTATACTTTCTTTTTGGAATCTTCCAATTTGTTACACACTAAACTTATTCACAGATACACACTGAATACCAACATTTTGTGAGGCATTTAAAATTCTAATGGCAGCATGCACTGTGATAGAATATTTGGTTCAGGTTATCTTTACACAGTGGAGGAGAAACTCATGGAGATTTTAATATCTTGAGGTTGAGCTTTGGATGATCATCATTATGAGGACCTCAACTCAAATGTTCAGGTTGTAATTTACATTTGGTTATATGACATTCATTATGGCATGAACAAGCAATGTTCTTAGCGTAAAGGCTATGTGAGTGGAGTCACTATTTGCAGCTTAAACCTATTTTGCCCCAAAATGAAAAAAAGAGAGCTCGCCAAAATCTGGAGAAACAACTAAGTTATGTAAATTTGCCTGACATTTTTTTCTCTTTGGTATTTGAATTATTAATGATTAGTATTTGCTGGGTACCCAGTTTGCTGATCTGTAACCTACTATGATGACTTAAAGCAATTGGATACCACTTTATTAGAAAAAGTTTGTGTGTTTGATTCCTTAGTGATAAAATCATGTCTACTGGAACCATAATGGAACAGTGACCTTCTTGCATTTGATGAAATGATTAACCTTCAATCTGATATTTATGACAATGAAATATCATACCACATTGATCACACTAAACTCTAAACTTAACATTTTTGTGGTGCCTGGTAGAAACAGCATCATTACTGGCCATTGCTTTAGAAAACCTTTCCAATTGCTGATAACTCTTCTGTTCTGCATTTTATACATTTGGTTTAATATACTTAGTTTTTGATGGAAATTGTTTTATAGCTTATCAACTGATAGGTGAAGTGCCCTTCATTAAAACTCATCCCAATTTTCTATTCAAGTCAATCAAGGTAAGTATTAATCAATAAAAGTCTTGAATTAATTGTGACCTTCCAACTACACCCATCACAACACGACACCATTGCAATATTAAAGATAGCAGCTAATTTGTTTTGATTCTAGCTGTTGCCTAAGGTCAACAGTCCCTAATGGTCAGTTAGTGATGAATACTTGATAGTAGAAATTTATTACATTTCTAAAATTAAATTAAAAACAGAGTTCTACCTTAAAGTTGAGAGTACAATTAAAATACAAATAAGGCATGAATGAGTAACACAATTTCTTAGAACACTATGCTGAAGCACTTGGGGCATTATTTTTCCGTGTTGTTCCCTTTGAGTACTATTTTATCTCCTGCCCATTTTTCAGATGGTAACACCATGACTTCCCAAATCACCAACAATCCTTTAAACTTTATCAGCAGACTGAAAACTGCAAAATTATATAAGCTGAAGAGAAAGTTTCAACCTTAATTAAGGATCCCCTGTAGATTTCCGTTCCAATTTCAATGTTACTTACAATTTCAATGTTACAGTTACAAGAACTACTGAAATCTACCTTTACTCTTGATTCAGCCCTTCAGGGGTCAGAGAGGATTTTCCCTTATTGGCCCTGCTTCTTTCTGGTTTTTTTTTGCCTCTCCCAGGAGATTGCATGGCTGCGGGTGGGGGTTAAGAAATGTGTGGTCATGATGCTCCAGGCATTATGAGTCTGGGGCAGGCTTGATGGATCAGCTGGTCTTTTCCTGCCCGTCATTTTCGTATGTTCATATTGCTTTCTTGTTAGGAGCTAATTTTCTTCTTTTTTTTTTACAAAGAATTGAAGTGTGATGTAACATTGCAGTGGAAACTGCTGATCTGACTCCTCAGCATACTCTGAAATCATAAGCAGCTAGTGGTTTCACACCTGAAGAGCATGGGGTAGCAATTCATCTTGCATGGTAGACGCCTGTTATAGTCCCCGCTTGATATTCAGTTCTGTAGAAGTCAACGGAACTGAATATCGAGCGGGTGGTATAACGGGTGGTTGATACGAAACCGCCCCTTTAGTGTACGATGAATTTCTACCCCACTTGCCTGTCTCATCCCTTTATGTAAATGCGGCCGTGGGTAGCGCAAGTTTCCTCCCATGGACAGCATTGTGACATCATGATGCAAATTGATGTTTAAATTCTTCTATTAAACGTTGCAGGTTTTTTGTTCCTGTCTGTAGTTTACTGCCAGCTCAAGGGGAGCTTCCCAGTCAGTATGGAACTATCCACCTTCCAGAAACAAATAAATCAATCGCCTGCTATCAAAAGCAATTGTGACTGGAATGTGCTAACTCGGATAAAAAGTCATAAGATCAATATCTTCACTACCAGTTTACACAACTCCCATTTCTCACAGAAAGTCAACATGGATTACAAGCATGATGGGATAGCATCAACCAAACCAAATATAATCAGGTAATAATCCAGCTCCACATAACAATGTATTGTTTCAGTTAATCTACCCTGAGTCCTGCTGGTACAGTAGTTTCTAAACTCAGAAAACATGCTGCTTTAAAAATCCTTCTTTTTGCTGGGGCTCAATCAGCCTGCTCTCTTACTACCATCTAAAGGGTTGGCTTATCTCTTTAGTATTTCCTGCACTTTCTAGTTCATTAATGCTCGGATTGGCAGTTGTGTTGGGCTCCCTGTGACGGCGTAAATCAGCCTTCTGCAACCACAGCAAATGTCAGAGCCATTCCCTCTCAGTGCCATTTGCGCAGTGTAATTCCACCCCCTGTTCAGATCGTCATGACATTCTGTGACATCTTTCCAAACCCTCCTCACTCTGGATACAGAGTTGATCGTTTTAGCAATGTCATGGACTGGTTTAAATATAGTGGGAATCAATTGGTGACTGATACAATTTCCCCTATAAAGAATGCCCACCTAACAGCATTAAATGCTCCTCTGATACCTTAGTCAGTGCAGGTCTACTCAAAAGGGAATTGGATACATACTTGAAAATTTGTAGGGCTATGGGGAAAGAGCGGGGGAATGGGACTAATTGGAAAGCTCTTTCAAAGAGCTGGGTTGAATGGCCTCCTTCTGTGCTGTATGATTCTATGACTAGTGGCTGTCAGTCAAAATTTATCTTGACAGATGAGATTACTAGAATACTTGACTTTGGTTAGTGTTTGAATAGAAATGACTGTTTAGCAATGCTTTAGGTATTATTTGGCATTACTGCCAGGGCTGAGTGCTGAACATACCCATTGAATCACATTGGGTTTTGAGGTGCCTGTTCTTTTAGACAGCAGCTGTTTTTCATCTTGTAACATTTTTGTACAGATGTACAAGACACCATTTTGCTCTCCTGTACATGGATATTGTTTCATGTACTGCATTCAGATTCTGTCTGTCCTTGTGGATGGTGAGTGAGCAACTACATTGGGTTTGAAGCCACAACAACAAAGGTAATTTATTTTCCCCCTTAGCCCTCATCATGTTTCAGGATTTCAGACTATGCCTCCACGGGAGGATCTTGGTGTAAATACCTACTATTAAATGTAACTCTCAATGGATTAAATTCACAGAAGAACAGAACTGGGAAATGCAGATCAGTATTCAGATAAAATGTTTGAACCAGGGTGCGTTAGCTCATGAAAGTTAGTTTTGAGGTTCCTGTGAACATTCAAATAAATCAAATATCATTTGGACTACACCTGTACAATATTCATTGTCCCATTGGTGTCCTGGCCAACGGTTATCGCTCAACCATCACCAGCAAAGCAAATTATCTGGTCATTTATCTCATTGCTGTTTGAGGGATCTTGCTGTGCACAAATTGTTTGCCATTTTCTCTCCATTCCAACAGAGATTATATTTCAAAAATATTTCATTGGCTGTGAAGCATTTTGGGATGTCCTGAGGTTATGAAAGGCACTGTATAAATGCAAGTTCAGTTTGGGTGACAGACATACTGGCGAATCCCTGAATGGGGATGGAGTTAGAGGGCCCATCCTTCCATTTCTTGTAAATACAGAGAGCATAAGACAAAAGAAGAAACACAAACTAAAGACCACCCCATGATCTACACAGTTGGATAAAAGCTTTTTCTACTCTGAGGAGGCAATTTGATTTACTGGTGTAGCTATGTAAGAATAGACAAATGTATATAAAATTTAACAAGTCTACTATCATGCTTAGAATTAACTGTAAAAAATTAGCACAGGGGGGTGTCATGCAAATTAGGCTCATTACTGGCAACAACATGCAAAAGGAATTGTAAATAGGGCAGTTAGAGAGGTTTTATACAAAAGACTAGGAGATACATGCCTGGATCCAGAGCCGGAAGCTAAAAAGTAGAAAGTCAGTTGTTGCAGTTAGAGGTTGTCTAGAAAGAAAAGTAATGCCAAAAACAACCAAGTCAGTCATAAAAGGATCAAGTAGAGTTGGTGAGATTTGCATTAACTTTCATTCTGTATGTTCGCTGGCTGTCTGTAAATTAAAGCAGCTTAACGATTTGCATCAAGCTGGATCTCAGTAAAGTGTTCCTTAATCTGCCGACTGAAAAATTGGAGAATACATGTGAGAGCACATTCAAAAGACACAATATCTAGCTTTGACCACAAGGGTGTCCTACTGTCATACCCCTGAGTTATGCCACCATATAATTAGATTTTGGAGAGCATGGGCACATTCTTGAGCGTAAGACACTCGGACTGTTTACAGGAGTGACCAGAACCGCTGTACCCAAGAGAATATTTAAGGCAGATCTGAAACTTGTAGCACTCTTCTTTTCTTGAAGGCAGTAATTCATTTAAGTTTCATGGGCAGCAGTGGGTCTTTGGTACCCCACCCACATTACCGTTCCTCAAGTGAGACTGGACAGTGACTTTCAGCAAATAAAAACCCTGGTGCACTCTTCAATCACCCCCAACACCCGCTCCCCTTCCCACGGCACTTTCCTGTGCAGGTGCAGGAGATGCAACATCTGCCCTATCACCTCCTCCCTTCCCACTGTCCAGGACCCCAAACACTCCTTCCAGGTGAAACAATGATTTACTTGTACTTCTTTCAATTTAGTATACTGTATTTGCTGCTCATGATGCAGTCTCCTCTACATTGGGGAGACCAAACGCAGATTGAGATATTGGCCCAGAAATTGATCTCGCTCTGTTCCCGCGGGGGTAAGGCTTTCCCGTGATCTCTCACCTCGCTTGTGCTTTTTCAGATCCAGCTCGCACGAACTTCATGTTCTAGAGATCAGCTGGGCAGTGCTTGCGTATCCCAGCAGCGTAGTGAATTCGTGCGAGCTGTGGGATCACGTGACTCAGTTAGAGCCAATGGCAGCACACCATCTTCCATTCATAAGTTTCACAGCACCCTGTGAAATCTATGAATCTTACACCCCCCCAAAATAACAGCTAAACCTCAATTAAATTTAAAAAAAAAACCATCACATTAATAAAATAAGTATAGTTAATTAAATTAACTATTTTAAATAAAAAATTAAATTTTTGAAAAAATTTAAAATCTTTTAAAAAGTTATAAAAATAAACTTACCTGTCTTTAAAGTCTCTAAAAAAGATATACCTGTAAAAAAAAATTCAAAAAAATACTTAATTCACTACTTACCTTCTTAAAAGCGGGTCTTACTCCTCCTTTTTACATTTCTAAAATCTTCAGTACTTACCTGCGCGTCCAAAGCATGAAGTGCACAGCGTGCGCGCAGCCTGTAGCGCGCACGCGATGCACCCAGGACCCGCCCCCTTTTCAGAAGAGCAATTGCCGGTTTTCAGCGCATGCGCAGGGCATGCAGAAAACCGGCAATTGGAGTGGGAATACGCGAGAGTACGCAGTGCGTACTCTCGCGTCCCGGGATCAATTTTCGGCCCATTGCTTTGCTGAATTCCTCCATTCAGTCCACAAGCGTGACCCTGAGCTTCCGGTCGCTTGCCATTTTAATTCCCCATCCCACTCTGACCTCGCCCTCCTACACTGTTCCAATGAAGCTCAACAGAAGGTCGAGGAACAGCACCTCTTTCGATTAGGCACTTTACAGCCTTCCAGATTCAACATTGAGTTCAACAATTTCAGATCATAACCACTGCTCTCATTTTTCCAGACAGCAGGTGCTGGTAATGGTTCTGCTGTTGCCATTTACACCTCCTCTGGACCAATCTTTTGTTTCTTTACTTGTCCCATTACCACCCACTTTTGCCTTGCACCATCATCCCTTTTGTCATTTAATCACTCCTGCCTTCCACCCTATCGCAGATCTTTCCTTTTGTTCTTGCGTCCCCTCCTCCTCCTCCCCCCTACTTTCCCTGCCTCTGTACTTGCTTAAAACCTGTTACATCTCTAACTTTTGCCAGTTCTGATGAAAGGTCAATGACCTGAAATGTTAACTCTGTTTCTCTCGCCACAGATTTTTTCCATTTTCAACACCAGCCATTCTGATGTCCTGTTGTAGTGAGAGTGCCAATTCAACATCACTTTGTTCCTGATTGTGGGCAGTCCTGTGCAGTAAGCCCTTGATATTTGGCAGCAAAAGGCAAACTTCGCACCATCTGTCCAGGCTGGATTGAAGCTAATGTCCCAGAGGTGCAAGAGCAGTTTGCTAACCCATTGCATTACACAGAATACAATATCCATCACAACATGAATATTTATCATTAGTATTAATTTCACTTACACATTTAACATTTAGGCATGCAAAACTTTAACTGAAAAGACCATTCCTTCTCATCAGTATTGTGGTCAATTAGAATATGTGGGAATGAATAGATTGTTCTTATTATTTGCTAAGTGCCTAAAGATGATTTATCATCTCAACCAACAATTTGTACATCAATTAATGGTGTCCTTGAATGAAATTAATCTCATCTGTTTTGCTGCAAGCCTTGTGTGTGGTTGTGTTTCTGATCACTGTAAATTCACTGCCTCAGTGCTTACCAGAATGAAGACTAATTTGGATTCCCTAAAAATGTGGTCTACAATCTCCAGGGCACAAGGCTGTTTCTCATTACTCCTTTCACTGATTATCCATTTACAATATTATAGGTAATCTCAAATTATATTTTGTTTTTTAATCACTGCAGAAAGTTGATATGCCACAATGTTCCAAAACACTAATGAAATGAGAAGATTGATATGCTTTCTTGGCGCAATGGTCTTCTTACATTTCTTCCCAAATGATATAAGCATAAATATCTTACACAAAAAGAATATGGCATTTCACATTCTTCACCAACATACTTGAAGGCTTGGTGAAACTGGAGCTACTAACAAATAATAAATGATTAATGAAATTAGGTTGACCCCTTGAATCTTACGATCCATAGGAGTATTATCATGTACGGCCTATGAGGCTCTTTTGATAATGATGAATGCCAACGATACACGGTAAATTGCCAAGCCATAAGGATGCCATTTCCACGTTCCCGCAGAGCAATTTACTGTTAAAGGTAAGCTGGAGCATCCAATAGTAAAACATTGAAATTATGATAACTTGGCATCTTAACAACCTCTAATGAGCTATATGACCTTTAACAAGCATAGCCCTTAGCACACAAAGAAGTTATGTGCAGAAAATGGTACCTAAACCTAAAGGCACAGGAATGAAAGTTGCTGCATTTTATAGAGGAAGAGCTACATATATTGGTCCAACAATAGCTAAAAAGAAAAATACAAGCTTGATTCTCCCCCGCCCAATAATCAATTTCTGTGCATAAAATGGGTGGCTTAAAAGTAAGCTATTGACAGGGATTAAGGTGAATGTTAAAATAAAGCTGAATGGCATTATGAATGTGATATACTTATTCTTCGGCCGCACAACACTAGAATACATGGGTGGAGCACGTGCAGTGCACACTCTGCTCGTGTGTCCATTAAAGGACCCTGATTTGCATAATTGTCAAATCCCCTACCATCAATATCCTGGGGGTTACCATTGACCAGAAATTTAACTGGACCAGCCACATAAATACTGTAGCTACAAGAGCAGGTCAGAGGCTGGGTATTCTGTGGTAAGTGACTCAACTTTTGAATCCCCAAAGCCTTTCCACCTACAAGGCACAAGTCAGGATTCTGATGGAATACTCTCCACTTGCCTAGATGAGCTCAGTGCCAACAACACTCAAGAAGCTTGACACCATCCAGGACAAAGCAGCCCGCTTGATTGGCCCCCCATCCACCATCTTAAACATTCACTCCCTCCACCATCGGCGCAGTGTGGCTGCAGTGTGTACCATCTACAAGATGCACTGTAGCAACTCGCCAAGGCTTCTTCGACAGCACCTCCCAAACCCATAACCACTACCAACTAGAAGGACAAAGTCAGCAGGCATGAGGCCACAGTTGATGATGGGCATAAATAAATAGCACATTGAGCACAAATAGGTATTCAGAGAGACCCTAAAAATGGCTGGTGTGAAATGGAAACACCACCACCACCAAGTTCCCCATCTGATTTGGAAGTAAATTGCTGTTCTTTCATCGTCGCTGGGTCATGATCCTGGAATTCCATACCTAACAGCACTGTGGGAGCGCCTTCACCACACGGACTGCAGCGGTTCAAGAAGGCGGCTCACCACCACCTTCTCAAGGGCAATTAGGAATGGGCAATTAATGCTGGCCTTGCCAGCGATGCCCACATCCCATGAATGAATAAATAAAGCAAGAGGGCTATTACCTGAAACAAGTGGCCCTTTTAATCACTCAAGGGAAGACACTTTCAAAATGGCAGTGACCGGAGCATCAGCTTTAACAGGACGTTAAGTCTACCAACACCATTTTGAGGCCGCTACTGCCCCATTAACGCTGATTTTAGCCAGTTAAAATTGGCCCCAGCGGCTCTCCAAAGGTATAAATTTTAAGTTTTGCATTGCACAGCAGCCATTTTTAGGTCTCTCAGAATACCTATTTGTGCTCATATGTGCTATCTATTTATGCCCATTATCAATTGGACTGACATTGCCCAAATTAATTTCATACAGGAAGCTGACTCTCCTCAGAGCAAAAAAAGGCGTCTATTCAGTCAGGGTTGGATTTCAACTAGGGCCCCAACATGAACCATTACACCTTCCCATCCCTTAAATCCTAGTCTTTCTAAATACAAACAATGCAACCATAGTTATAAAACTAGTAGAGGTTAAATTCAACTTTGGCAGGCGACCAAGATCGAACGCCTGTTATACACCTCACTCGATTTTCCTTTCCATTAAAGTCAATTTGTTACTGCCCGTTTTATGCTCCTGCAGAAGTTGAATTTCACTCCCGTTTGTTTTCACAGCCAACATAAGCATTTCAGTAAGGTTAATGTTCTGCTGTTTAAATCTATAGCAGTCGACTGTACAACAGAAGAAAAAAATTCAAATTTAAATGATTGTAGCAGCCACGTGTCTGCCTGTCAACCATCATGTCTCTGCCCTGCACATCATAGGGGACGGTTCCAATGCTCTTTGCATCAACAAATACAAGTACAAATCATCAGTCTTATATTTCTCTGTGATCTAACAGAAAGAAGACTATGTAGATAAGCACAAATTGTAGTATGAGAAAATACGGCATTATGGTAAATCTCGTGGGCATTATTCCGATCTAGGTCAATTATTTGATGTTTAATAAAATTGTGGGGCCTTGGAGATGTCTCCCATCTCAAAATCAAAACTCGCTACTATTTTCTTATTAACTGGATTTATGTGATGAAACTTTGAATTCAGTACTTTAATGAATAAGATTACAGTTCTGTTACAGAAAGTAAAATTCAGTGTGTATTCAAATTGAAATTTTTACGAGTCTGTCTGATTTTTTTGTCAGAACTCTTTTGTTGACATTTCCAGTATCCATCAGAAATTGAGCAGCATGCAGAGTTTAAACATTATTATGACTTTTAAATTTGCCTCTTGGACAATAGAAGGTTACACCGTCAGTCTGTGTTGAACAAAATGTCACCAAATAGCAGTTTTTTCCCAGTTTGCCACCACAATTTGTATGTGAATAAATTGTTACTCACGCTACAATGTACTTGCTGTATTTATTTTAACAGGCCATGACTTGATAGGGTTTCTAACTTATGTCACAAATTCGCAACTAGTGATGAACTTTGTAGGTAAATCTGTACACATGTTTGCATTTTTGGGTTCTCTGAATTCAAATCCTCATACTGTTTGAGCAGCGCTTTACATTTGAAATGTAGTCCCAGTTGTAATGTAGGAGATGCAGCATCCTATGTGCGGACGGCAAGGTCCCACAAACAGCAATGTGATAATGACCATGCAATCTGTTTTTTCAGTGATGTTGGTTGAGGGATAAATATTAGCCTCAGTTAACGTCTCATCCGAAAGATGGCACCTCCGACAGTGCAGCACTCTCTAATGTTAGTAAACAGCTAACACGACAATAACTTCTGTGCTAAAAGGAAACACTTCACTGGCAGCTAGTTAGCAGAGTTCCGTGTATGCTTTCAAGAACACATGCACAGAGCTCTTATATTCTTTACTCTGCGGAACAGGCAGTATCAACTTGCTCTTTCTACAGTCAAATTGCACTATTAGAGATAGTCACGGGAGAGTTTTAGGTGGCTGAGGTGGCATACTTGGTACAGGTGTGGCATGTTTGCGCGTGAATGCGAGAGTCAGGGCTGAAGGGTGGAGAGTCAAGTCAGTAGTTCTGTATCTGAAGCCACAGGTGAAGTGAGAAAGAACTCTTGATTGTACATTGATATCTGTTACTTTGTCAGTGATGAGGAAAGTGCACGGTGTGGTGTATTTGCTTTCAATATCTCATGGCGATCAGGAGTACATCTGTCAGGTGTGTCCAAAGTTGGTAGGAACACAGTGATATGAAAAATCAAACCCAAAACCAGAACCATAGTGTAAAGAAAGAACTAAATGAACTGTTTGAAACAACAGCAAAACTTTAACTCACTTTTGCATCCAGAAGGCATCAGTCTAATCTGCAATAAAATTGTTCTAAATTTTTCTGATTAAGGCAGCATGTTAAGTAAAATTCTTCTGGTATGAGACATAGGTACATCCAACCATCTGCATATAAAGCAGGCTGCTTACTGTTCATCACTGTGCACAGTGCAGCTTGTCCTAAATTGTATAAAATCTTATTAATCAAGCAGTGCTCATTATTGAGTTTATGATGCTCAACAAATTGCAACATATTTGGTGTAATGTTTAACAAATTACTTAATTGATATCAATTATGTTTTAGAAAAAAAACTTTGCAGTTACTATAGAATTTGTGGTTTAAATCATGTTTATTTAAATGATGCACTTGGGAAAGGTTCAACGTAAATTCACAAAGATGAGTGTGTATAATTTTGTCGCGATATTTGAAAAACTAGGGTTGTATTAACTGTAGCAGATAAGGTTAGGAGAAGGGATCTAATAGAAATGTGCCACATTTTAAAGTGTAAATAATGAAAGATCATTTCCACTGATCAGTGAGCCAGTAACAGTGGGGACATACACCCAAGATTAGTATTGGAGTTTAAAGTTAGAAGGGCTAATAGCATATGAAATGAAGTACGACAAATGGCTATTAAAGTCAAGACATCACAACCTTGAATAAAGGATTAGGCACATGCTGGAAGAAGCAGAGGAAACATCTAAAAGAATATAGGGAAAGTGCAGGGAAATGGGATCAGAGTAGATAGTTCCACCATGGAGCAAGCACTGGCACAGGCACAGGCCCGAGCAAAGTGCTGAAATGTCTATGTTCAATGAATCGGCATGCTTGTGTAGTGGCGTAAAATTGCATCACGATAATGAGCACCAGACTGATGCAGCATCTGTTTGGGGCCTGGAGTTTAAAAAAAATTAAAGCTAATTTTGAACACAGGAACTAGAGTAGGCCATTCAGCCCCTCGAGCCTATTCTACGGTTCAATGCGATCATGGCTGATCCATACCTCAAATCCATGTACTCGCCTTTGATCTATATTCCTCGATACCCTTACTTAATAAAATTCTGTCAATCTCAGTCTTGCAAAGTTTAATTGACCCAGCATCCACAGCCTTTAGGGGGGAGCATTCCAGATTTCCAATACCCTTAGTATGAAAAAGTGCTTCCCGATTTCACCCTTGAATGGCTTAATCTATCCTTTATCATTTTAAACACATTAATTAGATCCTCAAGGGAATACAAGACTAGTTTATGCAATCTGTCCCATAATTTAACCCTCTAAGCCCTGGTATCATTCTGGTGAATCTGTGCTGCACCCCTCCAAGGGCAATATATCCTTCCTGAGGTGCGTTGCCCAAAACTGAATGCAGTCCTCTAGATAGGGTCTGACCAAGGCTCTATACAACTGAGGAATAACTTCCTCCCCTTTGTATTCCAGCCCCCTTGAGTTAAAGGCCAATATTCCATTAGCCTTTTTGATTGCTTGTTGTACCTATCTATTGGCTTTTAATGATTTCTGTACTTGGACTCCCAAATCGCCTTGCTCCTCTACAATCACTAGTTTCTCGCCATTTATAAAATACTCTGATTTATATTTCATGGGTCCAGAGTGGATGATCTCACACTTATCCACATTGAACTGCATTTGCCATAGGTTTGCTCACTCACTAATCTGTCTCTGTCCCTTTGCAATGTTTTGCTCCCATCTGCACTACTTGCTGTCCATCATAACTTAGTGTCATCTGCAAACTTGGATATACAATGGGGGCAATTTACCTAACCCATCCAGCATGAAACTGACGCAATCAAATCAGCCCCCTGTATTACATGCCACCTGAACTTACATTCTATTGGCTGTAATGTTATGTCTGTGATGAAATCAGGCTTGGGGGAACTCTGTACAGTGGCTTCATACATTATTCATGTATTAAGTGAGTACGATGCAATGTATTTCCTCAATGTGAAAATGAAATAAACAGCAAATCTTCCTTCAGCTTCTTGCAAAGATCAAGAAATAAGTGAGGAATAGCGTGCACTATTTATTTAATTATTGCATTTTTAGCAGATCGAGGAAGCTGTGCAGAACTGGCAGATCATATAATTCGTCTTTAAAGTAAAAAGGCTGCTTCCCCTGGCTAGAGAGTCTAGAACTAGAGGTCACAGTCTCAGGATAAGGGGTCAGTCATTTAGGACTGAGATGAGGAGAAATTTCTTCACTCAGAGGGTTGTGAATCTTTGGAATTCTCTACCCCAGAGGGCTGTGGATGCTTCGTCGCTGAGTAAATTCAAGACTGAGATCGATAGGCTTTTGGGCACTAAGGGAATCAAGGAATGTGGGGATAGGGCGGGAAAGTGGAGTGGTAGAAAAAACAGAAAGGCAGAGTATTTCCTAAATGGTGAAAGATTGGGGAATGCAGATGCTCAAAGGGACCTGGGTGTCCTTGTACATGAGTCACTGAAAGTGAATGTGCAGGTGCAGCAAGCCATTAGGAAGGCAAATGGTATGCTGGCCTTCATTACAAGAGGAATTGAGTACAGGAGTAAAGAAGTCTTACTCCAATTATATAGGGCCTTGGAGAGACCACACCTGGAGTACTGTGTACAATTTTGGTCTCCTTACCTAAGGAAGGATATACTTGCCATAGAGGGAGTGCAACGAAGGTTCACGAGGTTGATTCCTGGGATGGCAGGACTGTCGTATGAGAAGAGATTGAGTAAACTAGGCCTGTATTCTCTTGAATTCAGAAGAATGAGAGAGGATCTCATTGAAGCATACAAAATTATTACAGGGCTTGATAGGGTGGATGCTGGGAGAATGTTTTCCTTGGCTGGGGAGTCTAGAACCAGGGGTCACAGCCTCAGGATAAAGGGTAGGCCATTCAGGACTGAGATGAGAAGAAATTTCTTCACACAGAGGGTGGTGAACCTTTGGAATTCTCTATCCCAGAGGGCTGTGGAGGCTCAGTCATTGGGTATATTCAAAACAGAAGTCGATAGATTTCTGACTAGTAAGGGCATCAAGGGATATGGCAATAGGGCCGGTGAATGGCGGAGCAGGCTCGAAGGGCCAAATGACCTACTCCTGCTCCTATTTCTTATGTTCTTATGTATAAGATCAGCCATGATCTTATTGAATGGCGGAGCAGGCTCGAGGGGCTGTATGGTCTACTCCTATTTCTTAAGTTCTTAAAAGTATAACTACGTCTAGGGTAGTGCAGTTATGCGAGAGCTTTCTAATCATCTACAGTAACTTTGAAAGCTCTTTATTCATTGTATATTGTCTTGGATAACTGCCTTTTTTGTTTGTAAGCCTTTTTAATGCTTTTTTTTTCATCTAAGCACCTTAGTTTAAAATCAGTTTGAAGCACATTTAACCTGAGTATCCATAAAAGGTGAACTCAATCAGCGCAGGTACTTCCCCAGGTAATTTCGTGTTTTATACATTTCTTTGTCTGCGTCCTGTTAAAATGAAAAGAATTACAAATTCAACAGTATACAAGTCTACCACGCAGTGATGAGGCCTTGTCACTAAAAAACAAATATATCATGACACAGGAGAGCTATTACCTGTGTAAACCCCTTCCTGTGACATCACTGCAGTGCCTCAATGTCTCCATGTGCTATTTAGGAATTGAATGGAAATAGCTACTTAATGAAAATGTTTTGCTTTACTTGAACAAATAGAGGACACATGACAAGAAGCCATCGGATACAACTTATACCCTTGAGTGTGGGATGACTTGATGACTCCTGACTTTGGCATTTGTAGTTATGGTCAGTGCAATGAATGGACTACAGAAGATATTGTATAATTCTTCATCTTGGATTCTCTTTATACAGCGTGTTAAGTAACTAATTAGAAGAAAAGATTAAATATGAACTATATTAATGTACTGATTAGAGACTGATTATAAAAGTATTTTTCAACCCACGTTATCTGTTCTCCACGAAATACATTCCGTACAGTGGAGATGGCATTATCAGCATGGTGTAAATAAATCTCAACATTTCTTGCTGTGTAGATAATATCTATTGTGGGTTTTCATTAGGAAAGAACACTAAACATATTAGTAAAGATTAAAAAGAATAAAGCGAAAATGCATGAATTCTGAAATAAAAACGGAAAATGTTGTAAATACAGTACAGGTTAGTTAGAACCTTCCTTGAAGATCCTTTCTGATGAACAGTCCCACCTGAAATGTTAATCGATTCCTCCTCCTGCTTTATAAACTGTCTGACTCTCTGCATGTTTCCAGCATTTTCTGTTTTTATTTTCCAGGAATGTTCTGGAAGCTTGTGCCATTGTAATGGGGTGTCTAAGTTGTGGGGTCCGTTTTCATGCATTGAAGTCTCAGGAATTTATATCGTAAGTAAGTTGCACCACTATTCACGCTGCTCCATAATTTCCTGGGACTTTTGAGCAACTCCGCCGAAACCCTTGCCGAAACCGTGGAAAATTGATGATCAAAACTCTGTCCCCATTTAAAACAATGGCGATCGCAAATTTCCTGGATTTACGCTATTTTTCTGGACGCAGCCACTTAGATTGAAAAAGAGTGGGTAGGTTTTTGGTCTCCTGGTAGCTATGTAATTCATGGTTCGCACATGATTCTCCCAGCCTGGGAGGGCCATTAAAGGACCATTACAACTATGGAGCTTCACCCCTGCGATTGATCTCTCAAATTTATTTCTCTGTTAGTGAAATCTTCACTTTTTCCATCCAGAGTCCTGCGAGTGTCTGAAGGCAAAACCTTCAGGACCCCTTCCCCTCTCAATGTATTTGGTAGGTCAAAGGATTGCAATGACCTTACCACTGGGCATTCCCCGATTCTGCATTATCATGAACGATGAGGTAGAGGAGCATAGTCAGGAGGCACAGCGCTTGAGGCACCATGGCTGGAGTCTGGAACAAATTTGTCACCACCAGAGAGTGTACAGGGAAAGATGATGCTCATGTGAGCTCTGAGCACCGGGTAAGCTGGTCCTTTGCCGTTCCAACATCTATAACTTATTCGGCAGGGCTGGAAAAGCAAGTGGATGGATCCTTAGGAACAAGGTCCACCCTCTGAAGCTGTGGTGGATGACACCATTCCACATTGCCAATAATGCAACAGGACAGGTAAAACCGTGCACACGCGGCAATCTGGCTAGTGGCGGAGAGGACCATTGGAGTGCTGAAAGCTCACTTCAGGTGCCTATTCCTATGTTCCTATGACAGGTCGGGGAGTCCTCCGGTGAACCCCCGGTAAAGTGGCAAAGATTGTAGAGCTCGGTGCGCAATGCGCAATTTTACCCTGCAGGAAGGACTCAGCCTGGACTTGTTGGATGAGGAGCCTGAGGAACTGGAGGATCCTGACCTACATGTCTCTGATCCTAGGGCTGGTGGTCTCTTGGAGGAATCCACACTCACAGCTACCAGAGAGAAGCTGGTGGCACAGGTTTTCAGCCAGTGATAACCCCCACCCTTGTATGCTTCCCCCCACCCCCACATCGAACCCACCGATTCGAGCTGCATGAGGAAGTCTCAGACAATCATGTTGTGGAATGATCCCCATGGGCTGCAAACTCAAGGAATGTGTCAAATATTTTGTCTTATAATACTCCTGTGCAGCGCCTTGGGACGTTTTACTACGTTAAAGGTGCTATATAAATACAAGCTGTTGTTGTTGAATGACATGCAAGATAACGAGCAATAGAACTTTTATTCAGTACAAAACTGCAATTGCACTTACAATCAGCAAACAACATAACTGAAAATTGTGCTCAAAAAGCAACGTCATTAAACTTTTATACAACACATCTTTTATTTAACAAACGACATCAAAAAACTTTTATTCAGCAAGCTTTTAAAGTGCCATGTTAGGTCTGACATGGGCTGCGCTCTTTCTAAGATCCCTGCTTTGTTATTATGTTCGTGCGGCATATTCAAATTAATTTTTCAGGGAATTTGGGAGCACGTTTGTAACGGGCAGATTGGCATGCAAAACGGTGTAAGTTATGGTGTACGTCGCCGATCAGGCATTTCCTGGACATTTCCAGCCATTTTATCATCATAGTCATGTTGTAAAATGGAGTAGAAAATGTGCAGTTTACCAGACATGAAACTTGAAAAGGGGAAGAACAAATTACCTGCAGAAACACTATGCTGCTAGACTCTGTATGCATGTCAGGTATAAAGAATACTTATAGGGATTGCTGTTTTGAGTTTACATTACCAGCGGGGAACCAAAAGAAAATGTTTACAGATGGAGAATCATCGGTAGCCGTCCCACAGTTTTCCCGATAGGCACAACTGGCGGGAAAAACCCAGATTAGAGAGTATCTGGGAAGAGGAGCCGTCATTTTAAATTTGAGTGTTTTCAGCATCAAACGTCTTTTAAGCAGCACTTGTCTATTGAGAAGGAGTATAAAGCAATGACTTCCTTTCACCTTGGTTGGAATGACCCAATGTACATGGATATACAGGTTGAGTGGCCACAGCTGTAATGCAGTGAGCTGCTGTGTGTCAAACCCATGCCCACAGCTTAAAGCAATGTTCTGTTCAATGTAACCCGCATTGTTCAGTTTTTTTTTTGCAAAAAATACCCCTAAGTTTTCTTACCATTTATTCTTAGGAGGTGTAGGTTGAAGTAGATGAGGGAAATCTGTTTGTATAGTTTCTGGACATGTATTCATGAAATCTTGGCTCCGATATTACAGGGAGGTGGGGAGGGTGTGGCAGTGGCCGAAGAACCAGGCAAGGCCGGGGACGCAGAGGTCCTGAACTGCAGGATCTCATTAACATTTTTGAATTCCGTTTCTCCACCCGGCAGACGGCCAAATTGACAGCGGCGAGTAAACCAGCGGCAGGAGGCCGCAGCCGGGGACCCTTGGGGGGGTCGGCTGTGATCGCACAATACATTAGGGTAGATTTGGAGTCCATGCCTATGATCTTCCATCTATAGACTTGGATAATGTAGGTAAGGAAATTATACTGTTAAACACAGCACAAAACAGGAATGTAGTACAAGAGCACTAACTGGTTATCTGAGATGTCCTACAATCTACTAAACAAATAGGAACTAACTCCATTTTTCATTCACTTACTACTAATCCTGTACAGGCCAAACATGTTCATCTTCTGCAGGTAGGGATGAGTGGCAGTGGTTAAGCTTCAGAATAACATGTCCTGAAAATAAATTGTATGTCATAGAGGAGTAATTTTCTGGTCTGGCCTCTACACCTGCACATGAACTATGCTATTTTCTGGTGTTAATGAACAGTGATAACCTTAGGCGATAATACCACACCTTCCTCTAGAGCAAGGACATGGATTGTGGCATGGAGAGGTGAGCGATCAGAGCTTGTGGGGTTGGGGTGGGGGGAAGGTAGGCCGTGATCGTGGCATGGAGAGGTGAATGATTGGGGAGAGTGGAATCAGCCGTGATCGGCAGAGGGGAGGCCGAAGGCTTCCTTGAGGGGCCGGGCGGAGAACTCGTGGCCCACAAGGAGTGTTGTAAAAAGCACATACCTCGTGGAGCCGGGAACCCCCGCCTCCCTTTCACCGTCGGGTTTTCTGAACACTGGGCAACTGCAAAGTTTAAATCAGGCTCCCAATTGCACTGTGGGGGCCCAATTTAAATATGTTAATGAAGTGTCCGTGGAAAAATGGCTGTGGGCGCGTCCGCGGCGGGTTGGGGTCGTGTTCCCCATTTATCGCCCATCCCCCCCGGCGATCCTGTCCCGCCCATCATGGCAGGGTTAATATCGAGGCGCTTGTTTCTGTCTGGCACTACAGGGCTTGTGTGTTATTATTTAAGTTAGGTGGCATAGTAAGTCATGTGGATGTGAGCAGAAAGTTACAAAGGGACATTGACGGATTAAGTGAGTGAGCAAAACTCTGGCAGATGGAGTTCAACGTGGGGAAGTGTTCGGTCATCCACTCTGGACCCAGGAACGATAGATCAGAGTATTTGCTAAATGGTGAGAAGCGAGGAACTATGGAGGAGCAGAGAGATTTAAGGGTCCATGTACAGAAATCACTAAAAGCTAGTGGACAGGTACAAAAAATAAATTGAAAAGGCTAATGGAATGTTAGCCTTTATCTCAAGGGGGCTACAATGCAAAGGGGTGGCAATTATGCTTCAGTTGTATAAAGCTCTGGAACACTATGTTCAGTTCTGGGCACCGCACCTCAGGAAGGATTTATTGGTCTTGGAGTGGATGCACACAAACGGAGCAAATGCGGATAACTAGAGTTGAGGTACAGATCAGCTGTGATCTAATTGAATGGCGGAACAGGCTCAAGGCTATTCCTCCTCCTATGTATATCTTGAATTATTATTCTGGAGACCACTTGCGTGAATTATAAATGAATGTGGCCAAGACAAAAGCAATGACATTGCATATGAATACTTACCTCAAACCTTAACACTGAGCATTCTAACTCCAAGCAATGATTCTCAATCCAAACTGTTTACTAACTTGTTGCACAATTGCCTTTACACGCTCGCGATAAATCAAAGTAAGCTAGCATCAACTCAATTTAAAAACGGCCAAATTCACACAAACATATTCCAATCAAAGCCTTATGTGGCAAAATGTGTCATCCTGCGTTCGCTTCTGTTTTGAATGCAGTTATTTCAATAAAACTTTGGGTGGTGTCGCTGGTTAGATACACAGGTACAGAGCTGAACTTCCGAGTGCACAGTCCCACCATAGAGTCTCGTTTTGCATACAAGGAAAGAGTGCGTGCGCTCCCCATGATTTTCCGTTGCAGCCAAAAAATCAGCCTGTAGGCACTTAATAGGCATTTTACATGTTAAAGTGGACTTCCATTTAAAAATGCTTAAAAAATTCAGTCACTGCAAAGAATTATGATTAATATCAGTATGTTTTTCTCTATTTGTGTTTATTCACAAATTTTATTTTAATGATGGGTCTTGATGAAATCAATTATAGGAATTGGCTGGGATAAATTACTGTATCAAATAGTGTGTGGGAGCTGTATTGACATACGCAAGTGAAATAACAAGTCTGCTGATTCTCCCTGAGTTAATGACGGTACATCCATTGATATTAAATTAGTTCCCTTTACTAGGTCAGCTCAATAACTCCTCCTAACTGATTAACTCGTTGATGTCATCAGTATAATTAAGTGCAATTCAATGCTTAAGCAAATATTCAGAAAGAGAGGAATTGACAGAAGGAAACTGGGATATTCAAACTAGTCATTTTTTTTACAGCTACTTGCAAATCTTTCATGGTGTTGCAAGGATCTCTTAAGAGACAACGTGGGTAATTTTGACTTTGGGCGACCGTGTAAAATGGGCGATATCGGATCAACCTTCATTGATACATCTCTCCCAATATTCATTTCCAGTGAAGTCAATAGAAATGAAAATCGGGAGTGATGTATAACGGGAGACTGCGCTGATTTCTCCCGTTTTACACTAGCGCACAAAGTCAAAATGAGATATAAATAGGTATGAGTTGCACTCGATTTCTGGGCGCAAAATCAGGGTTGGGGAACCAATTTTGTGCAGCCCATTCCCTTCCACAATCAGCGACTTCCAAGAACCCAGGGTGCCCCCTTAACAGATGCTAATTATGCTAATCGGCAGCCTAACACCTATTTCAGGACCCCGATGGCAAATTGGGCAAAAACTGAGTGGAACGTGCACTGCTCCAGATCTATGACGGCCTAACTAGTGGTCCTTAAAGAGGTACGCGTTTCTTTTTTACTTACCTGTTCTTTTATCTATTTACTCAATTTGTAGCTCATCCCAGGATACACAGCAGATCAACAGGCAACATGTACCAGGTAGGAGGAAGGTGCCTGGCATTTAGCGGCACTGAGGAGAAAATAAGGTTTTGGGGTTTAGCAGCACTGGGGGAGGTATTCTGGCCTTTGGTACGACTGATTGCAGGTGGTCCTTGGCTTTGGCAGAATGGTGGGGGCACTGTGGAATCCTGGAGTTTGTCAGCTTTGTGCTGAGGGTTCTGGAGTTTGGCAACACTGGCGGGGCGGTCCCGATTTCTGCCAGAATATGAATCTCTGGACAATGTGGCAGTCTAGCAGCACTGGAAAAGGTGGATCTCAGAATCTGGTAGCACTAGTAAGGGTTCCCGAGGTCTGGGAACTTGGAGGTTGGGCCTAGTGTCTAGCAACATGGCGGGAATCTGCCTTCAGAGAAAAACCTGAGCCCTGAAAGAAGTAGGCCTCAGGAGGCAAAACTTTATAGATTCCTTTTCCACTGGAATTGGGCAATCTAATGGGCAAGTTGAAATATTGTTTACAAATTATTTACATTTTTGTATATTTATTACATGTCTATTATGGGGAGAGAACGGGAATATGGTATTGAGATAAAGGATCAGCCATGATCATATTGAATGGCGGAGCAGGCTCGAAGGGCCAAAAGGCCTACTCCTGCTCCTATTTTTCTATGTTTCTATTTTTCTATTATGTTATTCGCTACCACTCAATTTACGGCGCAGGGGCGCTAACTTTATCGGGGCACTAAAAGTAGCGAAGTTAGTGCCCCAAAGGGGGCGCGACCGAATTTTTCCCCCGTAATTTTTTGAACGTCATGATTGATTTTTCACTTGTTCTTGCTACTTGCTGATTGATACAGTGCCTGCCTGTAAAGTTGTGATTTGTTGCTAATTTATGATTCTGACATTGTGAATGCCCACATCCCTTGGAATGATTAAGCAAAAAGTTGATGTAACAAAATTGAATGAGAAATGCTGACACAGCAATTTACAAAAGTAAATCCGGACAGCAAAACATCGCCAGAAATCATAACAACAGGAAATAAGATTATGTAGACAGGAAGAGCACATCCTAGAGAATATTTTTAATAATCTATCTACTGCAGGATAAACATGTTACCGAATTACAACAGATTCAGTACCACGTAATCCACACAAAATCAGAGATATGTATGGATGGCTTCAGATAGATTTCAATCTCAAGCTAATCAGACTCAAATACATTTGTTTTTCGTGCCTGTATTCATGCAGGACTGTAAACATGGAGGAAATTTTAGGTGCAAGATTTATGAATATGAACAAACACATTTAAGAAGTGGAGCTGTGTGTATTTACAGCAGAGTTTATTTTAAAGATTAAGTTTATAAATCGACATGCGTGAGTGTCACTGCTAATGCACCAGACCCGGCAAGTCTGTCTCATGGCTTTGAAGCACAATGAGGCTGCACAGCAGTCATTCTATTCATTGGAAACTAGAACAGTGATAAAGAGTAAATCCCTCACTGTGCTCAGCAATAAATGACATCTGTATCTACTGCCACATTTCACAAACAGAGCAATCATTGAATGTTTCATAAATCCTGAGTCTGTGAAGTTTATCACTCGCATTCATGCATAAGTAATTAAAATTTGTTTGCAATATTAGCAATATAAGTTGTTAAAGAACTGCTTTGAGAAGCTGTCAAACACTGACAATCTCTGTTCTAAGGTGAGCCCTTGCACAGAAGGCCCACCAAGACCTCTCTCCTCAGCAGAAAGCAGATGGCTGCTGCATCTGAGAATGCAGCAGCCATTCTGTCATCTCTGCCGTGGAGATCAGGCCCCTCCGGATCCTCAAAGGTTGAAGCCTGCAGAAAGAAGCAAAGGTAACAAAACTTTTTCCAACACTTTACACTCACCTCTCATACTTACCTGTCCACACTTGCACCCATCACTCACCTCTACAGCTGACATTTCGACCCCTCTCACCCCCGCAGACCCACTGCTCGCCTTGCTGACCCTGGCGAGATTCGCGGTCGTCAGGAAGCCTGCAATTTCAGGCGTAAAATGGGGATAAGCCTCAAAACTGCCTGTTAACTACCTGTTAACAGACAGTTAATTGGCTCTAATCCCCTTCCCGCCTGGAGGAGATGGATCCCTGCGCGACTAGGGGACCCGCCTCCCAAGAAGATGGCACGGAGGCGGGTTGGGAGTGGGGTCGGTACCCGCTCCCAGTTTCTGCCATTTTCCCGGCAGTCCCGCCTCCATACCCACCTCCCCAGGGCTGGGAAAATTGCCCCCCCCAAGTGTTTGTGTGACTGAATCTTAAGAGTTGCTTCAGGAGTCACCCTGAATCGTAGGTTATTCAAAAGGTACATCCCAAATTGTACAACTATAGGAAAGACTGAACAGGCTGGGGCTCTTTTCTCTAGAAAAGAGAAGGATAAAGGGGTTTGATCGTGTCAGCGTAGAGAAGATATTTCTACTTGTGGGGGAGTCAAAAATGAGGGCCGGAATTTTGCCTACCTTGGCGGGAATGGTGCAGGTGGTGGCCATGGCGGGTCGTGACATCGCTGCTGAAAACAAACTTACGTTAATAGGGCCTATTAAGCCTGCCCAGCGCGTTACCCAGCCCAATTAAATGGAGCGGGTCTGGTGACGTCATTCATGACCCATTTTCAGCCGGGATCTTTAAAGAGACCATGGCCACATTATATTTGACGTTTAATTAACATAGTGCTGTCAGTGTACTACAGCAATGAAATGCTGCAAACTCTGACAATGACTGCACAGAGGCAGAGGGCTGTACCCAGGTTCTCTGATGAGTCCTCCACTTATGGAGGGAGTCAGAGCATGCAGGGAAGTCCTCTTCCCTTCCGATGGGCAGAAGAGACCTCCCCAGGACACCAAAACAGCCTGGTTGCAGATTGCAGAGGAGGTCAGAGGGATGTGGTCAGGAGGACCTAGGTGCAGTGCCGCAAATGTTTCAATGATCTCATTAGATCAGGAAACGTTAGTAGAAAACCACACTCACCTTCATCCTGCTGTGCACTCTTCACAATCCCATCACTCTGCCTTCTCTACCCTACTCCTGCACATCATTACTCACACCAACTTACCTTGCACCTCCACCCATCCCTATCTCTCTATCTACAATGGCCCAGAAATTCGGCTCTTGTCGGGTGAGTACGTGCTGTGTACTCACCCGTAAGGCCATCTGAAGTGCCGGTTTCCTGCATGCACTGCGCATGCGCGGGAAACCGGAACTTCCGTTCCCCTGAAGGGAGGGGTTCAGAAGTCGAACGCGTGCGTGGGAGAGGCTGCGCGCACGCAGCGAACTTAGGTTTTTTTTCAGGTTTCTCGGGAGGGTAAGTATGGAGAAGCTGCGCTTTTAAAAAGGAGGCGCAAGGCCTGTTTTTAACAAGGTAAGTGGTTAATTAATTACAATTTAAACATTTTTTCAACAGGTTTATCTTTTTTAGATACTTTAAAGAAAGGTAAGTTTATTTTTAGCACTGTTAAAAAATATAATTAATTTTTTCAAAAATTAAAATTTTTGTTTAAAGTAGTTAATTTATTTAACTTATAGTTATTTTAAAAATGTGATTTTTTTTTTCAATTTATTTGAAGTTTAAGTGTGGTTTTGGGGCCGATCTCTATTCATAGATTTGACAGATCTTCCTGTCAAATCTATGAATGAAAATGCCCTGCTAGGATTGGCTCTCCATGGCCCACGTGATCCCAGGGGACGCTTCGAACTAACTGCGCCCCTGGGATACACAAGCACTGCAGCGCCGGCAGCTGCAGGAGGCCCAGGACGCGAAGTCCTCATGGGCCCAAAGCACAACTGCAGGCGCGGTAGGCAAGTACGCGCGCGATGCTTGCACCTACAGGAAGCCGGAAAGCCAAATTTCTGGCCCATTATCTCATCCCCATCTCACTAGCCATCCCTCACACTCACCATCATCCTAGTGCAATCATACCAACTAACAACACACAAGGGTAGCCACTTGGGTGTTTTATCCAATATTTATGTAAACTTTCTGTTAATGTGGTGTCGAACATAAAAATCTTTATTTTCAACACTCCGGTCTTGGACAGATTTGGACAAGCATATGGAGGGAGTCATGGGAGAACCTGAATGCAGCCCTGCACCTCTGTGCAGTGATTGTCAGTGTTTGCAGCACATGAATGCTGTAGAATATTGACAGCACAAATGTCAAAAGAAATGTGGCCAGGGTCCCTTTAAGGAAGCCGGCTAATGACGCGTCATGAATGACGTCACCAGACCCGCTTCCTCTAATTGGGCCGGGAAACGCGCTGGGTAAATTCATTTTCCAGAGCGGGATGGAGCTAGCAGCAGGATTGGGACCCGCCACTGACATCGCCCACCCCGGACCCGCCGAGGTAAGGAAAATCTCGGCCTAAGGGTGCAAATTCAGTGAAAACGGGACATTCATATTTTTATAAACAAATCATTGATGGGATAAGCCAACTTGAACCCAAAATGACTCAAATTGGGCATCTTTTGGGAATTGACAAATTAACCTGACATGGTTAAGGGCTGTGGTGGACTTTGGCAGCCATTGGCAAAGCATAGCACCCTGTTCCAGAAGGCAGCAGGTCCTGTTGTAGGAGGCTGCAGAGCTCAGCTGGTTGCTAGTGCTGCTGCTCCTCTTCCTCCCAACTGCTCCTTCATCCTGTTGAAACTGGCAATAATAGCAGCCTTGAAAAGCAGATACAGCTTATTGAAAAGAAAGAAAGACTTGCATTTATATAGCGCCTTTCACGACCACCTCAAAGTGCTTTACAGCCAATGAAGTACAGTCACTGTTGTAATGTGGGAAACGCAGCAGCCAATTTGTGCACAGCAAGTTCCCACAAACAGCAATGTGAAAATGATCAGATAATCTGTTTTTGTTATGTTGGTTGAGGGAGAAATATTAGCCAGGACACCAGGGATAACTCCCCTACTCTTATTCGAAATAGTAAAGTGGGATCTTTTACATCCACCTGAGAGAGCAGACAGGGCCTCGGTTTAATGTCTCATCCGAAAGACGGCACCTCCGACAGTGCAGCACTCCCTCAGCACTGCACTGGAGTGTCAGCCTAGCTTTATGTGCGCAGGTCCCTGGAGTGTGACTTGAACCCACAACCATTCTGACTCAGAGGCAAGTGTGCTACCCACTGAGCCACAGCTGACACATTGAGGGTAAGTAAGTCCAAAAAAAGTGAGGAAGAAGTGATCTGGAAGCTGGAAATGCCCCTGGCAATCCAAACAGCACAAGGGCACACAGGTCCAATTACCTGCAGGTGAGTGACCCCGCCAGGTTTTACAGGCGAGTTGGACGCTAGGCCTAACATCCGTGATTTTGCGTTAAAGTGGTGCCGGGGTCCTAACTGGGTCATAGGACCCCAATGTGCATGTATTCATGAGGCCCCCCACTGGCAGGCGCCTCGGTCGATTCTGGAAACTGCATGGTGAAAATGGCGGCCGGCGGGAACACATCTAGAAGAGAGTGGTAAGAACCCTGCGCCGATTTTAATCGCCCGCCTGGCTGCACCTTTCCCACCCAGAAGGGCTTAAAGTCGCCCCTCTCATATTTTTACAAAACAAATGAAACTGTTCCCATTGTATCTTTACCAAGAATGTCATCTGGAAAAAGCAGTTTGCTGCAAAGCGCTATGTGAAAAAGGCAGTTTAGTTGACAGCTGTCTTGTATTGATCTGACTGCAGTGTTGAGCCACACTAATGAGACTGAATGACAGAGGGAATAGAAGTGTGTGATTCAGTATTACAAAAGCCTCAAGTATTGACCTGTATTATAATGTAACCTGCTACAGCTGGCTGATCTCTGAACGCAGGCAAACAGCCGCTAACACATACTAAACCAGGAGACTGATAATGCACGAAAGGTTTCTCTGTGCGCTGTGACCTCCTATCTTCAGGGAACTTTTTTTAAATGCATTCCATTATTACTTTGCAGCACAACAGTTGAGTTTATTGGGATAAGGTTATTCTGGGCAAAAGAAATTATAGACTTTGTAGGACTGACTATATTCATAAGATGCAGTGACCTTGGCTCCGTGGAATGCATCAGTGCTATACCTGCAGAGTACTGCCACTTGCTTGCTGAAGTTCATAAGCTCAGCTTTCCAATCATTTTTAATGGAAAACTGTATTTTTATGTCAAATGTGATTCAGTTGGTGCCAAAGCCTATATTCCAGGATTCGAAGCCGACTGCTGTGTATGCAGCCTAAATGTCCTATAAAATTGTCAACAGTTTTATTGTTTTTGAAATGATATAGACAGAAAATGGAATCGGTGCTGATTTTAATAAGCTGAAGCAACTTCTATATTTAAAATACTGCTCCATAGATTGCCTATAGTGTAAAGGTTCTGTACTGAAATTTCTTACAAAAAATGCATTAACTAGATTAGAATTGGAGTGAAACTTGAAGTGGAAGTATAAATGTCACCGAGGCAGCTGGCAGCTCGACATGGAATCAAATCATATTCTCTTAATTTTCCTTCACATAAGGGCAGCAGAAATCAGCTGGAAAATGAGCTCCAAACCCAAGTCAAAATGGTGTCACAGGCATGCAAGGCACAAGATGATGCCAGCGCAATGCCATGTTTACCAGCCCACCATTATATAACTGAGTGCCTGTCACATGTGCCTGGAGCTACAGCAACAAGAGATAACATTTATAGAAGTGCCTACACGCATGGCTAATAGTCTGATTGCTGGTGCAATATGCGTCCAAAGATTTATTTTATCATCGAATAGATAGGGAAGGTTCAATTACCTAGTGGTCTAATGATGGTCAGTGCAATGGGTTATAAAGGTAGGTAAAAAGATCACTGCAAATTAGTAAGGCAAGGCAGGCTGTGATTTATTTGTTTATGTATCCATGTGTGTGTAATGATGGTGCACAAATTAAAAACCAAAGGTTGAATAGCAGTTTTATGTAGCTAATACGGGGCATAATTGGAAATACAAGGTTGGTATTCACTTTCAGTGTTGTTGAAGGGCAGAATTTTTTTTATAACCCGAGTTGGTTTTTGAAGCAAAAAGCACAAATGCAGTCAAGATGTGTTCCACCGTAACAGTAAACTTGTATAAAACAGCAGCATCGTAGAGCAGAGAATTGCTGGGGTGAGGCAATGAGAGAAAGTCTGCAGGGCAAGAGAGATTAATCAAACTGCCCTTTTTACACTGCTAGGTTACATCGGCCGGAATTTTCTTCGGGGAGGTGTGTTGGGGGCGGGAGGGGGGTTGTCCAAGGCGGCCGGGAAACCCGGGAGGCTTTACCGGCAGGGCCTAATTTGAATATGAGGCCTTGGTTTCCCGCCCGCAGCCAGCCAGCTTGAGAGGCTGGCTGGCTGTGGGTGGGTAGGCCTCAGTTGTGAGGGGTCAGTCCGGGGGAGGGATCGTGGGAGGGGGTTGGCAATAGGCAGGAGGGGGGTCGGCAATTGGCGGGAGAGGGGTCGGCATACAGGAGGGGGGGAGCAGGTTGACGGGGGTGGCTGCAGGATCGGCAGGGGATTGGGGTGGTGGGGGATCGGCAGGCGATGAGGGTGGGCGGTGATCGCAGGGGGGATCGGGGATCAGTCGGCAAGCGGGGATCGCGAGGGACCTCGGGGATCATGGGAGAGGGGTGAAATCGGGGATCGGCCAGGGATTGGGGGGGGGCGGAGGATCGGGGCTGACCACCGGAGGATCGTGGCTGGCCTCGTCATCATTGTTGGGGGGGAGGCCTGGGGTGAGGGGGAGGCCTGGGAATGCGATCGGAGGCCTCGTGGTGGGGTCGACGATTGCGGAGGGTGGGTTAGGTAGGGACCCTGGATCCAGGAGGTGGGTATAAAGCCACTTACCTCCTGGATGCAGCAGTCCCTGCCTCTGTTTAACTGCCGGGTTTCATGAATTGTGTGAATCCCGTCCACAGGCAGTTAAATTCAAAATGGAAGTGGAAAAAGAGGCTTCCAGCCTCATTACAATATTTAAATTGAGGTAACGCCCCCTGGGAGCGGGTTGGTCACCTGCCCCCCGTCCCACCTCTGGCAAAACCGGAAGTGGGGGGGATTGGAGGCGGGATCAGGTCAGGATTCACATTTTTAACAATTTAACTGTCCCCATGCCCCAAACCCACCCATTTTTTAATGGGAAAATACCGACCATAGTCTTTATTTTGTGCACGATTGTTAGAGCCCATCTCTTAAATACTCCAAAGAGGTAGTTTTACGTGTGCGCACTTACCGTGGGGAGCCCTACCCATAAGGGTTGTTGATCGGAAATATGGGGATGTGCTGTGCACAATTCTCGCATCATTAATTTAAACAGTCAAAAAAAATCATGTGCGGCTGCCACCCAAATCTCCAATATGGTGAGTGAGGGTACATGCTGAAAGGCCATTGGGCCCCTGTAAATGATCGACTCTGGGCAGCAGTGAGTTCGCCAGTTGAATGTTAATAAACCTGCTACTACCCACCCAATAGAAAAAATACACCCAAATTCTTAAAATATGTTCGTTTTGACCTGCATAAAATAGTGACTTAATAATTTTATCCTTCAAGACTTTCTGAAACAAAAAACGGAGCTCAATGTTTTAAAGATTTCTTGTTGAAATAAATGGAAAGCAACAGCACAATGATTTCACTCCACTCACTACCTTAATGTTGTTCCTTTAAAACTATTCAACGTTATTGCAATGCAAGGTTAAATTTAGCTGTTAGCTCAACCTTTCCCATTAATAATCAACTGAGGCTGTCGTGTACAAAACAGGATATTGCCCACTGCCTGGAAGGCAATGGTTGTAAATACATGCATAACTAGGTTTGATATGGATACTGTTGTACAGTAAATTAATTAAAGTCAAATCAAGATGCATCTATTGAATATATCAGCAAGAAATAAAATGTTATGGAAAGCTAGAACTGGTGAAAAAGAAAGTTATTAATTATTGACTGTGTTTCTGACTATAATTCATTGGCTTCTACCTAAATTAAATTACATTGACTAAATTCTATTTGCATCCCTCTCAGGACTCACTTATTCTCAACATTATGTTAAACTAATGAAGACTGCTGCTTGTTAAACCACTTTATCATTAGCGCTGTGTCCATGAGAGAAATATTCTGTGATCTTTACATGACATACTACATGAAAAAAAAATTAACCTTAAAAAAGCTAATCCCCAACGAACCTCTTAAATCCTTTCCGTATAAATGTAGTTACCGATGTGTCTTACGCTGTGACTATTACTGGAGATTTCACACATCGCAAGGCCACAAAATGTCAAACGTCCTATTTTTTCCACCAGAATGTAATTAAGAAGTACATTTTTATGTTAAAGTACCAAATCTACTTCATATAAGGTGATTATGCAATTAAAGGGTCCTTTCACTGATAAACATATGACTTGGAGGAAACTTCTGGTAACACTTTGGTAAAAAAACAGAAGTTTTATTTAACAAGAAGCTATGAGATTAAATAACTTCAGTGACGAATAGCAATAACATTTCTAGTGATGGAACAGGTCACCGGTCTTTGTACTTCTTTGCTTCTCTTTGGGTTTCTGTACAGACAGAATTATTTATTTCTCTAGTGTATCTCTGCAGATTTATCCTTCTGCAGTTTCCAATTACACTCAGCGCTTTCTCTTCACTTCTCAATTTTTTTCAGGTTATGGCCTTTTCCTCAGTGTTCAGATTTTTATAGTCGTTGTCCTTGGTTGTAGAACAACTTCTATTGACGAGTTTAACTTTCCCGGATAAATTATTCCCTTGTCATCTAGGATCTTTTCATTTCACCCTGCTCAATTCTCTGTACCCCCTTGACCCTTATCTTGTGCGACTGTTCAGTACCTCCCTTATTTAGTGACTCGAGAATTTCTCTGTACTCTCCCTCAATGTTAATTCCCTGCACTTTCATTTATTCTCACTTTATTCAAGGCCTTCACCTGAAGTCAATTCTTGGTTTCTTAATAAAGTTTTTTCTGTTTCCATTTCCCTGATTTCAGTTTTCCCTCTTTTTCTAACTTCTCTAATGGTTGCTGTCTTTTTCTCTTGTCTCTTGCTCCTTTTGGTTTATTTGCTTTGTGTTTTCCAGACTTTCCTTTGGTTCTTTGCAGAATCATAAGGACTTCCTACCTTAACGGGAACCTAGGGGGAAGCTGATTCTTTCTTACTCCCATTTAAAACTATTTTCGACTTCTTCAGCAATAATAATTCCACGTGGAGATAAAAAGAAAAAAGAAACCTCCATAGAATCATAGAAGATAGGAGCAGGAGTAGGCCATTCGGCCCCTCTAGCCTGCTCCGCCATTCAATGCGATCATGGCTGATCATCCAAATTCAGTACCCTGTCCCTGCTTTCTCCCCATATCCCATAGAATTTATTTTTTAACACACTGTTATATCCAACACCCCTCACTGTTGTAACATACTGATACACTCCACACCCCTCACTGTAACACTGATATACGCCACACCCCTCACTATAACACGCTGATATATCCCACACCCCTCAGCGTAACATTGACATCTCCAGAATCTGAAACAAAAATCAGGAAACCCTGGAAATACAGAACAGGTTCATCAGTATCTGAAAAAAGAACAGGCAGGTTAATACTTCAGGTACAAGTGTTTCGGAGAGCGTTCTCAGGAAGGGTCTGTATCCAAAACATTAACCTATGCTTTCAGATGCTGACAGACCTGCTGTAAATTTCCAGCATTTTCTGCTTTTATTAATAATGCTATGTATTTTGAAGGGATCTTGCACTATTGTGCACCCTGGTCCACTCCTCTATCACCCCCAACACCCCTTCCCCTTCGCCCAGCACCTTCCCGTGCAAGCACAGGAGATGCAACACCTGCCCTTTTACCTCCTCCCTTCTCACTGTCCAGGGCCCCAAACACTCCTTCCAGGTGAAACAGCGATTTACTTGTACTTCTTGCAATTTAGTATACTGTATTCGCTCCTCACAATGCGGTCTCCTCTACATTGGGGAGAACAAACGCAGATTGGGTGACCGCTTTGCGGAACACCTCTGTTCAGTCCGTAAGGGTGACCCCGAGCTTCCGGTCGCTTGTCACTTTAATTCTCCGCTCCACTCCCATGCTGACCTCTCCGTCCTTGGCTTCTTACACCGTTCCAATGAAGCTCAACATAAGCTCGAGGAACAGCATCGCATCTTTAGATTAGGCACTTTACAACCTTCTGGACTCAACATCGAGTTCAACAATTTCAGACCATAACCTCTGCCCCTATCTGTTTTTTCATTTTTTTTTCTCTCTCTCACATGGCAGCTGTCGATCATTCAGCCATTGCCATTTACACTTCATCTAGAGTCATCTTTTGTTTCTTAACTTGTCCCATTACCATCTCCTTAAGCCTTGCACCATCATCCCTTTTGTCTCTTAATCTCTCCTGCCTTCCATCCTATCACAGAGCTTCCCGTTTGTTCTTTCCTCCCCTCCACCCTTTCCCTGCCCCTACACTTGCTTAAAAACCTGGGGGGAGAAATTCAGTATCGCCCCATTTGGGGCGCAATTATCGGCCGGGCGCAAAGATTAGCGCCTGGCGCTAATTATCGCGTCCGACTGCAAACTTGACTTTTATCGCCCCTGGAGGTGATTGGAGCGCTAAATCAGGCGCTACATATCTGTCTTAAGGTGCAAAGACCGAGGAGCAAGGCGCTAACTCAGAGCGCTGGCGAAGCTCATGTGATGTCAGTCAGCAATGGAACACAGACACAATGGCGCCGGCCAGTTCTTAAAGGGGAGGGTTGATCTTGCTTTCCATCCACATCCTGCTCATTGCAGCCTTGAATCTCAGCCTGGAGAGACCTGTACATCAAATCTGCTGGAAAGAACAATGGAGAGGCCCAGTGAAAGAGCTCAGAGTGCAACCCCCACAGTCTCTTCTAAATCGATACAAGGAAGGGCAAATCAAAATGAACCTGCAAAGTGCTGCTCAGTACCCAAAACTCCTTCACACAGCGTTGAATCTCTCCAGAAGTCTCTCTCTCTCTCAGAATGCGTGGTTCAAAAATGTCATCAACAAAAAAAGGCAGGAAGCGGTCGCCTTTAAATAGCGCTCCCCCAGTCCCTTCCTGACTGCAAAACGCTCCCCTCAACCTGTCATTGCTAGCGGCAGGCGGTAAGGCAGGGGGCGCCACTCAATATCCGCTCCAGGACGCGACCGGGGCGTTGCGCACTCGACTGACGTCATGATCTGCCGGCGCAGGAGATCGTGGCGGTAGTGTTTAGCGCCGCCGCAAAATGTCTAGTTAATTTCGCGAGCGGCGCAAACATCACCGCGCCCGGGTGCTAGTTGCTTTGTGCCCCAATAGCGCCCTCTTAAGGCGCTAACGGGAGCCGCAACCAACTGAATTTTCCCCCCTGTTCTATCTCCAACTTTTTCCAGTTCTGATAAAGGGTCATCGACCTGAAATGTTAACTTTGTTTCTCTCTCCACAGATGCTGCCTGACCTGCAGTGTATTTCCAGCATTTTCTGTTTATATTTCAGATTTCCAGCATCCGCAGTACTTTGCTTTTGCACTATTGTATTTGATTTTTCTTTGAACTCTGAGTTTCACTTTGATAAGTTGCTTTCTGTATAGTCATTTTCTTATCTTTGTAAAAATGCAGACCTGTCAAGTATGATGAATTAATTTTAATAGTCATTCACGCACTTACCAAAAAAAGCTTTTAACAAACTAACGTAGCCCAGCTTTTAAAAAAAGTAGAAGCTTGCTTAATTTCCATTTCAAAGATACTTAGAGAAAGAGAAAACTTATATAGCACATTATTACATCCCAAAGTTCTTCACAACCAATGGATTACTTCCAAAGTTTAGTCACTGTTATATAGGCAAAAATGGAAGCTAATTTGTGTACAGCAAATCCTATAACAGCAAATGAGATGAATGGCTATTTAATCTGTTTTTGGTGATGTTGGTTGAGGGAAGAATATTGACCAGGACACCAGAAGAACTCCCTACTCTTCTTTGAAAGATGCAATAGGGTCATTTACATTCACCTACATAGTTGAATGGCTTTGGTTTAACATTACATCCAAAGGGTTGAATTTTGCCGGCGCTCAGGGCGGATTCGGAGGCGGGTTCGCTGTCAAAATGGCAGTGATTGACAGCGGGGTGGACGTCCGCTCTGAACCCGCCTCCTTGTTAATTTCCCAAATGCCGGCTCTGCCTGCGGTTTGGAGACCCGGCACTAAGCCACGGGTCAGGCAATTGAGATACTTAAGAAGGTATTTAAGCAGCATTTTACCAGGTCCTAATGATTTTTCCATGTTTTTACGAGATTCTCGGTGTTCGGGGATTGCGTCAGGTAAGTGTGTCGGGTTCTCAATGACTCTGCATTGTTGTGAATAGTTGACAGCTGCAAAAGTGGTATAAAAGCTACCATTTCACAGCTGTTCAATTTCCAATCTTAGAGGCTGGAGCCTTCAGGATTTGGAATACACTTTTCAGCTTTATGGAGGTTTGAAGTGTTTGGAGCAAACTCTCTATCCAGTATCACCGCCTTGGAGCAACCTCTCTCACCATTGACAGATCGCTTCTATCATCGCAACTTCACCTGCCATCTATTCCATCAGCATCGGTGCCCTTGAAAAAAATCTCACCTTGGTCTTGAGATTCCCACCACGATCAGCCCCAACACCAGCATCACCAGGCACACCAGCAGCACCATCAACAGTACCAACCTTCTCTGCAATCACCTGATGCTGCACAGGACACAGGGCATCAGCACCTGAGCACATAGCTGCCCGGGAGGCCAGGGATGTCCTCACCATGGCTGCCACATGATGCACCAGGTTGGCACCACCCCACACCACCACCATAAAGCATCTCTACAATGCCCAAGCCATTCCTTTCACACTCATCACCATTATGTCTCACCATTCATTGCAACTCACTAAGCCACTGCCAAAGGTGCACACAGATCTGTCCAAGAATGCAAAGTGTTGAAAATAAAGATTTCAATGTTTGACAGCACATTAACAGAAACTTTACATGAACATTGGCGATAACACCCAACTGCCTACCCTTGTGTGTTGATAGTTGGTATGATTGGACAAGGATGAGGGTGAGTGTGAGGGGTGGCTAGTGAGATGAGGAAGTGATAATGTAGATAGAGAGGGATGGGTGGAGATGCAAGGTAAGTTGGTGTGAGTAAGGATGTGCAGGAGTAGGGTAGGGAAGGCAGAATGATGGGGATGTGATGAGTGGCACAGCAGGATGAGGTTGAGTGTGGCTTTGCAGTAACGTTTTGTGATCTACTGAGATCATGGAAAGGTTTGTGCCACTGCAGCCTGGTCCTCCTGACAACATCCCTGCTTGTGCACTCCTGTGCAATGTGCAACCAGGCTGCGTTGGTCTCCTGAGGAGGTCTTTTGGGCCCATTGAAAGGGAAGAGAACCTCCCTGCATGCTGTGACTCCCTCCCTGGGCAAGACGGTGGCATAGTGGTTAGCACTGTTGCCTCACAGCGCCAGGGACCCGGGTTCGAATCCGGCCACGGGTGACTGTCTGTGTGGAGTTTGCACATTCTCCCTGTGTCTGCGTGGGTTTCCTCCGGGCGCTCCGGTTTCCTCCCACTGTCCAAAGATGTGCGGGTTAGGTTGATTTGGCTATGATAAATTGACCCTTAGTGTTAGGGGGATTAAATATGTGGGGTTACGGGGATAGGGTGGGATATGTGTCGGTGCAGGCTCGATGGGCCGAAATGGCCTCTATCTGCACTGTGGGGATTCTGTGATAATATGGAGGGAGTCATGGGAGAGCCTGGGTGCAGCCGTGCACCCCTGTGCAGTGCTTGTCAGTGTTTGCAGCACCTCAATGCTGTAGAACACTGACAGCACAACTGTCAAAATGATTGTGGACGTGGTCCCTTTAAGGAAACCGGCTGATGATGCATCATCAAATGCCGTCATCAGACCCGCTTCCTAATAATTGGCCGGGAACCTCGCAGGGCTGGTTTAACAAGCCCCATCAACGGAAAATATTGTTGGAGGCTGGGATCGAGACAGATGCGGGGCCACAGACGTCGCCCGCCATGGACCCGCCAAGGTTGGAAAAATCCAGCCCAGAAGGCAAACTCTCTGCCAATGCAGGACTCTCTCTGTGCTATGTTGAAATGTCACCCTAGATTATATAGCCAAGTCTTGGGAGTGAGGCTTGAATCACAATTTTCTAGTTCAGAAATGAGAGTACTACTAAATAACCAAGCTGACACTTAATTAGAAGTTAGAATGGCCTCCAAAGCTCAATGATAAATAGACACTAAATTTACCTTCGATAGAATCAGGTTGCACACAGTTCCAGACACATTTATTCTTTACTTTCAAGTCTTGGAGGTCATTGAAACTTCCTGTTTCAACATCATGAATATTATATACCATAAAGGTTTGGTTTATTATTTGTTCTAAAAGACAGTCTTCAATCTAAATTACTAGCAAGAAAGGATATCACTCTTAGTACAGTGATGAAAACCCCATGTACTTTGTGGTTGCCGTTGAAATTTCTCCCCCTCCCCAAGAGGATGTGTGTGTGTGGGGGTGGTGGGGTCCTGTAAATAGACTAGTCCCACCTTAGGTACTACGCTGGAACTGTTTTTTGTGAGGAATGTGAGCATGACTTTTGAGACAACTCGCACTCATATCTCTCTGTGATTTAGAAGTTTGCCTCCACTCAGTAATCTCCACAGCTCAGTGCAAGTACACAGCCATCAATCCGTGTCGCACCACTCCAGGGGGCAGCTCATTGACAACTGTAAATAAATGTGCCAACATAATATTCCCTCTTCCACCGCCCCCGCCACCCATGTAATATCTCAATATTGTGTGCTGTGACCTCCCTGAGCCTTTTGGTGGAATTTTAACCCTACCCGCCCAGCACAGAAATTGGGCAGTTAAAATCGCCCAGGTTATTTCCCCACCCTAGAGTCACCGGGCACTGGCTCTTTGCGATTTTAACCTGCTGGACTGAACAGGCAGCAAAGACACCTGTCCAAAGCTGGCAGGGTCTTTTTTTACATATGCATGTCAGGTCCCAATGATGTAATTGGGAAATGACAGCAATTTTAACTCGGCGGAATGAGCAGGAATCCGCTGCGAGGAAGAGGATCAAAAAAGGGCCAAAATGGTAAATTTGGCATTTTTTTTTACTTTCCAGGAATAGTATGGACTCATTTCTGATGCAGATCTGACATAATGCCTAGAAATAGTGGGGACATCTATACAATGTCATCCGCCCATCATTACAATATTGAAATGAAGCTCCTATCTCTTTCTGGTAGGAGCTTCTGTTCCATTCAGAATGCTCCGTGCACATTGCAGATGCAGATTTAGCATTACTGATATCTGTCTATATTTATGCTCGATTGCACTCCTTTATGGGGCAACATGAAGCTGAAAATCTACCCTGAGTTCTCCACAACGACAGAGTGCTATGAGACAGAAGTGAATTATATATTATGCAAGGGACGGCCCTGACAGTTGATCCTGACACTTACCTGGTCTTGGTAGGCAGCCTCTGGGGCACGCGATTTTCCACCGCTTCCCACCGACCTCCCACCTAGAACCGCATTGAATTTTTTATTTACAGAAACTGTTTCTGTTTTTCATGCCTGAAATTTTGTAATAATTCTTTGTGTACATAGAAATTGGGATACAAAGATAGAATAAAGGAATGAAAACAGAAAGATGCATTCATGCCACGAATTCAACAAGAAATTAAATCCATGCAAACTCATTTTATAACAGAGACCTACAATTATATTTCGTACAAGAAACGTAAACAACAGTTAAAATTGAATTACAAATGATTGTTCACACAAAACAGAAATATCGTTTGATGTAATTCTTGGAGCCACACTGTTCAAACCAAAGTACAGGTTGGAAAGCGTATGATTACCTATCGTTCAGTCAAAGTGATGCCTTAGTCATCTTTAATGTAACAACATTCTTACACTCAAAATGAAGCAGGTCTTGCCTTTGAAAAAAATGTTCTTACTGGGAGTTTTGTGACACTGATTATTACTGCTAACAACATACAAACATGTCCTAAGCCTCAATGTCCCTGCAAAGATTTAGCACTTTTTTTTTAAAGCAATCGGCACAAAACTTTCTTTTTTGTACTTAAGATGAAAGCAGGATCAATTTTTGCGATAGTAGATTATTAAATATTTGCTCTGATAGCTGAATAAGTTTTTGTCCTATGTTAGCTGAAAACAAAGTTTTCCCACATGATAAAATGCTGTGGAGTCAGCCACCTTGGCAGCAGTAATGTGTGTGCCTTAGCCTTCTGGTCACTGGTGAACATTTAGCTGCCCAGGATGCAGTGTGTGCTACACCTCCTACTGGCTGAACTGTGGAGCAGCAAATGCACAACTGAAAAGTCTTGTTTATGCAAGTTAAAGCTCCCATAACCTACACAACACTCTATGATTTAACTTAATTCTATTTTCTGTCTAAGGTATTTTTTATTTGACTTACAGTACATCAGTTTACAAATTATTGCCTTTTTCATAAGAACATAAGAAATAGGAGCAGGAATAGGCCACTCGAGCCTGCTCCGCCATTCAATAAGATCATGGCTGATCTTGGGCTCAAAGCCACTTCCCAGCCCACTCCCCATAACCCTTCACTCCTTTATCTTGCAAAAATCTGTCTATCTCCACCTTAAATGTATTTAATGACCCAGCCTCCACAGCTCTCTGGGGCAGAGAATTCCACAGATTTACGACCCTCTGAGAGAAGAAATTCCTCCTCATCTCAGTTCTAAAAGGGCGACCCTTTATTCTGAAACTATGCCCCCGCGTTCTAGATTTCTCCACGAGGGGAAACATCCTCTTTGCATCTACCTTGTCGAGCCCCCTCAGTATCTTATATGTTTCAATAAGATCACCTCTCATTCTTCTAAATTCCAATGAGTATAGGCCCAGCCTGCTCAACCTTTCCTCATAAGTCAACCCCCTCATCTCTGGAATTAACCTAGTGAATCGTCTCTGAACTGCCTCCAATGCAAGTATATCCTTCCTTAAATAAGGAGACCAAAACTGTACGCAGTACTCAAGGTGTGGTCTCACCAATACCCTGTACAGTTGTAACAGGACTCCCCTGCTTCTATCCTCCAACCCCTTTGAAATAAAGGCCAACATTCCATTTGCCTTTTTGATTACTTGCTCTACCTGTATGCTAACTTTTTGTGTTTCATGCAGAAGGACCCCCAGATCCCTCTGAACTGTAGCCTTTTGTAATCTCTCTCCATTTAAATAATAATTTGCTTTTTTATTTTTCCTGCCAAAGTGTATAACCTCGCACTTTCCCACATTATACTCCATCTGCCAAATGTTTGCCCACTCACTTAGCCTGTCTATATCCCTTTGCACAACTTGCTTTCCCACCCATCTTTGTATCATCCGCAAACTTGGCTACATTACACTCAGTCCCTTCATCCAAGTCATTAATGTAGATTGTAAATAGTTGAGGCCCCAGCACCAATCCCTGTGGCACCCCACTAGTTACCGTTTGCCAACTGGAAAATTACCCATTTATCCTGACTCTCTGCTTTTTGTTAGTTAGCCAATTCTCTATCCATGCTAATATATTACCCCCAATTCCGTGAGCTCTTATCTTATGCAGTAACCTTTTATGTGGCACCTTATCGAATGCCTTCTGGAAATCCAAATTCACCTTTGTCCACCCTGCTCGTTACCTCCTCAAAGAACTCCAGTAAATTTGTTAAACATGATTTCCCTTTCATAATACCATGCTGACTCTGCTTGACTGCATTATGATTTTCCAAATGCCCTGCTACTACTTCCTTAATGAAGGACTCCAGCATTTTCCCAACGACAGATGTTAGGCTAACTGATCTATAGTTTCCTGCTTTCTGTCTCCCTCCTTTCTTAAATAGGGGTGTTACATTTGCGGTTTTCCAATCTGCTGGGACCTCTCCAGAGTCCAGGGAATTTTGGTATATTGCAACCAAAGCATCCACTATCTCTGCAGCCACTTCTTTTAAGACCCTGGGATGCAGGCCATCTGGTCCAGGGGACTTGTCATCTTTTAGTCCCATTATTTTACCAAGTACTAGTTCCTTAGTGATAGTGATTGTCTTTAGTTCCCCCCTCCCTGTGGCCCCTTGATTATCCATTATTGGGATGTTGTTAGTGTCTTCTACCGTGAAGACAGATACAAAATATTTGATCAGAGTCTCTACCATTTCCCCGTTCCCCATTATTAATTCCCCAGTCTCATCCTCTAAGGGACCAACGTTTACTTTAGCTACCCTCTTCCTTTTTATATACCTGTAGAAGCTCTTACTATCTGTTTTAATGTTTCTTGCCAGTTTACTCTCATAATTCATCTTCTCTCTCTTTATATTTTTAGTCATCATTTGCTGGTTTTAAAAATTTCCCAATCCTCTGGTCTCCTACCAATCTTGGCAACATTGTATGCCTTCATTTTCAATTTGATACCACCCTTTACTTCCTTAGTTAGCCACGGATGGTGCTCCCTTCTCTTAAAATCTTTCTTTCTCACTGGAATATATTTTTGTTGAGAGTTATGAAATATCTCCTTAAATGTCTGCCACGGCATTGCAACTGTCTTACCCTTTAATTTATTTTTCCAGTCCACTTTAGCCAGTTCTGCCCTCATGCCATTGTAATTGCCTTTGTTTAAGATCAGGACACTGGTTTGAGATACAACTTTCTCACCCTCCAACTGAATTTGAAATTCAACCATGCTATGATCACTCTTTCCTAGAGGATCCTTTACTATGAGATCATTTATTAATTCTGTCTCATTACACAGTACCAGATCCAGGATAGCCTGCTCCCTGGTCAGTTCCATTATATACTGTTCTAGGAAACCATCCCGGATGCACTCTATGAACTCCTCCTCAAGGCTACCATGGCCAATTTGATTTGTCCAATCAATATGGAGATTAAAATCACCCATGATTATTACCGTACCTTTTTTACAGGCCTCCATTATTTGTTGATTTCTACAGTATTGCTACTGTTCGGGGGCCTATAGACTACGCCCACCAGAGACTTTTTCCCTTTATTAATTTTTATCTCCATCCAAACCGATTCTACATCTTGATCTTCTGAGCCAATATCACTTCTCACCACTGCACTGATCCCATCCTTTACCAACAAAGCCACCCCACCTCCCTTTTCTTTCTGTCTATCCTTCCGAATTGTCAAATAACCTGGAATATTCAGTTCCCAGCCCTGATCACCTTGCATCCACGGTTGTATTACAAATCAAATGCATAGATTGAGACCAATTGTTCACTACTGCAATATAATATTTATTAATATTTTAACGTGGATTATTTACAGTGCTGCCATCATCTATATCTGGGTGATTATATTTGGAGAGCTAGCATTTTGATACCACCTGATCTCCAGCAGCCTTGAGATAAACATGTTGGAGGCACTTCTCATAACTGGAGTCCATTCATTACTTGGTCTTTCTTACATTGGCACAGAACCAAGAGTCCAAAATACGAGCTGCAGAGATACATGCTGTTACCTGGGAACATGCATTAACCCTCCAGGAAAGCCAGCTCCTCTCCAATGCGTCCCAACTCCAAGTCAGCTTCGGCTTCCGGAGAATTCTACCTCTGATCAGTAATCCCGTTAATATTGCAAATAAATGTGCTGTCCAATTTGTTTTCGTTGTTTAAACTTGGGGATTGTCTCAAAAGCTCCCATTCCTATCACAGATCTATTATATTTAGCGTACATGGTCGATGATTATGATCCCTTTCGTTTCATAACGGTAAGTGAAAACAGGGCTCTTTTTTCCTGCTTTTAAAAAGCCAAGCAGTTCTTTTTTAAAAATATAATAAATTATTGAGGAAACAAAAGCACTTCAAATATTAAAGACAGCTCCACCTGGGAATGTCCAGCCCAGCATTTCAACAGCTGCTCCACAATGTGCTCAATACGCCTAGTTTCCTTGTGCCACTGCTCAATAACACAAAATTTCAATTTTCCTGCATTTTTTTTCTTTATCATTTCATTTATTACAACTCTAGGTTTGTTCATCTTCCAAAGCACTTGACTTTTTAACTTCCCATTTGTGCTGTTGCCCCAATGAGACCGCAGTAACATTGACAAGTCAAAATGTACAAAACATTCCTGAAAAGCATTACTGTTAATGCTATCTGGGTATTTCAGTGACCGAAGCACAAATGCCTGATTTTTTTCCGAAGAGAGCTATAGGGAAGTATTTATTATGACCGGTGTGCAAGTGATAGACTGTATACATGCTGCACATACAGCTCAATAGCAAAATACTGCGGACGCTGGAATCTGGAAAAACTCAGCAGGCCAGGCAGCATCTGTGGAGAGAGAAACAGAGTCAACGTTTCAGGTCTGTGACCCTTCGTGGGGTCACACACCGACGAAGGGTCACAGACCTGAAACGTTGACGCTGTTTCTCTCTCCACGGATGCTGCATATACAGCTACTGGATGTGTACTGGCAACTTGGGCGCGGAGGAGTGGATATAGGCTCGTATCCACTTCGCCTAAATTACTCTCACCCAATTTCCCAGTTTCACCAGAGTTGATTGATGGTATGAAGCCACCACCAGGGATGTGGAGTACAGTATGCCTGCTGAATTAGAGTAGATCGGAGAATTTAATGCCAATTTATCTCTATTGGGTATGCCTGACTGTCACTACCACACGACGAGACTCTGGAGTAAGTTATGTATGTGACATTAGCAACAAATGTGTTAACAGGTTTGTTTGAAATTCTACTATTTTAACAAAGGCCATAATCTCTTCATTTTTAATGCGCCAACAACTTCTGTTGAAACAGTGGACAAAGAAATTTTACACAAACACATACATTTGTTCATTATAAACCCGCCTGTTTGTATATCTCCGGTTAAATAACTTCAATTAGAATCTTTTGCTCTGAATGTTTTTTGGGTCTGAAACTTCAGAGTGAGGCTCAAGATTGTCGGACCACCAGGGAGTGGGGTGCCATGGAAACAGCTCGGCACTCAAGAGGAGCGCTGGGCTGAGCGATCGCGGCTGGCACCCCGCATAGAATTGTTAAAGGTGGGCGCTAACGAGAGGCGCAAAGCAACCCAATTTCTCCCCCATAATGCCAGAAATGACTGTTGCCAGACTCCAGCCAGTGAACACTTAGCCCATTCATATAACATTTTTCAGTTTGGTATTTTAAGGCAGACATTAAGAAAGAAAGAGCAAACGTACATTTATGTATCACCATTTACATCGCCCAGCATATGCCAAAGTGCTTCACAACCAATGAATTACTTTTTGAACTGTAGTCACTATTGTTATGTAGACAACGTGGCAGCCAAGTTGTGCACAGCAAGTTCCCACAAACAGAAAATCAAACAAAATGAATAACCAGTTAATCTGTTTTTGGCGAGGGTGGCTGAGGGAAGAATAATGGCCAGAGGCACTGGGAGAACTCTCTGCTCTTCTTTGAATAGTGCCACGCAATCTTTTACATCTGCTTAAACAGACAAATCAGTTTAATGCCTCATCTGAAAGACCTCCAACAGTTCAATAATCGCTCACTATTGCCCTGAAGTGTCAGCCTAGATTATGTGCTAGATTATGGGGTTAACACCTATGCTAAAATGGAATGTCATGTGAAGGCATTACACTTATGCCCACTAATATCATCAGCAGGTTACAGTGAGTACAGAGACGGTTAAGTATTTGATCATACTGTTTGGATAGGGTGCCAGAGGTACTTTCCAAAGAACTAACAACCCTACTTCTGTTGTCTGTAACATGGAAACACTATAAATTAACAGAATCAGTTTAATATGTTTGTCACAGTCTTTAGAAGTTTATAGCCCAAAAACACAAACTGTACTACACCATCAAACAAACAAAAAAATCAAGAAAACTGTATCTGATGCAGCAAAGTTAAAATTCTGATGTGCAATAAACATATTCATAATCAAGAAGGAATATTCTGTTGGCAGCAATTTACTAATTTCCTTCTCAAATTTGCTCTTGAACACTGCTTTGCTTTTTACAACGATTTCCTGTGTCCTTGGAGTGACACAGACGAGTAACGAAGGAACCGTGTCGGTGGTGAACCCAACCATATGACAGAAGGAGGCCATTCCACTCATCATATCTTTGTCAGCGCTTTGCTGGAGCAATCCAAAGATAATCCTACTGCCTTGTTCTCTCCCCATAGCCCTATATCATCTTCTGCTTGAAATGTTTATCCACTTTTCACTTAAAAGACATAATAGTCTCTGCCTTTATTATTCCCTGCGGCAAAGTAATCCATGCTTCAACAACGCTCTGTATACGAACATTTCTCCTAACCTTTCTCCTCACTTTCAGTGATAATTTTAAGTGAAGAACCCTCCTCACTGACTTCCCAACCAGAACAAACAATCTTTCCCTTTTCACCCTTCATAAATTTAGAAACCTTTCTTAAATCTCCTCTTAGCATTCTTTGCTCCAATGGCATTCGACCAATAACTCACATGTTTCCTCATAGCTGGTACCATGCTGGTGAATCTACCCTGTACATTCTGCATAGCTTTAATGTCCTTTCTATAATGGGGTTCCCAAAACTATAGGCAGTATTCTAACGATGGTCTAACCATCTGATAAATTTCTCATTACCTGGGGCTGGAGAGGGCTTGGCAGTTACGCCCAGGATAGGGGAGGGAGGCAGGAAAATGGAGCGGGATTCTGCCACACTTCAACTGGACCTTGAAATTCCAGTCATGGGAGCCATGGGCAGCTCTTGCATCCACATCCCCCTCCACACCCCCACCCCACCCTGTTAAGGGGACATGTCAGGGGAGTACCCAAATTTCTCAGAAAATTCTTCCCTTTACACTCTTGAGTCGAACTCACACCAGTGGAGACCTGGAATAAAACCCTTTGGGCGCGAAATCCGGTTACGCCCCGTTTGGGGGTGGTAACCAAGTTAAGGCCGGACATTTAGCGGCCGGCGCGGAAGTCCCACTCCAGCTGCTAAATTCGGCTTACCGGCCCACACAGGAAGTGGAGCGCAATGTCGGGCGGTAACCGAGGCGATGTCGGGGCGTGTTCGGCAGGGCTCCACGGGGCACTGCCGCGTTTCAACACCCCTCCCCTTCAGTTAAAGGGGAGGGCCATTGCGCACTCTGCAGGGTCTCTGATGGTCCGCACTAGGCCACCAGGGCAGCGTGGTGCCACGGCCGCAGCCCGGTGCCGAGACGCGGTGCCGGGCTGCGTGATGGCGTCCAGGACCACGCCACGGCAAACCACGGAGGGCCAAATTGGAGGTCGGCCAAAAAAAAAAAATCGGGTAGCGCCTCAGAAACGCCCCGCCAAATTTCTCGGGAGGCGCATTTTTTGACCCCCCGGGCGATAAGCCCTTTGCGCCCCGTTAGCGCCCCCCAGAGGCACTAACGGCAGCCGCAAAGGAGCCGAATTTCTAGCCCTTTGAGTCCTTCTAAAGGCCCCAAATCTTTACTAGAGTAAGTTACTCGATCCTGGAGGGGATCAATTCCAGAGAAAGAAAATTAAAGAGGGGAAGAATTAAAAACAAAATGCTTTGATTTGGGCCGCCGGAGGACTCTGCTCTACATTAGAAGGGCAAATCCACTCAGGTCGGAGAGTTCGATGCTGATGCAGCTTTGCAGGCATTGGCTATGCAAATAAGCCTGTCTCCAGAAAAAGCCTTGGGCAAGGACAGGCGGAGGTTCCACTCTGGGGCACCTACATTGGCAGAATGGGGTGCCAGGAATTTCCAGGCCACGGCTCTATTTATAAAACTCAAAATGCCATTGCCTTTTTGTGCTTTATGACTCTATCGAGTAGCAATACCCACAAAAACTGATAACTTTCACGAGTTCACTCTAAATATCAAAAAAAAGCAGCTATTTTGAGATGGATGAGGTGTGAGATAGTCATACAGTGGTTTATCTAAGTCTACCACATTTGGGACTTCAACCTCACACTGAAGCACTCATCTTATACAATGCAGTTGCAGAATGTAAACAGGACGTCAAAATTCAGATTTTTCCATGCTGTGATTTGAAGGCATTGCTAGTTATTAGGATTACTAAAATGTAAGCCTTATCTCAGTGGTAGCACTCACACGTCTGAGTCACCAGGTCATGAGTTCAAACCTCACTGCAGAGACTTAAGCACACAATGTAGGCTGGCATTTCAGTGCAGTACTGAGGGAGTGCAACACTGTCAGAGGTGCTGTCTTTCAGATGAGATGTTAAATCAAGTCTGTCTTCCTTGGTGAATGTAAAAAAATGTATAGAACTATTTAAAAAGTAGAGAGTTCTCCTGGCTAAAATTTATAATTCAACCAACATCACTAAAAGTATTATCTGGTCATCTATCTCTCTGATGTTTGTGGGATCTTCCTGTACAAAAATCCCAGGAGGTGGGTTGGCAAGGCTGGCAGCCTCTGATGTAACCTGATTTGCAGGTTTTACAGTGGGCGGCTAGGTTTTCCAAGCCTCGGGAAACCCGGCACCTGATGTGAGGCGAGGACAGCTTCAGGGAGAAGGTAAGTGCCTTCACACCACTGCTTGTGGGCCACGAGGAGCAGGAGTGCTTCCCCCCGGCCCCCCACGGGATTGGACCTCCGCCTCCCCGAGATCGGGTATCGGACCCACACCCCCGGAATCCAGGATCGGATTAACCCCGCCCCCCCTCCCCGGGGTCGGAGATCGGAGCTACCTGCTCCTGTGGCCAGCTCCGGAGTGCTCCCTGTCCGACTGAAAGCCAAGTCTGTCAATCAGGCTTACTTCCGGGCGGGGTACCTGTCAGGGCCAAAAGACGCACACTGTGGAGTTAAAACTTTACAGCATGCAAGGAAACCCAGACATCCAAGTATCCCATCTGAAATCACCCCCCTCCCTCGCACCTATGTAACCTGCCCCTGTTAATATCCAGGCCTGCGTGTCTCAGTGAAGATTCGTCAATCTGATTGGGTGAGGAGAGTTGCTACTCAAAAGCCCATAAAAGGTCTGTGAGCAGCTGTAAGTGTAATGAACGGCGAGTCTCGTTCATTCGTCACTGATTGAAAAATCCAGTCCATTATCAAATCTCATCATTATTAAGTCATCATTTAATTTTGTTTTCAGTATTTTATCATGATCTATGCACTGAAGTGGTCATGTGCACTTATGGATGCCTTCCGAGAGTCCACATCCCTTCGCAGATTTTTTTAAATATTCATTACTCGTGCCTTGCAGATGGTGGAAAGGCTTTGGGAAGTCAGGAGGTGAGACACTCACTGCAGAATACCCAGCCTCTGACCTGCTCTTGTTGCCGCAGTATTTATGTGGCTGGTCCAGTTATGTTTCTGGTCAATGGTGACCCCCCAGGATGTTGATGGTGGGGGATTCGGCGATGGTAATACCGTTGAATGTCAAGGGGTGGTAGTTAGACTCTCGCTTGTTGGAGATAGTCATTCCCTGGCACTTGTGTGGCGCGAATGTTACCTGCCACTTATCAGCCCAAGCCTGAATGTCGTCCAGGTCTTGCTGTATATGGGCATGAACTGCTTCATTATCCGAAGAGTTCTGAATGGCACTGAACACTGTGCAGTCTTCAGCGAACATCCCCATTTCTGACCTTATGTTGCAGGGAAGGTCATTGATGAAGCAGCTGAAGATGGTTGAGCCGAGGACACTTCCCTGAGGAACTCCTGCAGCAATGTCCTGGGGCTATGATGATTGACCTCCAACCACCACAACCATCTTCCTTTGTGCTAGGTATGACTCCAGCCAGTGGAGAGTTTTCCCCCAGATTCCCATTGACTTCAGTTTTACTAGGGCTCCTTGATGGCACACTCGGTCAAATGCTGGCTTGATGTCAAGGGCAGTCACTCTCACCTCACCTCTGGAATTCAGCTCCTTTGTCCATGTTTGGACCAAGGCTGTAATGAGGTCGGGAGCCGAGTGGTCTTGGCGAAACACAAACTGGGCATCAGTGAGCAGGTAATTGGTGAGTAAGTGGTGTTTGATAGCACTATCGATGACACCTTCCATCACTTTGCTGATGATTGAGAGTAGACTGATGGGGCGGTAATTGGCCGGATTGGATTTGCCCAGCTTTTTGTGGACAGGATATACCTGGGCAGTTTTCCACATTGTCGGATAGATGCCAGTGTTGTAGCTGTACTGGAACAGCTTGGCTAGAGGCGCGGCTAGTTCTGGAGCACAAGTCTTCAGCACGACAGCCGGGATGTTGTCAGGGCCCATAGCCTTTGCTGTATCCAGTGCGCTCAGCCATTTCTTGATATCACATGGACTAAATCGAATTGGCTGAAGACTGGCTTCTGTGATGGTGGGGACCTCAGGAGGAGGCCGATATTGATCATCCACTCGGCACTTCTGGCTGAAGATGGTCGCAAACGATTCAGCCTTGTCTTTTGCACTCATGTGCTGGGCTCCACCATCAATGAGGATGGGGATATTCATGGAGCCTCCTCCTCCTGTTAGTTGTTTAATAGTCCACCACCATTCACGACTGGATGTGGCAGGACTACAGAGCTTTGATCTGCTCCGTTGATTGTGGGATCTCTTAGCTGTGTCCATAGCATGCTGCTTCCACTTTTTAGCATGCATGTAGTCCTGTGTTGCAGCTTCCCCAGGTTGGCACCTCATTTTTAGGTATGCCTGGCGCTGCTCCTGGCATGCTCTTCTACACTCCTTATTAAATCAGAGGTTACAGATTGTGGTGGAATACAATTCTGCTGCTGCTGATGGCCCACAGCGCCTCATGGATGCCCAGTTTTGAGCTGCTAGATCTGTTCTGAATCTATCCCATTTAGCACAGTGGTAGTGCCACACAACACAATGGAGGGTGTCCTCAGTGTGAAGAGAGGACTTCGTCTCCACAATGACTGTGCGGTTGTCACTTTACCAATGCTGTCATGGACAGATGCATCTGCGACAGGTAGATTGGTGAGGATGAGGTCAAATAGGTTTTTCCCTCGTGTTGGTTCTCTCACCACCTGTCGCAGGCCCAGACTGGCAGCTATGTCCTTCAGGACTCGGCCAGCTCGGTCAGTAGTGGTGCTAACGAGCCACTCTTGGTGATGGACATTGAAGTCCCCCACCCAGAGTACATTCTGTGCCCTTGCTTCAAAAAGTGCTTCTTCCAAGTGGTGTTCAACATGGAGGAGTACTGATTCATCAGCTGAGGAAGGGTTGTTGGTGGTAATCAGCAGGAGATTTCCTTACCCATGCTTGACCTGAAGCCATGAGACTTCACGGGGTCCGGAGTCAATGTTGAGGACTCCTAGAGCCACTCCTTCCCAACTGTAATACACTGTGCCGCCACCCCTGGTGGGTCTGTCCTGCCAGTGGACAGGACATACCCAGGGATGGTGATGGAGGAGTTTGGGACATTGGCTGAAAGGTATGATTCTGTAAGTATGACTATGTCAGGCTGTTGCTTGACTAGTCTGTGGGACAGCTCTACCTAACTTTGGCACAAGTCTCCAGATGTTGGTGAGGAGGACTTTGCAGGGTTGACTGGGCTGGGTGTGCCGTTGTCGTGTCCATAGCCGGTGCCGAGGTTGATGCCAGGGTGGTCCGTCCGGTTTTATTCTTGTTGTTTTTCGTAGCGGTTATTTTACAACTGAATGGCTTGCTAGGCCATTTCAGAGGGCAGTTAAGAGTCAACCACATTGCTGTGGGTCTGGAGTCACATATAGGCTAGACCAGGTAAGGACAGCAGATTTCCTTCCCTAAAGGACATTAGTGAACCAGATGGGTTTTTATGACAATCCGATAGTTTTATGGTCACCATTACTGATACTAGCTTTTTATTCCAGGTTAATTTATATCTCAGCTGATTTACTGAGAACTGAAAGTGCAGCCAGAGGAGTCATTATTCATTAGAAAATTCAGTGGTGAGTGGCACAGTGCCTCTCTACTCCACGGCATAACGCTCACTGTGGGGTTATGCCTGTCATTTCTTGGACCATGTCTGCATTGTCAGCAAAAGGTGTAGACAAGCCCTTACTGAGAGGGAGGGAGGGAATTCACACTATTCTGCTTGACACAGCTTGTAGCAGCTTAGTGTTATAATGAAAGCCAAGAGTAGGTCACCTTCTCCCCCCCTGGCAGCAAATGTTGCACAACATGGAGGGGAGATTTTTTTTAAAAAATGAAACCTTCAGCAAACAAGATCGAGTTTCCACATAGACAATAAATTCCGGTGTGTATGTCACAAATTTGTGCAGATTTTTACAACCTGCGAGACTGGGGACAAGTCTGCAGAATTGTGATTTTTGTCAGCCAGCCACCTAGCTTAAAAACTGTGAGCGCAACCGTTACATCAGTACACCCGAGGTTATCTCTGTGAAACATTACTTCTTGCACAAATACATGATGAAAATCACAGATACTCTGCAGAAGCTATTGTGGGCAAGCCTAACTGCAGCTTTCTGCTACTGAATAGGTTAACTGGTAATTAAATACCTGGTAGAGTTAACCAATCCCCACCCCCCCAAAAATAATCTTAAGTTGTAATGTTTACCATAGGGTATAAAATGGTACTAAATCTGTAAGCCAGGAGAAGGGATAATCTGTATGGGAAGGACTGTAGTCTGCATGTGTGTTATTAAAGAGTCCTGAAATTCAGTATGTGAAGTACAGCTCACCATAGAGAATGCTGTTGCTTCAAAGTACTGCAATGCAGTGCTTGCAAAATTCCTGCATAGTGCAGAGCATGCTCACTGATTTTCGACTGATTAAAGAATACATTCCAACTCTGATAAAATCACCTTCAGCAATAGCTAAGAAAAACCTTGATATTGATAAGTGACAAATAATATAACAGATGAAAGGATACACATTGAATGGATTTTTTTGCTTCTCGGCAAGGTGACCTTGAATGGGCCTTTGGCACTGACAGGGAACTTACAGAGAGAAAGAAAAATCATTTATTAAAAATATTCTATCAAGATTTCAGCACAATTTTGTTTCTCTACTGATTTTGTTCTATTACGCTGTAAGAAATAAAACGGATTGCACTTTTCCTAAATTAATCATGAAGTGCAATAACTAACTGTTATGGGAAAACAAGGTCACATTAAAAGCAAGATTAATTTTGAAGTGTCTTCTTTGAAACTTGTCCCTTTAATCTTCAGGTTTCTTTTTTTTGAAAATTTCTCCATAACATCATACTGCCTCACTATATTGTGCAAAAAGAAAACATTACAGACTAAGAGACATACAGAGGAAATTCAAATTTGTTTTTACAGAGACTGAGGGAGCATAAGCAAGCGACTGGATTTTGCCACCCAAATGATGGTAATACATTTCCCACAGAGAGAGAGAGAGAAAATAAACATTATTCTGGGAGCAAAAATAGTACATCTCCCCAGCATAAGCTTCAATTGTTAACATCACAGCCACGTAGCAAGGCTTCACTGCTCCTGTTTGATGCCAGTACAAACCTGACTGAACTGAACAGAGCACAAGTACCCACAGTTATTATTTTGCAATTAAAATAATACCAATGAATATCTCTTCTTGGACATATCAGCAGTGCAATTGCATTCATAGGGCAGGAGTTTCTGCTGGTAGATCAGTTTTTTGCAGCGTAATTCGCCCGAAATCGGCCAAACGAGCGCAAAAGATCAAGGAATTTCAAGCGCAAGTTACGTCCAGCACAAATCAAGTTTCCGTGATCTTTTGCGCTGGTTTAAAAGACGTTGTGCTCAAAGGCAGTCCCACCCACAAAATATTCTTTTTATTTTACTAAGGAACTGGCGACTGTACACCAATGTAACTAGTAAATGGTTCTGTGTAGTTTTTAAAGTAATTCTCAGTTACTTAAAATTCGGTTACTCGCAGGTGTTGGACTGGACACCCTGATTAAAAATGCTAATTTTTTTTGTGATAAATCCATTTTCGTAAAACTGCACCAGATTACCACTCTTAAATATATCAAGGAATGCTGCCCAATTGCGCTGGTTCAGGGAAGATCTTACATTCGGCGATATGCAAATGAGCTTTTGCGGAAATTTGAGCAAAAAAACCCCACTTCTTAAGTTTTCAGTGTAATTTGCGTCCGGATCGCCGACCGCCTTCAAAGCGGAAACTCTTGGCCAATGTGTTCGGTGAAGCTTTTCGGGCTTTGTTTGGATAACTTTACCTTTCAACCGCTGTTACCGGCAAACAGACTTTCTGCCCCAGGAGCTCTGTGATGTTTCTGCTGTGGGGGAAGGTGACACTGGTGCTGCTGGATATGAAGGAAATCTTCAATTTGCTGCAGAGGCAGATTTAACAAGATATCTAGATTGATCAAAGGAAGCTGCAGCTGCAGCACCACTCCAAGGCTACATCAACACCCAATGGGCAGTGTATGAGTGTGTTATTGTAAAGGATGTAAAGAAAAGTGTGTTATGTGATTCTCCTATCAGCAAAAGAGCCATGAAATTGACAATGTCCGTTTCTTCATTCAGTAGATTATATCTAGTAAACAAGCAAAAGACAGCGGGGGCGAAATTCCCATCGTTAGCACCACCAGTGGGAGGCGCTGATAGGGCGCAAATGGCTATTCGCCCCCCCGAGGCGCCTCCCGCAAAATTCCGCGGGAGGTTAGTGGCGGCGCTGCCGGGTATCATCCCGATCACGACGTCATCTCCGGGCGCAGCGCCCCGGTAGCGCCCCGGGGGAGAAATTCCACCTCGCGCCCCCCTGCAGCGCCGGCCGATGTTACTGGCTGCTGTAGGGGTCGCGAACAGTGAGGCCGGCCGCTCGCCATTTAAAGGCGCGGTGGCCGGCCGACATGAAAAAGAACGCCGATCATTTAAAAAAAAAATTCTGAGCACCGGACGCGGGCTGAGTGCACTTAGCACTCCCGCACCCCGGTACTCCAGATGCCAAAAAACAATGCAGAGCTCGCAGTGGGGAGCCCTTCCCTTTAATTGAAGGAAGAGCCCCTGCAACACGGCAGCGCCTCGCATGGCCACATGTGGCGCTGCTGAGCACATCGCCCCGGATCGGGACATTCCCCGCCTCTTGCGCTCCAAGAAGCAAGTGGTGAGCTTGATTTAGTGCTCCACTTCCCTCTTGGCTCAAAAAATGGGAATTTCTCAAATGTTTGAAAAGGTTGGCGCCTGGCACTAACTTTTCAAACATTTTTGACTTAGCGCCCCAAATGGCCCTCATGGGGAATTTCTCCCCCAGTAAGTTCTCAATGTCAGCCATGTTATCATGGGGAGGCTCTAACCAGAGGACAGGTGCTTGCCCATATGGAGTGAGGGAAGGCCAAAGTTGCTCTTGCACATTTCCTAATGCATGGCTATGTTGTCTGAGAGCTAGGAGTTATTTTGGCCAAAGGGTGAAAACAGGCGCTAAATGGGTGCTGTGCTAATAAGACACGTCTGTTTGAAAGTCTGGATTTAGCACACAATTTTGCTCCTCATTGCTTATTACCATAATTTGAACTAGCCTGGAGGTGTTAAACTAGAAACCTGCAGGTTTGGCATTCAAGTGCTGATTAGACGCAATTTTCATGGAGCAGTATATGGAGGCTCCTCAGACCCACTTTCATTGAAGGTGTGGAGTGCTCTGGCTGGCACACAGTGCCATGTTGCAGGATGGCTCAGAGACCGAGGGAGAGGGCGCACAGGTCCTCAGACGTGGCACTGGAGGTCCTGATGGAGGAGGTCCAGAGGAGGAGGGAAGTCCCGTACCCACAGGGGGAAGGAGTCCACCTCGCCCTCTTGTCCCTCCCTCCTGCAGCAGTTGGTGCTGCTCTGCCTGGCTTCGTGTCCTCCTCCCATTCCTCATCCAGACCAAGGGGGACCCCTAGCAAGATGTCCATGACCAAGCGCTCCCTTTCTCCTGGTGACTCCTATAAGGTGGCCAATAAAGAGTAGCACACCACTTACTCTTTTTAGATGAAGTCCTCAGAGAATTTCCAGAGTAAATGTTGCTCAAGTGTTGGCGACGTCTTGAAAAAGTGTCCCAGAAAGTCTCCCAATGTGTCTCAGAGGCCCTCTTCACAGCTCCAGCAGCAATGAACGTGAAATGGTGAGTATCCCTTTAAGTAGCGCTTGAAATCTCCATCAACCCCTTGTTTACTCCCAAACAGCTGGTCGCTGTTCGGGGAGGGTGTTAGGACAAGCATTGTCCACCAAAATACCGTGTAGCCTCTTTAATGAGAGCTAGCAGACATTTTAAGTGACAATCCGCCCTTAATGAGCCTCCAGACAGCCATTCCTAGCGCAGGCTTCAACGCCTTTACCAAAATGGCGTCTTGCGCTAAGTGCGGGCTAAACTGACATTTCAGCTCAACACCCCACCTTGGCCACCTCGGAAGCTCTTTAGCGCCTGAACGATTGCCAAATATCACCCCCCTAGCATCCTTTCATGAAGAGAAGAGAAGATTTAGAGGAGAATAAATAATAAAGGAAACTAAGAGGATGAATTGAATCTAATATATAATCGGAAAATGTATTATTATAGCTTATTTACATATCGTCAAACGTTTTAAGTGTTTGTTTACAAATCCCACAATATTGACTAATTCTCGAATGTTGACAACTGGTGTACACATGAAGTCAAAAAACTTAACTGCTAATGTCTGCTACAAATAAGCTAGCAATTAGCTTATTGACTGGTTCCACAATTTGTTGAAACAAGCAGCCACTTTCTGTTGACAAGTTTCCAGATCTTGATAACTAAATAGCAGGTGAACCATCCTCTGCCATTGCTTTGCATAATCCAGTCAGCAAGTCATTAAAAGAACAAAACTAGTCAAATTAATTAACAGAAAATTTGTTGCTGTATGTGCATTGTGAAAATGGGTTCAATGTGTGTTAGAATATTGTTTTAATCGTCAGAGGGAACTGTATAATTTATGAATTAGGAGGAAAGCCATTAAAAATATGTAGGGGTTTTACAATGAGATGTTTTACAGAGAGGACGTTCTCTATAGTTTCTCAATTAGCAAGGTGAATGAGGAATATACATGTTCCAGCAAAGGCTGTCGTATATACGAGAGTCTTATTTATAGTGACTACTTATTTTTATGCTATGTGAAGGACGCAAGGTTCGGTTCAACGGTTCAGGGTCAGGTTGGTTGCCGAGTGACACACCCAACAAGAAAAATTAAGACCAAGCCAACCTTCTGGTAGTCTTGGCAATACAACACCAGGCAGCCTGATAGGTCCATAAGACTCCAGGGCACTAAAGAAAATTGAACAACCAGACGGCCTTATTACTGGGACCTGAAGGACTAGACGTGTCATGAGGGGCTGAGATGCTTCCCACTTGGCTTCAGATAAGTCTGCAAGCCAATGCCCTAACGGATAGGATAGTCTTAGCTGAACATGCAGCAGGAAGCTTACCAATACTCTATATGCTGTAAGCTGCACAGTTGTCATTGGTTAGCTTCTTCAGTACTCTTGTGCACCCTTGGGAGGTCCCAGACATTCAGCTCTTGCCAACTGGTGCCTAAACTTGGGTAAATGGAACGTGTCCCTATGAAAATGACTATACACTCCATATCAGGAAAACAGAAACTCCCCTTGCATAAATTTCTCAGTGGCTTAGTTTGGTAAACTCTTAAGCACTGTGAGGGCTTCCCTACATGCCAGATATCTGGCTCATCAAAAAGAAAAGGATTTGGCCCAGTTCAATCCAAATTGACCCAAATCCATTGTGACAAAAATTAAGTATATTTGCCTAGTTTTAAGTTAGTGGATGTCCCTTTAAATTCAATCACTGTATATACACTATTTGAGACAAATTTTGCAATATTGGTTCAAATTGGCTTTTGAACTGTTGGCTTGAGGTAAGGAAGCATGGCAACTTTGAACAAACACAGATCGTGTGATCTGTTCAATTAAAGGTCATGATGCGGAGATGCCGGCGTTGGACTGGGGTGGACAAAAATGAGAAGTCGCACAACACCAGGTTATAGTTCAACAGATTTATTTAAAATTACAAGCTTTCGGAGCTGTCACCCCTTCCTCAGGTACCTGAGGAAGGGGCAACAGCTCCGAAAGCTTGTCATTTTAAATAAATCTGTTGGACTATAACCTGGTGTTGTGCGACTTCTCATTTTTGTTCAATTAAATGCATGATAGCCAATTATTTTGAATCTTATTATTGTCCTGGTCGATATTTATCCCTCAACCAACATCACTAACACAAAATATCTCGTCATTTATCACATTGCAGTTTGTGGGATCTTGCTGTGTACAAATTGGTTGCCGTGTTTCCTACATTACAACATTGACTACACTTCAAAAGCACTTCATTGTCTGTAAACCACTTTGTGATGTCCTGAGGTCATGAAAGGCGCTGTATAAGTGCAAGCCTTTCTTTTCTTTAAAGTCAGTTATAAAAAATCTGAACAAGCCACAGCAACTGATGAAGGTGTGTTTAAGTGGCTGGATCTATTCCTTGAATTGGGCTATCAAACGATCGTCAAACCGAGAGGTGCTTCACAAGAAAAGATACAGTAGAAAAGCTAACTCCCATCGTTGGAGAAGATTGTAGGAAGAGGACTATGTTTATAAAAGGTTTCTATAAAAGAATAACTTGGTATTAGATTGCAACGTTTTATTATTTTGTCGACTCGAGGGGTTAGATAAAATACTTTTTTGCTACAACTACATAGCTATTATATCACTGTTAGATTATTCATTTATTCATTGTTCATTTAATGTATTCATTTGAAATCTTAAACTAAAAATGACGGGAAAATTTAACTCATAGCCACCCGTATTGCCCCTGATAAATGGGTAGCCAGCAATGGAACATCTGGGGCACCCTGGCTGTCCTATTGACACCCAAGGCCTGCCTGATGCCTGTAAATTGGCGAGTCGTCTACCCACCTGAAACAGGCAGTAGGCTGCTTAAATATGAAAATCGGGCCCTATGCCAGTTGTAGGACCCAGGTTGCAAAATTCAGGTAAAATTAGGCAGAGCATGTGCCATGCAGCTCGCCAATGGCATTGAAATCAGGCCTGAAGCCAAATTTGTTTCAGGCCTCGGGCCAGCACGGACCCGAGGGCTCATGTGATGCTCTTCCAATTTCGAAGGCTGAAGTGAAAACTTACGGAGGCATAAGATAGTCCAATAGTTAATAGCAATTACCAGACTGGGTTTGCTATTCATTTTCCTGGGTGTGTAACTGGAAATTTATCTAGATTTAAAGGCAAGGATAGACATTCTCGAAGGTACGGGGAGTTGGGACAAACTCATAATTGTGATCCATGATATGAGAGCTGAAATAACTACAGTAAAGAGATCAAAAAGAGCCAAAAAACTAACACCGATTAAACTCAAAGCTGGTGAGGAACTCCTAAAAATTTATTTTCCCATCAATGCAATTCTGAAAAGTTGTAATAATTTCATGTTTTAGTTAAAAAATGATAAAAGACCCAATGTGGACCAGCTTGGGTTTGCTGTCCGCTTGACTTTGCTAATTATCAAAATGAAATACAAGAAACCCCATAAAATCTTAATATCTGTTACATGGAACATTAGTTCACTGTAAATTAAGAAAAACAGGAGCAAACTTTTGGGATCATTGAGGAATTTGATGCATGCAGGCATCAATTTCCATATGGCATAAAAGTGCTGAAAGTGTTGGCATGGTTCTGTTTTATACACTTGGAATAAAAACATTGTTATACCAGACTGTCCTCATCACTAGCTTTGAGTTTAATACATGTTCGTTTTTTTGGGTCTTTTTTGATCTTCTTACCGTAGTTATTCCACCTCTTGTATCTTGGATCACAATCATGAGTGCGTCCCAACTTCCCGTACCTTCAAGAATGTTTATCCCTGTCTTAAAATCTAGATAAATTTTCAGTCCTCATTTAGTGTTGGGTGCTACTTCGGGGGGGTTATACGGTACAATTAAAATGAACAAGTACAGCTGCATTATACTCTCAGAGCTAATTTTCTATTCCTGGGACAATAGCAACAGCTCCAGCCTGATCCAAACAATGAAACTGCCTGTGCTGATTATGTACAGCGCCAAAGTGGGCTGAGGTACTGTTGTTCATCTCACTGACATTGTGAATTATACCCACTCTTATTATAAGACTCCCATTGTCACGATGCTCCAAAACAAAGGCTCAGAACTTTTTTTCTTGTTATATCTCACATTCTGTTTTGCAGCATCCACTACAGGGGAGCGTCTCATTACAACCCAAAATCCTTGGCTCCCGAGGACTGTATTAGCGTGAGGGTGGAATGTAATTGAAAGAAAACCAAATTAGTGTGGCTGACGGTGGCAGGTTGATGTGGCTGATTTGCACTCCGTTAGTAGGACGCTGTGGAGAGTGATACTACAAGTCAAAGTCGGCTTTGAACAGTCTTCATACAAAATGCAAGGTCTAGCTAGCAATTTATAGTGACAGACAGCACCATGGACTTCTGAACTCCAGCTGAGTAGAGGTCTACTCGACCCAAAGCCTGACATAAATTATTCCTTAGTACAATAAAGCCACGCAAAATAGAACTGAAAGGACGCAGTGGGAGCTGCAGAGGCATTATGCTCTGGATTTCTTAGAGATTCAGAAATTCGTTTCAAGAGCAAAATAAAAGCCAAATATGTGAAGTATTTTACTTACTTTACAAATTATCTACAAAAAGGAGAGCCAATCTGAAAAATAGAAACCACTGGAAATTCTGTTTATTCTTCAGACATCTCTGATGCAGAGCTTGGTGCAACATGTACCACATAGCATTATTGTTTCATGAGGACCTGTCAATCCGTGCCAAAGATGTGACTTATGCATTCAGTCAGGATGAAATGTTGCATATATATTACAGATCCATTTCAAGAAGAAATGCTTCTATAATAGTTTTGCCTTCCGGTGCTGTCAAATCCATCCCATTTACATCATGGGTCAGATTCCACAGCACTGAACAATAGAAAGAGAAGCTTGCAGAAACGCAGTCTTTCAAAGTCAAATTTTGCAACTTACCTTCTGGCTGCCAGACTTTCTGTATGACTGGGGATGGCCCATATAGATCAGCAATTGCAAAATTCTAACACTGGCCTGTACAAATGGGCCATGTGCTCAGTTGGCCCATGGCTAAGGAAGGGTCATCGACCTGAAGCGTTAACTCTGTTTCTCTCTCCACAGATGCTGCCTGACCTGCTGAGTATTTCCAGCATTTTCTGTTTTTATTTCAACAATATTTTTGTTTTGTTGACAAATTTTATATGGCATTGGCTTTTGCAAATGGGGAACAGTTGCACTATGGTTGCACCCAAACAGCATTTAAAAAAAAATCAGACTGGGGGAGGGGAAATGATGTATGTAAATGAGGTGCAAATTATTATGCCAAACACAGGAGCAATGACTAGAGCCAGTACCAGGTGAGACCTGAACCACTCTCTCTAAACTTTAGTTATTTTATTTTTTTATTCGTTCATGGGATGAAGGCATTGCTGGCAAGGCCAGCATTTATTGCCCATCCCTAATTGCCCTTGAGAAGGTGGTGGTGAGCCGCCTTCTTGAACCGCTGCAGTCCGTGTGGCGAAGGTACTCCCACAGTGCTGTTAGGGAGGGAGTTCCAGGATTTTGACCCAGCGATGATGAAGGATCGGCGATATATTTCCAAGTCAGGATGGTGTGCGACTTGGAGGAGAACTTGTAGGTGATGGTGTTCCCATGCGCCTGCTGCCCTTGTCCTTCTAGGTGGAAGAGGTCATGGGTTTGGGAAGGGCTGCCGAAGAAGCCTTGGCGAGTTGCTGCAGTGCATCTTGTAGATGGTGCACACTGCAGCCACGGTACGCCGGTGGTGGAGGGAATGAATGTTTAAGGTGGTGGATGGGGTGCCAATCAAGCGGGCTGCTTTGTCCTGGATGGTGTCGAGCTTCTTGAGTGTTGTTGGAGCTGCACTCATCCAGGCAAGTGGAGAGTATTCCATCACACTCCTTACTTGTGCCTTGTAGATGGTGGAAAGGCTTTGGGAGTCAGGAGGTGAGACACTCGCCGCAGAATACCTAGCCTCTGACCTGCTCTTGTTGCCACAGTATTTATGTGGCTGGTCCAGTTAAGTTTCTGGTCAATGGTGACCCCCAGGATATTGATGGTGGGGGATTCGGTGATGGTAATGCATTTGAATGTCGAATGTCAAGGGGCGGTGGTTAGACTCTCACTTGTTGGAGATAGTCATTGCCTGGCACTTGTGTGGCGTGAATGTTACCTGCCACTTATCAGCCCAAGGCTGAACGTCGTCCAGGTCTTGTTGCATGCGGGAATGGACTGCTTCATTATCAAGTTCAAATTATTGAACAAGTTGATTTAAAAACTGAACTTCCATTAATTTTTCACTCGTACTGCTGTTTGATCAGATGAGGGAGTCTGTTTTCCAAAAATAAAAACAGGAGGTTTTACTGTGTAGCACTCCTGTCTATGACTCAGTCTAAACTGTGTTGGTCAACCAACTTGACAGTGTCAATATGCCAATGGTTAAAATTATGGCCAGCCACCTGGATTCTAATCATCAGGCCTTCTCAAATGCACCAGCACTGCAAAGAAACTTCACATCCCTTTTAGTAGGTATTGCTACTAATTCTCTAATTCAAGCTGTGGGAGTTATAAAATACCCTTGATACCAGTAAAAGGAGCTTAAACTGAGCTATGTCTTAAAAAGTAAACAGACATTCAAGCTGATACCCTTTTCAGCTTGGAATTAGATTTAAGGACTGCTTTCAAATTAAATGCAAACACTGTGGGGAATGCAACTTCAAATCTGGCATTATAAAAAATAAAACATTTATTGTGTCCTGTGTGTGTTTATAACAGTATATCACAATATCTGTCTTAGTCACTAACCATTTACCCTCTGCCTAAATCCCTTCTTGTAGGCAAATTATAATTGTGTTCACTCAGTATTCTGTCCACAAAAATTATTTTTTAAATATTCCAGTGTTTGGTTTTTCTGATGTACATAAAGACAGACATGAATTGAGCTTAAAATTAAACTCTTTACAGTTTTTGCATTGAATAATTCTCATTTGGTTCACCCTTGAAAGTCTTAGATGTGCTGGGCATATATCCAATTCACAGTATCAGCTATTTTACATGCTCAAAGAATGAGTCAGCAACAGTTTAAAAATAGCCATCTCCTCACACATACCACCACAAATTGATGAGTTTGCACTAACAGTCAGAATCCAAGCGTGTCCTGTGACTGAAGAGAGGATTTTCTCCATTTTGTGCAAATAGATTAGTTTTGACCAACATTCTTCCTTGCAACCTACTTTCAATAGTACCCAATCACAGCCAAAAGATATCACTAAAAAGTTATTAGAAAAAATGAAAGATTAGTGATGACTTGAACAAAAGTCAACCACATTTAGCAAAAGAATTGATTAAGTCTGTCAAAGGGAATTAAAAATGGTGCAGCTCTACATTACTGTGCAGGGATGTGAAGACAGCAGGCGTCTTAACCCTTAGACTGGCTGCAGATCCAGGGAAAGTTCTGTCTTCTGAGTCAGGTTTGTAAGGTTTCAGCTCAGATAATGTGACGCTGAGAACAATTATATTACTGTAAGCTACTGAAATGTCAGAGCTGGAGCTACTGCTGTTAACTTCCATGGAGTTTCTCCTGATCTTTCCTGTAACTTGGGCAGAAGAGCTGCAGAAACCCGGGAAAAGTAGAGTAAAGACTTTTTAGGCCATTCCTTTGGGGGTCTTCCAGCGAAGTTATGGAAGATGATCGGGAGAACCCCTATGGAAGTTCACTTCCTTTGAGTTTTGTTAGCATGATTGCTTTAGTCAATCCAAGGTTGAGATTAGTTGCTGTGGCCCATGTAAGGAAGTGATCATGACTTAATCGACATGTGTGAGTGTCAAAGGATGAATGAGTGATGATAGTCTAATTAGATATATGAAGGAGGAGTATAAAGAAGTTAGAGCAAATGCAAGGAGGTGTGTTATATATTCCTTTATGATACTACAAGGGAGTGAGTCTTTCAACAAATCATTATCAAAACAATAACTTCTGCAGGTCCTACATCACTTCTGGTGCTACGTCACCAATCCAATATTACTGCAGGTCTTAACAGTGAGGTGAATGGATAGGCTGAGGCAACTAGCTTAAAGAAATGACACTTGAGTATAGATCCTGCTAAAGCATAGATTGAGCAATTATATCTATATATTAGTTATATAGGACCAATCACTGTTAGAAATGGGAAGCTTTGGGCTGGATTTTATTCACAGAGACGCGTTGGGGGCGGGACTGCTGCCTTCCGGGTTCTAGTCCCACCTCCAGCGACGTCTGATGCACAGATGCTATTTTTCCCTGATTGGCCTTGTTAAGCCCACCCTGCGGGCTTGCTGGCCAATTAAAGGAAAGCCAGTGTCAGATGAGGTCAGTTTCATCTGCCAGTTTTTTTAAAGGCACATGAACCATAAATTTTTGACAGATGATTTGACAGTGTTGAGGTGCTGTCAAACACTGACAATCACTGTACACAGGTGAGCCCTTGTGCCCAAGCTCTCCAGTGACTCCTTAGGATGAAACAGATGGCAGCTGCAGGTGAGGGTACAGAAGCGATCTGTCACTTCTCCCAATGAGGTGAGGCCACACAAACACTTCAAAGCTTGTCACCTACAGAAAAATCTAAACACATTAAAAATGACTTTCCCAACATTTCCTTACCTCTGATACTCACCAGTGTCCCATTGCATCCTTCACACCACTTCTGCAGCTGTCATCTGTACACCAACATTACAATAGACCCACAGCACATCTCACTTACCCTGGCGGGGTTTCCCGACATCGGGAAGCCGATAGCAGAAGTCTCAAAATGGGAAAAAGCCTCTTAACTGCCTGTTAACTACCTGTTAACAGGCAGTTAAGTGGCTATAATCCTCTTCCCACCACTAGGAGTCGGGTCCCTGCGCAAATCGGGGACCCGACTCCCGGGAAGATTGGTTGGAAGCGGGTTGGGAGCGACCCGCTCCCATTCTTCTTGACTTTCCCAGCAGTCCCACCTCCAAATCCGCCTCCTCAGGGCTGGTAAAATCCATGAGTGAGTTAGCGGGGTCACATTTGGGGGGAAGCAAGTACATTTGAAATAATGCCCAAGATTTTTCGAAAGAGGCAAAACAGACCCTATATCCCAATAATCCTGCAGGTCCTTCATCACAACTACAATATTGCTTCAGGCCTTACATCACAAATCCAATATTCCTGCTATTGCTATGCTATTGAATCAATATTACTTCAATCTTTATATCATGATGCATCTTGAAACATAGCATAGACTGCAGTAAGGATGAAATGTTGCATGTATATTACAGATCCATTTCAAGAAGAAATGCTTCTGTTAATAGTCTTGCCTTCTGGTGCTGTCAAATCCATCCCATTTACATCCAATCCAAATCCAAGCTGGCCAATTACCGCCCCATCAGCCTACTCTCAATCATCAGCAAAGTGATGGAAGGTATCATCGACAGTGCTATCAACCGGTACTTACTCACCAATAACCTGCTCACCGATGCTCAGTTTGGGTTCTGCCTGGGCCACTCAGCTCCAGACGTCGTTACAGCCTTGGTCCAAACATGGACAAAAGAGCTGAATTCCAAAGGTGAGGTGAGAGTGACTGTCCTTGACATCAAGCCAGCATTTAACCGAGTGTGGCATCAAGAGCCCTATTAAAATTCAAATCAATGGGAATCAGGGGGGTTGGGGGGGGGGAGGAACTCTCCACTGGAATCATACCTAGCACAAAGGCAGATGGTTGTGGCTGTTGGGGGTCAATCATCTCAGCCCCAGGACATCGCTGCAGGAGTTCCTCAGGGCAGTGTCCTAGGCCCAACCGTCTTCAGCTGCTTCATTAATGACCTTCCCTCCATCATAAGGTCAGAAGTGGGGACGTTCGCTGATGATTGCACAGTGTTCAATTCCATTCGCAATTCCGCAGATAATGATGCAGTCCGCGCCCACATGCAGCAAGACCTAGACGACAGCCAAGCTTGGGCTGATAAGTGGCAAGTAACATTCACACTACCCAAGTGCCAGGCAATGACCATCTCCAATAAGAGAGAGTCTAACCACCTCCCCATGATGTTCAACGAGACTACCATTGTCGAATCCTCCACCATCGACATCCTGTGGGTCACCATTGACCAGAAACTTAACTGGTCCAGCCACATAAATACTGTGGCTACAAGAACAGATAAGATGCTAGGTATTCTGCGGCAAGTGACTCTTCTCTTGACTCTCCAGAGCCCTTCCACCACTAATAAGACACAAGTCATGAATGTGATGGAATACTCTTCACTTGCCTAGATGAGTGCAGCTCCAACAAAACTCAAAAAGCTCAACACCATCCAGAACAAAGCAGCCCACTTGATCGGCACCCCATCCACCATCTTAAACATTCACTCCCTCCACCACTGGTGCAACATGGCTGCAGTGTGTACCATCTACAAGATACACTGCAGCTACTTGCTAAGGCTTCTTCAACAGCTCCCAGACCCGCAACCTCTACCACCTAGAAGGACAAGGGCAGATTACACATGGGAACACCACCAGCTCCAAGTTCCCTTCCAAATCACACACCATCCTGACTTGGAAATATATCGCCGTTCCTTCATCATCGCTGGGTCAATATCCTGGAACTCCCTACCTCACAGCACTGTGGGAGTACCTTCACCACATGGACTGCCGTGGTTCAAGAAGGCGGTTCACCAGCACCTTCTCAAGGGCAATTAGGGATGGGCAATAAATGCTGGCCTTGCCAACGATTGCCACATCATGTGAATGAATTTTTAAAAAATGAACTGCAAGCCATTTGATCCATGTGCACAGAAGGAAGATGGACACCAAGCCAGGAAAGACTACTTTAGGAGGGATGACTAAAAGCTTGGTTGAAGAGATGAATTTTGAAAAGGTTTTTAAAAACCTTTTCAAAATTCATCTTTTCAACCAAGCTTTTAGTCATCCCTCCTAAAGTAGAGTTTAGAAGCAGAGGGGTTTAAGGAAGGAATTGCAGAGAGTAGGACTCGAGTACCTGAAAGCTCTGCCACCAATGGTAGGGTGATGGGGAGAGATATTTGTTAAGCCTAGGCATGTATAAAGGTGCAGGTTGTGATTTATACACCAGGCCTGCTTGTAGAAACCTCCTTTGAGCCACAAACACAAGACAAGACTGTTGGGAAAAAGCAGAACCATAACATTAAAGAAAGATATTTTTCAATTAAATATTTTCAAATTAAACAATGCAAAGATTGTATTGAGTTTGTAAATCAATTTAGGCTGCCAAAAAAAATGGGAAAATGGTCTCAGCTGCAAGATTTTTATGTGGTATTGTTCTTTTTAGTGGCAACTTAGAAATGAATTGATGTAAACTTGGAATAATATGCTTGAAGCTAAGCAGCAAACAGCCACAACAGTTTGGAAATTTTATATCAAAAGTAATTAAAAAGTTAGCAAAGGAGAACAAATACGGTTAATACAATAGCTGTTCTTATTTCGAGGTGAATGGCAGGACCATTGTTGGTAAGGATGAGTGGTCAGTGTTCTAAGACATTTGGAAGCCTGAGAAAATCATTGGTATTCTGCAAGCTGATGCCTGATCTCAATAAGCTACGTCTAAACAGAACCCCCAACCCCCTTCCCACCAGGGAAAATGAAGTCTGGCCCAGACGGATTTCCCAGTGTCTAATCTAATTTAAGTGTTTCTGGCAGGCTTCTTGCATGCTTTCCACCTGTGCCAGAGACCTTGCCACGAGGGAGGCAGACAATCCCTATTGCAACAGCTTGGATGTAGTGTAGTGAGGGGCCTCTGAAAAGTAAATTTATAAGTGCTGGCCTACAAGTGTGCGTCAATCAGCCAGTGATCAAATCATCCCCTTGCCAGTGATGCCCACATCCTGTGAATGAATAAAAGAAAAAAGTTTGTAGAATATGATGGGGTCCCAGAAATGGTGGCAATGGAGGCAATAGAATAAGAACATAAGAAACAGGAGCAGGAGTAGGCCAATCGGCCCCTCGAGCCTGCTCCGCCATTCAATAAGATCATGGCTGATCCAATCTTGTCCTCAACACCACCTTCTCGCTCTCTCCCCATAACCGTTGCCTCCCTTGTAGTTCAAATGTCTGTCAATCTCTGCCTTGAATATATTCAATGACTCCGCCTCCACAGCTCTCCGGGGTAGAGAATTCCAAAGATTCACGACCCTCTGAGAGAAGAAATTCCTCCTGATCTCCGTCTTAAATGGGCAACCCCTTATTCTGAAACTATACCCCCTAGTTCTAGATACCCCCACTAGGGGAAACATCCTCTCATCATCCACCCTGTCAATCCCCCTCAGAATCTTATATGTTTCAAAAAGATCACCTCTCATTCTTCTAAACTCCAACGAGTATAGGCTCAACCTTTTGTCATACGTCAATCCCTTCATCCCAGGAATCAACCTAGTGAACCTTCTCTGCACTGCCTCCAATGCAAGTACATCCTTCCTTAAATATGGAGACCAAAACTGTATGCAGTACTCCAGGTGCGGTCTCGCCATTATTAACACTCACCGGAGGGATGGGACGATTTAAAGTTTATAATCCATTGCAGTGGCTGTAGCAATGCTAAATGCCAGTATGGTGTTACTAGTGCCCAGTGTTGCTAAGGTGATAATTATGGAAAGGAAGTTAAATAAAAATACTTGCATTTATATAGCAGCTTTCACAACCTCAGGACATCCCAAAGCGCTTTACAGCTTATGAGGTGCTTTTGAAGTGTAGTCACTGTTGTAATGTCAGAAATACAGCAGCCAATTTGCGCACAGCAAGCTTCCACAAACAGCGATGAAATAAATGACCTGAGAATCTGTTCTTGCTGTTGTTATTCGAGGGATAAATGTTGCCCATTTTATGACTTCTCTGCTGCAGTAGAAATAGTCCCAACACCTCAGATATCCACCACTCATTTGGGGTTTCTGAAGATATGGATATGATGTGCTATTGGAATAGGATATGCTTGAGGTGAGGAGTTAAATGTATACATGGCCAACCTTGATTACACAGACATAGCTCTATAGGGAGTGTTCACAATGCAGTGGGCAATAAATGCTGGCCTTGCCAGTGACACCCACATCCTGTGAATGAATAAAAGAAAAAAGTTTGTAGAATATGATGGGGTCCTAGAAGTGGTGGCAATGCAGGCAAAGGAATTAGCACTGTTGGGAAGGATAGCATTGCTGACCAGTTGCTGAAAATCAGAGCCTATCCCATGAGAAGCAGCTGGTCTCGGATTGCAATGCATTTCTCAAGCAGGTGTTGAATATGCTTAGGGGATCTTGAAGTTAGTTTTGCACCAGATGGAGGAAGGGGGTTGACAAATTGTGGGAAATCTTCAGTTAGTTACAGCTTTACTCCAAACTGTAAAGTGCTTTTGGGCCCTAGCTCACCATTTCTGTGGTGTATGAAAGATAAGTTCCACACGGGTACATGGAGAGAGCTGGTCAAGCTCACCCACCATGGCCACCTGAAGTGTCCTCAATGGAAGCTCAGCAGCCTTCCATCTCCCAAACTGTAGCCCCTGGGGAGCAGCAGGATAGGTAAACGAGCACAGAAGACAGGCACCAAGGGGATTGCACAAGTGCGACTTTGAATTATTCCTGTTAAATATTATGTACAGATCGAATAGAGTTGTTGGAGTAATTAATGGAAAGGAAAATCGGCAGGTGGTATAATAGGCGACCAATCCACTATCGCCCGTTTTATGCCCCCGCCAAAGTTGAAAGTTCTGGCCACCTCTGGTTTCATCTCTGTTCCTTCTTGGTCCCTCACTGCCAAGTTCTATTCCTTATTGAGAAGGTGGACTGGAAGGTAGTCCCTAGGCCCCTCTCAATGGCAATCTGAAACTGGCTGCGAGGGAAAGCAGAAGAGTAGCTCAGTGATGAATCCAGCTCCGGCTCCTCCTCTCTCTCTGCGGGGAAGCTCAATAATCCTCCATGACTGTACTTGACTGTATCAGTGCACCCATCTGATCAACTGCCTCTTTTGCATAACCTTTCCAAAACTAATAGTGTAACTTTGTACTGTTGAAAGATGTCATGAATTGCAGAAATATCGAGGACCATTCCTCTTTTCTTAGTTCATCATATTGTGATCATTAGATAAACTTGCAATCATTACTTCACATCCCTACGGTGTAAACATAAGCCTGCCTCAATTACATGGAGTGCAGTGACAAATACTATCTTAAATCACAGGCATTGCCAGGGAGAGTAAGGAGCCCAACTGGAATAAAACAAATCCTATAGATGACATCTATAAAAAATAATAAAATCCTTGGAGTGATAGCAAGCAATAATCTCATTATGGGGATCAGGGGTTTGTGACATCATTTGAACCCTGTAATAAAATGATTGACTTGTCGTTACTCTCAGCAAGCAATTCTCCATAAAAAACATCCAACTCTTTTAATGAAATGAAATCAATCGCAGCTAATGGTTATTCTCTATGTAGTTAGCTGGTGCAGACACAGTACTGCAGTGCTCAAAGGGATTCCTTTCTTGTCATTTTTTTCCTGAAATCATAATATGCATCTCTATATATTTTTATTTCGCCATCCTCTACAGAAGTGAACATGTTAATGGTTTCACTAAGAAAGGCGTTGAGTAAAAATTATTATTTACACAGCAGTGCTCCCAAGCACCCTATCAGCAATCCCAATCCACAAAAGTATTCTTGGACATCTGCAGTGCAGTACGAGCAGCAGGATGAGCATTGTGTTACACCAGAGAGCTCTTTCTCAGTCCGATGATTAGACAGGGGAGTTCCATGAGAACAAAATAAAATACTGCAAAATATTATGGATAGCAGGCTGGAGAGAATGAATACCAAACCAACTCCGTCAAGCTTCTTTACCAGCACTAACCTATACTTATGTGTGTGAACAAAATGCCCTCTACATTGCATTAATGTAAATACAAGATTAAATGTCACTCACGTAGCACATCAACACAAAATGCCATCTGCACCGGCAGTACCTCACCAGGCCAGTGAGTGGAATCCATTAAACCCAAGTATTTGGGCTGTAACAATTCAAATAATCATTTCTACACTAGACTATTATTTTAGTACGTGAACCTAGTCTGGCACCTCAAGCTACATTTACCTTGCTGGTAGCGCTGTTTTCTAACACTTCAGCTTCAAAGACAAATAGGGCAGAGTTCTGTCACGTCAATCATGCCTGACTCACATTTCAACTTGATTTGATACAATTGATGTCAATCTCATAATATTCCGGTACCACACGAGATGAAAATCATGTCAGAAAAGTTTGAAGAAGGAATGGCACTTTTATTTGTCTCAATCTACACTCTGCCATTGTGCTGACACTTGAAGATTTAACATCTGTGTTGCACAACTGCAGTTATGACTTCAGCTGTTGTCTTTTTGAGATCATGGACTGTAGTCGGAATGTTGTCAGGTGGTGACTTTAGCAGTGAAAGAGTTAACATTTATTCCGACATCCTTTTATTCCAGCTCTTCATGCCTGTACTATTCTTTTCCAACCAGGACAGTAGACCAGAGACTCCTCTACTGCCCTTCTATATTAAAATTTGTATCGATTCAGTTTGGACCAATGTACGGCAGGATTGCAAGAATACATAGTTAAGATTTACAGGAAGGCCAGAATAATAATGTGTCTGTAAAAAGCTCATAAACAAGGACAATGAGCCGGGAAAAAAAAATGCTTCATTTTTATTCTTACAGAGAATATAATATAATGATATCCCACAAGGATCCTGTGAGATTGAAGCTATTGTGTACTGCTGTTTAGCAATCTGTTTTAAAGCAGCGCTGGTTGCTTTTTTATATATTAGAGAGCTGCATACCTCCTCCACTCTCACTTCCCAGCAAACCCAGAGACCAGAGAATTTTATAGATTACATAATAAAACTAAGGGAACTGAGGACAGTGCAATTTACTAAAGACGTTGCTATATACTAAAGGTAGTGTACTGTATACACTGAGGGTTGTGCAATAAACTGAATGTAGGCTATATACTAACGACAGTGTTATGTACGAAAGATGGTGCTATTCTGTTCCATGCATGATCAGGAAACATACCTCAATGTAGGGAGGTAGATGAAGCATTGAAACAGGTTTATCTTCAGAGCTGAAATAATATACCTGCGTTTTTTTAGCTGATTTCTCATTTTGGAATTTTTTTAACTAAAGTTTTCAGCTCCTGGCTAAGCTATATCACAGGTTTCAATAAATGCTGCGGATTGACGTATAGTCCCCTATCAAAACTCCTGTTCACAGCCATCACTGTAATGTGAATCTATACATCTTATATGACCCAAGGGCAAAATAAAAACCTTCATTCATCTAGTGCCTCTCAGAGAGAAGAATACCTCAAGAGTGGATTACAGCGAAGGGGAAGATTGCCGATCAGGAGATAGGAAAGGTTGGGTGTGGTCCACCGAAAGCATGGTCTGAGAGATAGGTATTTAAGAGGCTTTTGAGGGAAAGAAGGAAAAATGATGTGATTTTTGCAGGGTTCCAAAAAGCAGGGATGCATTGACTGAAAAACTGAGTTACGGAGGTGGAGCAGCGTTGTCCAGAATTGAAGAACAGAGCATATGGCCTGCAACATACAACTGTGAGTCATAAAACAGCTGCTACAAAATCTGTAATCACTGAACTCCAGTAGCAGCTGAACATGATGGCCCGGATCTTTCGATCGGAGGCTTCCTGCGTGCGAATGCCTCCGATCTGGAAAAAATCTACGAACTTACCTGTTGGCTCGTAGGTCCCGACACTTCCGATCCTCGGCCTTTCCTGGTGTGCGCGCAGAGGCCCAGGTATCCCAGGGGTGCAGGCAGTTCGCAAGTGTCTCTGGGATCACGTGGGCCATGGGGAACCAATGGAAGAAGGGAATCCCCCTTCACACTTTTGACAGGTCTCTCAGCGTAGACCTGTCAAATGTATGAATGGGGATCACTCAAAAAACACACTAAAACATTAAAAAAAAATTTAAATCATGTATTTAAAATTAGTTAAAATTACATTAAATTAAATATTTTAAACAAAGATTTAATTTTTTGAAAAAAATAATTAAAGTTTTTTATGGGGCTAAAATTAAACTTACCTTTTTAAAGGTATTTTTAAATTATAAATGAGTGAAAAATTTTTTTTTTTAACTTTTTAAAAACTCTTATGCTGGTAAAAGCAGGCCTTACACCTGCTTTTACCAGGCGTAAGATTTTTAAAGGTTTTCAGCGGGTAGAGGTTCTGCAGAAAGCGGAACTCTCCCCCCACAGAGGCCCTTCTCCAGGGCAGGTGGAGGATCTGTCAAGAGAATTCTTGACAGATCGGAGGTGCCGGTTTTCAGCACATGTGCTTCGCATGCCTGAAACCGGCACTTGCGAGGCCCCTACGGGTGTGTACACAGCTCATACACACCCTTAGGGGTCGGAAAATATGGGCCAATGTAAACAAAATCAAATCCAAGAACTTGTTCAAGGTAATTGGGATCTTATTGATCCACGTTATTCTTGAGCTCACCACAAGCTAGAATTTTACTAGTATAGTTCAAAAGAGGTATACATAATATATCAGCTTAGGGTGGATAAAGAGCTTCAAAGGACCAAATATATTGAAATACTGCTATGCTTGTCCTTTTTGAGAAAGCGTGCAGCACTCTCAAGTAGCCATTTCAGTTTACAAACTATTTAGTATGCTCCACTCGTTCTGCATTAGCCAATGATTTTCACAGACTTTCTCTGTATGGCTTAGATAAATGGTACATATTCCCACCTCATAGCTCTGGGGGAATTATTTTGCATTAAGCTTACCTGAACTAATTAGTGCATTGTGTGGTTCTGGACTAAAGGGGCAATCGTATATTTTTGGAGTATTACAATACTAGAGCATTTCACTTTTCATTTTATTGAGCATTGTTCTGAGATGCAATGGTTTGTTTCATCATTATTCCCCCAGTCGATTCCTGCATCATTTCAGTGACCCATCTTACCTAATGTTATCTTGCAGGCCTATATCTGTCATGTTAGATGAAGGGCAGGAAATGGCCTCGTTTTCTGCATGTTATTCATGCTTTCTGATATATGTATCATGTGGGAATTAGTAATTATACTAGATGCAGTTATTTTCAATTAGAGTTGTAAAAGAGTTTGGTGTGACTTAGACTAGACCAAGTAAGTGTTAATGGAGTGAAGCAGAATGACCTATATAGCTACTGAAAAGCAATAGCAGAATTTGGATTGTTACATCAATACAATGCCACACTAATGCTATCACGCAGGAATGTGAACACATAAAGTTAGGGATGTAAGTTGTTAAATTACATATTATGAGGTATCAAAAGTGTGAACTAAATGTTTTAGTTTTAAAGATAGTCCTATCAGTTTTTAAATATCTGTATCACTTTCTCTAGCTAACTTTCATTTTGGACTCAATGGGCGATATATTAGGCTGTGAACAATGACCATTAAAGAGCAAGACGCGCTGACAATGGATTTGTGCTTGGCTCAACTGAATGACGTTCATACTGATCTTGCACAAGGTGAGCCGTGCTTAGCTCAGATGTTTCCTTTAATATGCTCAATTTAAATTTCCATTCAAAAAGTAGTCTAGCCTGACTAGTGTCATTGAAGTGTATCATTTTCTCTTCGGCTTTTCCTGGAGACAATCACAACAACAACAACAACTAGCATTTATATAGCACCTTTAAGGTAGTAAAACATCCCAAGGTGCTTAGGGTTGCTGCATAAAGTTAATGTGAATGTAGCTAAAAGAGGAGGGATGTGGAAAGACCTTTCAGAGTAAAGGGTGCTGCTGTGAAGAGACAGATTAACGTCAGCACACTGCGAGTTGATGAACTACCATTCTGGGATTTCATCTAAGTATTTCTAGACTGATGAGTCTTAAGAGGGTTGCACAGGAAAAATGGAGAATGGACTGAGAAGGGAAGGAGATAGCCATTAAAATGTTTTGGTTCTCCATGGAGAACAATAACAATATTCTTTGATTTTAATGGTTACATCTTCTTCGTTGTCCCCTTTAGAAATGTTGCCCATTTTTATTTTAGATGTTTTCTATGGTACTACTTGCCACAATACCAATCAAATGGTCCACCTTGAAGACCATTAAGAATAATGGGCCAGAATTTGCTCTAACAGGGCATCTAATGGGGATGTTGTTCAATCCTGTTTGAAGATGATAGTCTGAATTTTTTTTACTCTGTAGAAGTAAACAGTGTAGGGTTCAAATCCCACAGCAAAGAAATTTTGGGTAGGTTTTGTGAATATAACTCTTGCAACAAGAATATGCTTTTCCAGAATGGCTCAGATTATTGAACTGAAAAGTAATTTGAAAAAGTAATTTTAATGATGTCCCTGATGAGCAGCTGGACAAACACTCTCCTGGACCTTGTGCAATTCTTACTTTAATTTATAATTTTTGTTCACTATTTATGCTCACCTAAGAATACCCATGCTGGGAATGGAAGACTTTTCTATTTTAGACATCCAACATCAGCATTTGAATGCCCCCCAGGTCAGGTGCAGTCTAAAGCACTCTGTACTGTATTCCAGCAATGTGCCTTATAGAACATAGAACAGTACAGCACAGTACAGGCCCTTCGGCCCTCGATGTTGTGCCGAGCATTGTCCGAGACCAAGATCAAGCTATCACACTCCCTATCACTCTGGTGTGCTCCATGTGCTTATCCAATAACCGCTTGAAAGTTCCTAAAGTGTCCGACTCCACTATCACAGCAGGCAGTCCATTCCACACCCCAACCACTCTCTGAGTAAAGAATCTACCTCGGACATCCCTTCTATATCTCCCCCCATGCACCTTATAGTTATGCCCCCTTGTAACAGCTGCCTCTACCCGAGGAAATAGTCTCTGAACATCCACTCTATCTATCCCCCTCATCATCTTATAAACCTCTATTAAGTCGCCTCTCATCCTCCTCCGCTCTAAAGAGAAAAGCCCCAACTCCCTCAATCTTTCCTCATAAGACCTCACCCCCAAACCAGGCAGCATCCTGGTAAATCTCCTTTGCACTCTTTCCAATGCTTCCACGTCCTTCCTATAGTGAGGTGACCAGAACTGCACACAATATTCCAAATGTGGTCTCACCAAGGTCCTGTACAGTTGCAGCATAACCTCACGGTTCTTAAACTCAAACCCTCTGTTAATAAACGCCAACACACCATAGGCCTTCTCTACTGCTCTATCCACTTGAGTGGCAACCTTCAGAGATCTGTGGATATGAACCCCCAGATCCCTCTGCTCCTCCACGTTCCTCAGAACCCTGCCGTTGACCCTGTAATCCTTATTCAAATTTGCCCTACCAAAATGAATCACCTCGCACTTATCAGGGTTAAATTCCATCTGCCATTTTTCGGCCCAGCTCTGCATCCTATCAATGTCTCTTTGCAGCCTACAACAGCCCTCCACCTCATCCACTGCTCCACCAATCTTGGTGTCATCAGCAAATTTACTGATCCACCCTTCAGTCCTCTCCTCCAAGTCATTGATAAAAATCACAAACAGCAGAGGACCCAGCACCGACCCCTGTGGCACACCTCTGGTAACTGGTCTCCAGTCCGAAAATGCTCCATCCACCACCACCCTCTGCCTTCTATGAGATAGCCAGTTACTTATCCAATCGGCCAAATTTCCCTCTATCCCACAACTCCTTACTTTCTTCATGAGCCGACCATGGGGAACCTTATCAAACGCCTTACTAAAATCCATGTATACGACATCAACTGCTCTACCTTCATCTACACACTTAGTTACCTCCTCAAAGAATTCAATCAAATTTGTTAGGCAAGACTTACCCTTCACGAATCCGTGTTGACTATCCCTGATTAAGTTGCCCCTTTCCAAATGGTCATAAATCCTATCCCTCAGGACCTTTTCCATTATCTTACCAACCACCGAAGTAAGACTAACCGGCCTATAATTACCAGGGTCATTCCTATTTCCTTTCTTGAAGAGAGGAACAACATCGCCACTCTCCAGTCCTCTGGCACCATCCCCGTGGACAGTGAGGACCCAAAGATCAAAGCCAGAGGCTCTGCAATCTCCTCCCTTGCCTCCCAAAGAATCCTAGGATATATCCCATCTGGCCCAGGGGACTTATCGACCCTCAGGTTCTTCAAAATTGCTAAAACATCTTCCCTCAGAACATCTACCACCTCCAGCCTATCCACCTTTATCACACTCTCATCCTCAAGAACATGGCCCCTCTCCTCGGTGAACACTGACAAAAAGTATTCATTCATCACCTCTCCTATCTCTTCTGACTCCATGCACAAGTTCCCACTACTGTCCTTGACCGGCCCTACCCTCACCCTGGTCATTCTTTTATTTCTCACATAAGAGTAAAAGGCCTTGGGGTTTTTCTTGATCCGACCCGCCAAGGACTTCTCATGCCCCCTCCTAGCTCTCCTAAGCTCTTTTTTTAGCTCATTCCTTGCTACCTTGTACCCCTCAATCGACCCAACTGAACCTTGTTTTCTCATCCTTACATACGCTTCCTTTTTCCTCTTGACTAGACATTCAACCTCTTTTGTGAACCATGGTTCTCTCACTCGGCCATTTCCTCCCTGCCTGACAGGGACATACCTATCAAGGACACGCAGTAATTGCTCCATGAAAAAGCTCCACTTTTCGTTTGTGCCTTTCCCTGATAGTTTCTGTTCCCATCTTATACTCCCTAATTCTTGTCTAATCGCATCATAATTACCCCTCCCCCAATTATAAACCCTGCCCTGCCGTATGGCCCTATCCCTCTCCATTGCAATAGTGAAAGTTACCGAATTGTGGTCACTATCTCCAAAGTGCTCTCCCACATACAAATCAAACACTTGGCCCGGTTCATTACCCAGTACCAAATCCAATGTGGCCCCAGCTCTTGTCGGCCTATCCACATATTGTGTCAGGAAACCCTCCTGCACACACTGTGCAAAAACTATCCCATCCGAACTGTTTGACCTATAAAGGTTCCAATCAATATTTGGAAAGTTGAAGTCACCCATGACAACTACTCTGTGACCTCCACACCTATTCATAATCTGCTTTGCAATTTCTTCCTCCACATCTCTATTACTATTTGGGGGCCTGTAGAAAACTCCTAACAACGTGACTGCTCCTTTCCTATTTCTAACTTCAGCCCATATTACCTCAGACGGCAGATCCCCCTCGAACTGCCTTTCTGCCGCTGTTAAACTTTCCTTGATTAACAATGCTACTCCTCCACCTTTCTTACCAACTTCCCTACTCTTACTGAAACATCTATACCCCGGAACTTCCAACAACCATTCCTGTCCCTGTTCTAACCATGTCTCCGTAATGGCCACCACATCGTAGTCCCAAGTACCAATCCACGCTCCAAGTTCTCCTACCTTATTCCGGATGCTCATTGCCTTAGTTTCAATATCAGAAATAAAAAGCCCTCTCCTACCCCAGTGTGATATTTTTCCTTTTCTCCCCCATCCTTGAGTCCTACCTCTTCCTAAGCAAGATTGGCAACTTCATATTAAGTTGTCTGTATTATGTACAATTTTGTGCTTAGAAACCATTATAAATTAGGTTGAGACTGCACAAGGGGAGGGGAAAAAGCAAGGGAAGGCAAACCCAATGTGGAAGCATAAAATGAAGTCCATGGGCAAGTGAGGAAGTAGCACAGAATCTGCCCCTGTTTGACAACCAGCTGCTGCATGAGGTGGGTGCAGGGAGGACTGCGTATTTGGTAGCACAGCAAATATTAGAAAATTGGGCAGGTTGGAGTACATGCCTGTATAAGGAAACCCACCCAATTTTCAAATATTTGCTGTGTTCAGGGCAATCCAGTGCACCAGGAGTACTTAATGACACCCAGGATGGCTGCAGGATGGGGACATGTCTATCACTGTGTATGTGTTCCTTCAACTTACTTCTTAAGAATACGTCTCTGCTTGCCCAACAAGATGGCAAATTAATATAAGTAAACAGACCCAAATTGAAGATGGTCTCAGAATCACATGCCTTTGATTTTTTTTAAGAAGTAGTCCATCAATGACGTCCTTGCATATCAGAGCATATGAGAGTAAGGTGAAGTTGCTAGTCTTCCTTAGTCTTCCAAGGCTAGTATGATCTTGCTCATAGGTCTTGTCCCCATGACATTTATTGTTACACAGGCATATGCACAACCACGCAAGTATCACACACAGTTATTGCAAAGCAAGTTCTATTTGAATGTATTGGGAGAAAAATTGGGTATCGCCCATTTTGGGGCGTTAATATCGGCCGGGCGCAAAGTTTAGCGCCCGGCGCTAATTATCACCTCCAACTGCAAAATTCGCCTCTATCACCCCTGGAGGTGATTTGAGTGCTAAATCAGGTGCTACACACCTCTCTTAAGGTGCAAACGTCGGGGAGCGACGCGCTACCTCAGAACGCTACCGAAGCTCAAGCGATGTCAGTTACCATGGAAACCAGACAGACTGGCGCTGTCCAGTTCTTAAAGGGGAGGGGCCATCTTGCTGGCCAACCACACCCTGCTCATTGCAGCCTTGAATCTCGGCCTGGAGAGACCTCTAAAGCAATTGTGTTGGAAGCGCTAATGGATAGGCCCAGGGAAAGAGCTCGGCGCTTAGGAACCTCAAAAGTGGTGCTGGGGGCCAAAACTCCTTAGGACAGTGTTAAATCTTTCCAGACTCTCTCCCTCTCAACCTGCGTGTACCAAAAATTTTGCCGACAAGAAAAGGCAGGAAGCGCCCGCCTTTAAATAGTGCTCCCCCAGCCCCTTCCCGACTTGAAAACGTTCCCCTCTACTTGTCGTTCCTAGCGGCAGAAGCTAAGGCAGGGGGCGCGACTCAATATCCGGTCCGGGACGCTACCGGGGCGTTGCACGCTCGACTGACGTCACGATCTGCGGGCGCAGGAGATTGTGGCGGTAGTGTTTAGCGCCGCGCTCGGGCACTAAGCTCCTAGCGCTACTTAGCGCCCCCCGGAGGTGCTAACCAACCAAATTTTTCCCCTTATGTCTTTTAATCAGCATTCTAATATTTATTTATTTTCCCTGATCACAGGACTGGAAGAGCAGACCAACCGTGGCCCAGAGGAAGCCAACATCTTCTCATTAACGTTTGCAAAACACCAGTATGGTTTCACACATTCTGGAAGAGTCCATTAGTCAGCTTTAGGAAGTAGTAGCATGTAGGTCATAGGTGAGGAGAAGCAGGATCCTGAGCCAGGATGGCCACATGCATGGCATCAATAATGTTCTGTCCTGTGGGGAAGCTGCCACACAGTAAAAGTGCAGCTCTCTGTTGTACTGATGACTGCTTTCCATGACAAATCGAAATGAAAGAGTTAGCACTGGCAAACAATGTATCTGTCAACTGCATCAGTGAACTGTTACTTGTGAAATTTGGCAGATATCCTCTGCTGTTGCTTGGAAGAAACCAGTTGTGTAGCAGTTCAAGGCAGTGGTCAGCTTAACATCCACTGGCAGAGCTATCTCTGTGCTAGACTTTGTCAGAGACAGCCTGTATCCCTGCCTTCCTGGTGAATTGTCAGTGATAAAGACGTATTTGCTCTGAAACATGTAGGTAGGTGCATTTTGGCCTGTCTGCATAGGTGGTTGGGTATGAGTGGGTACAGCAGGAATGCACTTTCTTCTCATGCCATCTGAATAATCAACAAATAGACAGGTATATCCAGTGGTTTAGCCAACCTCACAGTTGTGGATGTGGCAGCTGAATTTGCAGCAGGCAGCAAGACACAGATGGAAAATAGAGGGCTAAAAATTAACATCAAAAAGTAACCACAAGCAGAACTATCAGTAAATGCTCAGAAAACCTGCAAGGAAACTCAAATCAGCAGTGAATGCTATAACAAAGAAAGTTGTAAAGTTAAGAAATAACTTTGTCTTTTAATACTATAACATCCAAAATGAATGAAAGTACATTCAGTGCTGCATCCATTTTAAATGGGTGTTCAATGACTGCAGTTTTTTTGCTGAGAAAAATGTGTAGAATGCTGCCAACAGCTCATTAACATAATTTTCCCTATGAAAGCAACACAATAGAAACCTGCACTCCTACAGTACCACAGAAAACTGCAATAGCTCACTGTGATGACACGGTAGCCTAGCGACTGATGGTCCAGTCTGAATTGGGCAAGACATACTCACGTGACTCAATGATCCCCATTCAATTGAGCAGTGCCAGTGCCGCTGAAGCAGTCAGTTGCATAATCAACTCTAGTGCGTCCTGTTGGCAGCATTGGAAACTGACCTTGATAATTCACTGATTCCAACAGTGTGAGGGAGCTGGACTAATATCAACTGAAACCATCATTCACTCACCTTGCTTCAGTTACAGTTTTGTGTAAAGTTGATCTTGGTTATTTTTAATATGGATCCTGCCGATAAGATACTTTGAAGTTAACAACAACATCTATATAGCGCCTTTAACATAGTAAAAACGTTCCAAGGCGCTTCACAGGAGCGTTATCAGACAAAATTTGACAACGAGCCGCATAAAGAGATATTAGGACAGATGACCAAAAGCTTGGTCAAAGAGATAGGTTTTAGGGAATTACTTAAAGGAGGAGAGAGAAATAGAGAGGCAGAGAGGTTCAGGGAGGGAATTCCAGAGCTTAGCGCCTAGGCGGCTGAAGACACGGCCGCCAATGGTGGAGCGATGAAAACTGGGAATGCGCAAGAGACCAGAATTGGAGGAGCGTAGAAATCTCGAAGGGTTGTAGGGCTGGAGGAGGTTAACGAGATAGGGAGGGATGAGGCCATGGAGGGATTTGAAAATAAGGATGCAAATTTTAATATCGAGGCGTTGCCGGACCAGAAGCCAATGTAGGTGTGATGGGTGAGTGGGTGCGAGTTAGAATACGAGCAGCAGAGTTTTGGATGAGCTCAACTTTATGGAGGGTTGTAGGTGGGAGACCATCCAGGAGAGCATTGGAATAGTCGAGTCTGGAGGAAATAAAAGCATGGATGAGGGTTTCAGCAGCAGATGAGCTGAGGCAGGAGCAGAGACGGGCAATATTATGGGGTCCATGAGAGAATTTAAACACAAGGATGAAAATTTTAAAATCGAGGCGTTGCCAGACCGGGAGTCAATGTAGGTAAGCGAGCACAGGGGTGATGGGTGAACGGGACTTGGGCGAGTTAGGATAAGGGCAGCAGAGTTTTGGATGAGCTCAGGAATGGAGACAGGCGATATTACGGATGTGGAAATAGGCGGTCTTCGTGACAACTTCTGGTAGTTAGATGTGGTGTGCTGATGCCATATTAAATAAATATGAAAATATATGGGCTACTATTCCACTCTCTTGAAATGACAGTGGTAAGAAATCATTTGATACTGAAAGACTTATTTTGTTCAAAGTCTCTTATTACAAATATTAAATAGTTTGGATTCAATAAAAATACCCTTTAAACTAAGACAAATAACATTTAACTAGTCACTATGAACTCTGCATGGAGAAGGTGAGGAAGGTTTGAGACGCTATGAAATGGCAAGAAGATGAAGGGAAAAAGCTACATTTATCTCTTTGATCTCCGAAAGACAAAGCTCGCCCCAATGTGTATCTTAAAAAACAACCATAATAAAACTCCCAAAAGACATTATTACAATTTCTTATTCTCATGGTTATCTTATGGAGATCTTTCATTTATTACATAAATTTAATTACAAGAAAACAGATTTGAGCACACTGCTATAACTGAGTTAATACAGAGTGCTGGATAAAATGGATGAACTTCAACAAGAATTGAACTGTAATTTCAAAAGCGTGGAATGGTATTCTATAAATTTTCATATTTAATTAATATGGCATCAGCACAGCACATCTGACTACCGTAATTGTTTTCTTTCCTTTGAAGAGAACAATCAGGGCATTTGCATTCTCAAACTGAATCACACAATAGCTTAATTAGCACGCACTCTGCTCCAGTTGTACTGGAACCAATCCACAACCAAAAAGGAATGTAGTGCACCATTAAACACATCTCTTATCTCTTTATTGAATTTTTTATTTTACTTGGAGTACAAACAAAATAAATTCCGAGGGCCCAAGGGATGCAACTTGTGGCATTGGCTGCTACTTGCTCTGAGCTTCATATCCTGCTCATCTCCACATCAGAAGCTCTATTAAAATGACTTAAGGGAATAGACCTGACCTCGCAGATAAATCTTAACTTTAGTTTTTTGGGGGAAAAAGAATCAAATTTCAATTTCTAATACTTCAAGATCTTTTAGAGGGTCTCCCTGCCTCAAACCTTCAGAAGCATCAAATTATCCAAAATTATGCAGGCCATATGCTGGCCAGCACAAAGTAATGCACTCACATAACTGCCGTTCTCTCCAAGCCTCACCAACTCCCCATAACTCAAGCAAGTTGACTTAAAATTTTTCATCCTCACTTTCAAACCTATCCATGTCCTCATCCCATCCAACCTCCATATGTATTGGCTGCTTCTCCAGAATTGGGGCTTTTCTTTGTTCCTCACTCCCTCTACTCAACTACTGAAGGCTAGTTATTAGCCACTATGCATAAGAACATAAGAAATAGGAGCAGGAGTAGGCCATTTGGCCATTCGAGCCTGCTCCACCATTCAATAAGATCATGGTTGATCTTCTACCTCATCTCCACTTTCCTGCACTATCCCCATATCCCTTGATTCCCTTAATATTCAAAAATCTATCGATCTCTGTCTTGAATATACTCAACGACTGAGCCTCCACAGCCCTCTGGGGTAGAGAATTTCAAAGATTCACCACCCTCTGAGTGACATCTGGAGTGTTTGTCTATATCCCTCCAATTTGCCATCTCCCTCTCTTTCAAAATGTTTTTTTGACTGTGCCTTAGGTCCCCCACTCTAACGCTCTTTATTTTTGCCTTTCGTTTTCCTGCTCAATGCCCACCATTTCTACTAACTGTACTGTGCTCTGAAACGACTTCCTGCATGTGAGGAGCACTGTGGAAATGCAAGTTATTCATATAGATGGTAAAAACCTGAGGCCCCAGTACAGAACCCTGGAGAACACCACTTGTCACATCCTGCCAATCAGAATATATTCCCTTCAACCCTGCTATCTGTCTCTTACCTCTCAACCAATTACCAATCCATGTCATAAGGTTGCACCCAATTGTGTGTGCTTTCATTTGTGCTACTAATCCCTTGTGCGGAGTTTTATCAATTACTTTCTGGAAGTCCATATAGACAACATCCATAGACATTCCCCTATTCACCATTCCTCAGAAAATTCAACTAGATTAGTCAAACATGAATACAAAAGCAAAATACTGCGAATGCTGGAAATCTGAAATAATAACAGAAAATGCTAGAAACATTCAGTAGGTCAGGCAGCATCCGTGGAGAGAGAAACAGAGTTAACGCTTCAGGTCAATGACCTTTCGTCAGTTCCCTTTCACCTAAAAATGAGGTGCCAACTTGGTGAAGCTACAGCACAGGAGTCTCCACTGGCTGGAGTCATGCCTAACACAAAGGAAGATGGTTGTGGTTGTTGGAGGCCCATCATCTCAGCCCCAGGTCAGTGCCGCAGGAGTTCCTCAGGGCAGTATCCTAGGCCCAACCATCTTCAGCTGCTTCATCAATGACTTTCCCTCCAACATAAGGTCAGAAGTTAAATCCTCAGATAATGAAGCAGTCCGTGCTCGCATGCAGCCTGGACAACATTCAGGCTTGGGCTGATCTCTTCTCTTAGGCAGTCCCTCGGAACCAAGGATGACTTGCTTCCACATTAAAAATGTGTTCTCAGGTGACTGATGAGTCCAATGCGGGACCTACAGTCTCTGTCACAGGTGGGGCAGACGGTGGTTGAAGGGGCAGGTGGGTGGGGTGCTTGGGTTGACGTGCGCTCCTTGCGCTGCCTGCGCTTGGCTTCCGCTTGCTCCCGGCGAAGAGACTCGATGTGTTCGGCGCCTTCCCGGATGCTTCTCCTCCACTTTGTGCGGTCTTGAGCCAGGGATTCCCAGGTGTCGGTGGTTACACTTTTTCAAGGAGGCTTTGAGGGTGTCCTTGAAGCGTTTCCTCTGCCCACCTGGGGCTCTCTTGTCGTGCTGGTGCTCCGAGTAGAGCGCTTGTTTTGGGAGTCTCGTATCGGGCATGCGGACAATGTGACCCGCCCATCGGAGCTAATCGAGCGTGGTCAAAGCTTCGATGCTGGGGATGTTGGCCTGAGCAAGAACACTGACGTTGGTGCGCCTATCCTGCCAATGGTTTTGCAGGATCTTGCGGAGGCAGCGTTGGTGGTACCTCTCCAGTGCTTTGAGCTGCCTGTTGTATATGGTCCATGTCTCTGAGGCATAAAGCAGGGCGGGGATCACTGCTGCTCTGTAGACCATGAGCTTAGTGCCGGGTTTGAGGTCCTGGTCTTCAAACACTCTCTTCCTCAGGCGACCGAAGGCTGCACTGGCACACTGAAGGCGGTGTTGGACTTCGTCGTCGACATCTGCCCTTGTTGACAGTAGGCTCCCGAGGTATGGAAAGAGGTCCGTCCACGTTGTCCAAGGCCTTGTCGTGGATTTTGATAATCGGGGGGCAGTACTGTGTGGCGGGGGCAGGTTGGTAGAGGACCTTTGTCTTACGGATGTTTAGTGTAAGGCCCATGCTCTCGTATGCTTCGGTGAAGGTGTTGACGATGGTTTGGAGTTCGACCTCCGAGTGAGCGCAGACGCAAGCGTCGTCTGCATACTGTAATTCGATGACAGAGGATGGGACGAAGTTAAATCCTCAGATAATGAAGCAGTCCGTACTCGCATGCAGCAAGACCTGGACAACATTCAGGCTTGGGCTGATAAGTGGCAAGTAACATTCGCACCATACAAGTGCCAGGCAGTGACCATCTCCAATAAGAAAGAGTCTAACCACCTCCCCTTGACATTCAATGACATTACCATCGCCGAATCCCCCATCATCAACATCCTGGGAGGTCACCATTGACCAGAAACTAAACTGGACGAGCCACATAAATACTGTGGCTACAAGAGCAGGTCAGAGGCTGGGTATTCTGTGGCGAGTGACTCACCTCCTGACTCGCCAAAGCCTTTCTACCAACTACAAGGCACAAGCCAGGAGTGTGATGGAATACTCTCCACTTGCCTGGATGAGTGCAGGTCCTACAACACTCAAGAAGCTTGACTCCATGCAGGACAAAGCAGCCCACTTGATCGGCACCCCATCCACCACCTTAAACATTCACTCCCTTCACCACCGGCGCACCATGGCTGCAGTGTGTACCATCTACAAGATACACTGCAGCAACTCGCCAAGGCTTCATCAGCAGCACCTCCCAAACCCGCGACCTCTACCACCTAGAATGACAAGGGCAGCAGGCGCATGGGAACACCACCACCTCCAGGTTCCCCTCCAAGTCACACACCATCCTGACTTGGAAATATATTGCCATTCCTTCATCGTCGCTGGGTCAAAATCCTGGAACTCCCTACCTAACAATATTGTCCATGATGCGGAGATGCCGGTGTTGGACTGGGGTGGACAAAAGTGAGAAGTCGCACAACACCAGGTTATAGTCCAACAGTTTTATTTGAAATCACAAGCTTTTGGAGCTGCTGCCCCTTCGTCAGGTGAAGTGAAGGAATACGAATCGGCAAAGCATATATAGACAGAGAACAATGCCTGTGGAGCGTACAATGTCAGACGACTACAGTTAATCTTTCTGACTGCCTTTTATCACACCTTGGCAGAGAAACAATGTGATAAAAGGCAGTCAGAAAGATTAACTGTAGTCGTCTGACATTGTACGCTACACAGGCATTGTTCTCTGTCTATATATGCTTTGCCGATTCGTATTTCTTCACTTCACCTGACGAAGGGGCAGCAGCTCCGAATGATTGTGATTTCAAATAAAACTGTTGGACTATAACCTGGTGTTGTGCGACTTCTCACTTTTAACAATATTGTGGGAGCATCTTCACCACACGGACTGCAGTGGTTCAAGAAGGCGGCTCACCACCACTTCTCAAGGGCAATTAGGGATGGGCAATAAATACTGGCCTTGCCAGCGATGCCCACATCTCGTGAATTAATTAAAAAAAACTATTAAAAATTCCGTCAATTACGTTTTTGGTACATAGTGCCATGATGCTTTATTTTGGTCGTGAGATGGAAGAAACAAGCACACAAACATCTGAGTGACCAGCCACGTATGTAGCACACACTGATCATTGATTGTGCTGCTATGCTTGCTGCAGCATATTCTAATTACAAATCCAGGAAATTTTGGAGCATCTTTGCAATGACGAGATCAGCACACAAAATGTCGAAATTTATGGCATACATCGTTAATCTCGCCGTTGCAGAATTCTGCACCAACTATTTTGGTGGGGAGCTTGTTACACATATTTATGACTCTGTGTGTGAGGAACAATTCTTCTGGTCGCACACTAGATTTGTATTCATGTCTTGCATTCCTAACAGTTTAAGTTAAAATGTACAATTGCAATTATGAATCTTCTAGTTTTTCATTTTTGCTGTTTCTTTTACCTTTTTTGGAGGGGTAGGGGTTAAAATTATGTACCATTTAATTCACATCTACAAATTTCAATGTATAAAAATGTAGAAGTTGCACTACGGAAAATTAATCTTTTAAGCAATTTATTTGAGTCACTTTCATAAATCATTTTTTTATCTAAACCTAATTATTATGGTGTTGTGACTAAATTGGCTCATATTTTATCAAAACTCTCAAGTTCAAGAACAATAAAGGCTTAGCTACACTTGCAAGCTGTGAAAAGAAAATGCTCTCATTCTCTGATGCTTTATATATTTGGTTGGTTGTTGATTCCTGTTGTTTCCATTTTCTGTCTCTTGCTGTGATTGCTAATAATTCTCAAAACATGTCGAAAGCCAAAGTTGCAAAACCAGCCAACAGAAAATGGAGATGCTTTTTTTTTAATAGTACTTTCCATTCTCACCCAATGTCATAGATGACAGTCATTATGGCACAGAAGGAGGCCATTCGGCCCATCGAGTCCGTGCCAGCTCTCTGTAGAGCAATCCAGTCAGTCCCATTCCCCCGCTCTATCCCCATAGCCCTGCAAGTTTATTTCCCTCAAGTGCCTATCCAATTTCCTTTTGAAATCATTGATCATTTCCGCTTCCACCACCCTCGTCGGCAGCGAGTTCCAGGTCATTACCACTCACTGCGTAAAAAAGTTCTTCCTCACAACCCCCCTGTATCTCTTGCCCAAAACTTTAAATCTGTGTCCCCTAGTCCTTGTACCATCAACTAATGGGAACAGCCGTTCTCTTTCTACCTTATCCAAACCCGTCATAATCTTGTACACCTCTACTAAATCTCCCCTCAACCTCCTTTGCTCCAAGGAGAACAACCTCAGCTTCTCCAACCTAACCTTGTAGCTAAAATCCCACATCCCTGGAACCATTCTGGTAAATCTCCTCTGCACCCTCTCAAGGACCCTCACATCCCTCCCAAAGCAGAGTGACCAGAACCGGACGCAATACTCCAGCTGCGGCCCAACTAGAGCTCCACAAAGGTTCAGCATAACCTCCCCGCTCCTGCACTCAACACTTCCACCCATGAAGCCCAAGATCCAACACGCCCTGCCAACTACTCTCTCAATATGTCCTGCCACCCTCAAAGATCCATGCACATGAACCCCCAGGTCCCTCTGTCCCCACACACCCCCCAGAACTGCGCCACCAAGTCCACATTGCCTCTCCCTATCCACCTCCCAACCCCCCCCCCGCCAAAATGCATCAGCTCACACCTCTCCGTACCAAATTCCATCTGCCACCTGTCTGCCAATTCTGCCAGCCTATCCATGCCCTGCTGCAGCCAACTCATATCCTCCTCACTGTTCGCCACACCCTCAAGCCCAGTCTCATCGGCAAATCCTGAAATTCTACTTTGCACTCCAACATCCAAGTCATTCACATACATCAAAAAAAGCAGTGGTCCCAGCACCGGCTCCCAGGGAACATCATTGCCCACCACCCTCCAGTCCAAAAAACAATCATCCAACACGACTCACTGCCCTCTGTACTTAAGCCAAATGCCCATCCAAGCTGACACTGACCCTCCCACTCCATGAGCCTCAACTCCGCTAACCAGCCTCCCACATGGCACCCTGTCAAACGCCTTCCTAAAATCCACATAGACAACATCCACCACATTCCCTTCATCAACCCTCTTTGTCGCCTCATCAAAAAACCCAACTAGATCAGTCAAACAATATCCGTCCCCCACAAATCCATGCTGGCTCTCCCCAACCAACTCAAACCTCTCCAAGTGCCTGTCAACCTCTTCCCTGATCACTGTTTCCAAAACCCTACCCACCACCGATGTCAAACTGACCAGCCCATAGCTACCAGGATTGTACCCACACCCTTTCCTGAACAAGGGCGCCACACCCGCCACCCTCCAATCCCCTGGCACCTCCCCCACATCCAGAGAAGACTGGAAGACCATGGCAAGCCCCTCCGCCATCTCCACCCCCAACTCCTTTAGCAACCCGGGATGCAAGCCATCCAGACCAGGTGACCCATCCACTCCAGGCATATCCAGCCCTTCCAGTACATCTTGCCCATCAATCTTCACCCCATCCACCACCTATACCATCTCCGCCTCCACCGATATTTTGTCAGCATTCTCTTCCCTAGTAAACACCCACCAAGTATTCCAGCCCTGCCCTGCGCCTCCAAGCATATATCACCTCTGTCCCCAATAAGCACCACCCCGCCTCCTACAACCTGCCTACCATCTACACGCCAGTAGAAGATCCTTGGGTTCACTCCCATGTCAACTGCCACTCCACTCTCACATTCTCTCCCCGCCAGTCCCACCTTCCTCTTCACTTCCCCTCTCAACCCACCGCATCTGGCCTGGTTCTCGTCTGAAGAATCCACCCGACATGCATTATACACCCTCCCTTTTCACTTCATCACATTCTCCATCTCCCTCGCCATCCAAGGAGCCCCGGCCCCGGTCCCGGTCCACTCACCCTTCCCCCCCCCCGCCCCCACCCCCGCTGGAACGCACCCAGCCTGCACCCGAAACATCTCCCTAAAGATCACCCATTGCACCATCACAGCTCCTCCTGTCAATCCCCGGCTCCACTCCACCCCAGCCAGATCCCAGCCCCCAATCCCACTGAAGTCAGCCTCCTCCAATTCAAAAGTTCCACTCTAGATTGTTCCCTGCTCTTCTCCACTACCAATCCAAACCCCATGACACGACAATCACTCCTACCTAAGTGCTCTGTCACAGACACTCGGTCCACCCGGCCCACCCCATTCCCCAGCACCAGATCCAGCAATGCCTCCCCCCCAGCCGGGCCGAGAACACACTGGCCAAGGAAGCCCTCCCGAACACACCCCGGAAACTCCTCCCCCTCCCCTCCCCTCACTCTAGCATCATCCCAATCGATATTTGGGCAACTAAAGTCCCCCAACATCACCACTCCGTATGTCAGCACAGTCCTATAATTCTCAACAGACTTGGGTTCCTCTGCTGATTCATACACGCACCAGCAGAATATCCAGCCAACAGTGGCAGAGTCAGTCTGTCTCTCTCTCTCTATTGAGTTCATCTCATTTATCAGAAATGGCATATCATTTATCCTTTGTTAGAGAAGCACCTTGGAGTCTTACTCATCACTGGGGCTTGAGCCTGCAATCAAGGACTTGTGATATGAGCCTTAACATGCAGCATTTGGATGGTCATATAGCCTAACATTGCCAAATGAAAATATTCTTTGTGGTAATAGGCAAGAAGTCGTTTCAAGAGAAAATAAAATCAGATTTTTTTTTAAATTTCAGGCACCAAAAATGTTAATTAATCCAACTGGGTTGGGTCCTAAAGTTGGCAAGATGTCAGCTGACAATTAGATTCTGAATTCTGAGCTGAGTTCTGAACTTGTCTCAGAGAATTTTATTGTTGAAATATCTGATGTGGAACAAACTCCACAATGCCTTTCTGGAATGCATTTTAAGAAGTTCAATTGGATTTCAGATCAATTTTACTAAGTACACATGTATCCAGTTCTTTTATTTAATGGAAAGGAAGAATGTGCACTTAGATTATAATTGTCGACCTCCTGTTCCTTTTACCTTGTTATTCTTCTAAAGCACATGGATTTTCATCCTTCAAGACTTAAAAGTCAAACAAAATACGACAACATAGAAAAGATAATTTGAACCCATTCTTTTAGTGAAACAATCAAGGACCAATACATTAAAACAAAAGGACACATAAATACTAAATAGATGAACTATACCAGTGGCTCGTTCTCATAGTAAAGAGTTTTTTTTAAATTTGCTCTTGGGTGACATTTAAAAGGCTGCATTTATTGCCCATCGCTAGTTGCCCTGAGAAGGTTATGCTGGGCCTTGAACCATTGCAATCCTTGTGCTGATGATCCCCCCATGGAAGTATTGTGCAGCAACTTCCAGGATTTTGGCCAGTGATGATGAAGGAAGGGCAGTATACATTTAAATCAGCATGGTGTGTGACTTGGAGAGGAACTTGGAAGTGATGGTGTTCCCATGATCTTGCTGCTCTTGTTCTTCTTGAGGGTAGAGGTCGCAAGGGTGAAAGGTGCTGTCAAAGTAAACTTGTTATTTGCTGCAGTGCATCTGGTTGATCGTACATGATGCTGCCATAGTCTGCCAATGATGGAGGGGATAGATATTGAGTTCAGTGGCAGGGGTGCCCAGAAAACCGACTGCTCTGTTCTAGATGGTGTCAATCTTCTTTAGTGTTGTTCCAACTACAGCCGTCCAGGCAAGTGGTGAGTATTCCATCACATTCCAGATGTGAATCTTTGTAGTTGATGGAGAGGCTTTGAATAACCAAGCAGTGAGCCACTCGTCATAGAGTAACCAGGCTCCTGCTCTTGTAACCACATTGTTGATATGACTGTTCCAGTTAAGCTTCACCCAGGATGTTGATGATGGGGACATGCACCGAAAGTGCCGTGTAAGGTCAGGGGGAGGTGGTTGGGCTATTTCTTATTCTCTTTGTGGCTTCCTGGGTAATATGCTTTGCTTACGAACCCTTCCTTATCCAGGGGTTGACCAATAGAGATGCCAATTTAATCAGCTCCCACTCCCCTCCCCCACCCGTTCCCTGAAGTGGGCTCCTTGAAACACTGCCCCATTCTTTCTGAAAACAGCTGGAATTAACTCAACACAATGATTCTGAATGATCCACAGGTAAAATTAATGTCCTGGATTTTGCGGTAGGAGTAACGGTAAGGCTATCAGTGCTCACCATTATTATGGAGTAAATCAGACAACAACTTATGGCGTCCGCACATGCCCTGTAAAACACGGAAATCAAGAAGTTGCTGTCTGATTTGCCCTGCTCCTCCACAAGCTTCACTACACCGGTATCTCGCCGACAGACTTGGCATTCAAATACATGAAGGATGTGAAGTTGCTGTACTTTATTGTTGTTACCCATTAAATACCCACTAAACACACCAGAAAAAGTTAGGCCTTGTTCATTGAGGTGTAAGTGAACTTTTAGCGGCGTGATAAGTCTTAATTACTGCCAAAAAACCTCTCTATCACTGAAAATTAACTTTTACTAGTGTGGAGTCTCATTCCTTCAGATTTTAATTATTGTTGGAGATTTAAAAAAAATTAAAATTAAAACTTTTTTTTACTTTTTATTTCTGTCCCTTTTATCTCTCTCTCTCTTAATCCCATCTTTCTTTCCTTCTCTTTATTTTGCTTTCTGTACATGATGTTACATTGAATTAAACATCCAGCTTATACTTCCTGATTTAGACACTGCAACCTGAATTTTAATCCTTTGACGGGTTAGGAGCAGGGGGGCGGGCTCAGAAGCAGTCGGGAAACTCGAGAGAACGGATTTCCCTCAGGCCCTGCCGAATTTAACGGTAGAGCCTGGTTTGCATGCGAAACCTCTGTTTCTCACTCGCAGCCAGCTAGATGGAGAGGCTGGCTGGCTGCGGGTGGCTAGGCCTGCGGCACTAGGCGCAGAAAGGAGGGAGGGAGGGATCAAGTGGGGGCCGGGGGCTGATCAAGGGGTGCCAGGAGATGATCAGCAGTTGCCGGGGGATGATCGGGGGGTGCAGGGGGATGATCGGATGGGGGGGCGGAGCATGATCGGGGGGGCCAGAGGATCATGGAGGGGAGGCAGAGAACGTCGGGGGTGGCCTGAAGATCATCGGTGGGGGGGGGGAGAAAGCCTCGTGAAGGGGATCGGAGGCCTCGTGGGGGTTGGGTTAGGCAGGGTCACAGGATCCAGGAGGTAAATTTAAAGACACTTACCTCCTGGATCCAGCAATCCTCGGCTTCCATTAGCTGGCGGGTTTCACGACCAGCCAGAGTTAAATTTAAAATGCAGGTTTAATCTGAGGCACGCCCCCGGTCCCGCCTTTGTTAAAACCGGAAGTGGACAGGTTGGAGGCGGGTTCTGGTCGGGATTCAGAATTTTAACACTTTAACTTCCCACCTGCACCCAACCCACCCTTTTTTTTTAGGTTAAAATTTTCCCGTGTATGTCACAGTGAGGATTCTTCAATCTAATTGGTTGAGGAGGCATGCTGTTCCTTTCGCTGTTCACACAGGTCCCAGATCCCAGAGGACACTGCACTGTATTGGACTCCCGATGACCGTAAGTTGCTGCTCAAAAGCTCAAGAAACGCCTGTGGGCAGCTGTAAGCGTAATGAACGGCGAGTGCCGTTCCTTTGCCGCTAACTGCAAAATGTTTGATCAGAAGGCAGGCCAGATTCCAATGGCCAGTTATCTGACTTGACCTGCTCTTCCTTTCTCCAGCTCTAGCTGCAAGCTGGATTTTAACCCTAAAGTAAATTCAATCCATCAATGTAAATCATACCCAAATCCTTCCATGGTAAAATGGTTGAGAAATCCATAAATATGACAATAATCAAACCACAAACTAACATGAAAGTTGCATTGTAACATATACTGCTGTAAGACAGTGTGTGTTGTAATGGTAATTTACTTTGGCAGTCAACACGGGAAAGATTGTGATTCAGAAAGACTGCACTTAGTTGTTTCAGTATGTTATGAAGACAATATCCCTTTACGGATTTAAGATAAATCCTGATGCCACTGGAAAGGATGCAAAGAAGGCCAACAAGAATGGTATACAGTCTAAAATCACTGAAGTATGAGGAGTCTCTAAGGCTGCTAAATTGGTTTACATTGTAAGAGAAGCAGATTAAGAGAGATACAATCAAGTTCTTAAAATCATGAAGTGAATCAATAGGTTTGACTTAAAGAGTTCTTTGTGTTGTACTGGGAGATATAATTACAAGCTGAGAAAATCTTGAGTCAAACATAACTTAAGGAACAATAAAAAGAAAAAAAGGTGAAAGCTGAAAACCTGAAGTAAAAAGAGAAAATTCTGAAATGCGCAGCAGGACAATGAGTCACACTTCAAAATTGTTAACTCATGGAGTAGAATGAGACCACGCACAGTAAATACAGATTCAGTTGAAGTATTCAACAAAGAAGTAGGCAGATTCATTATTACCAGTGGCACTCAATGAAAAAAACCAGAAATACATTGGGCACCAGCTCAACAAACCTTCTCCTTTATTTAATCTCCCTATCTCCAGTGCTTGGGACAGGAGAAAGAATGGAAATTTGCCAGTTAGTCTATCCAAGCAACTCTGCTAGTTGGAAAATTATTTATCCATCAGTAATAGTACTCTTCCCTGCTAAATTGGCAATGTTGTTTCCCCAGCTTTGGAATCTTACCTTGAACAGTTTAAGAAGTGGCATTGCACCAATCGTATGTATTGTGTCATAATCATCAAATCTATCTTTCTGGATCCAAATTTGGAATTGGTGAATTAGGCAATATAGTTATCAGACCTTTCTAAAATTGTACCTTTCATGGTCGTAGAAACAGTTATTGTCATTGATGTAGTTCATTATCACCAAATAGTAATGAACTGAAGAAAGTGAAGCACAGAAACTACTGACACAAGTCAGCATTGTGAGAGTTCAGTGAACATCTGGCAGTTCCGTACCCCCTGCAAGAATACAGTCCAACTTGATCCAGAAACTCACCGGATCCACACGGGGAGCAGACGCTCAAACCCTCCGTACAGCAGCACTCGCCCTGGTGTACTCTACAGCGGAGTACTGCTCTCCGGTATGGCTATCAAGTCCGTATGTCAAATCCATTGATATCCAGCTGAATTCTACTATGAGAATTATCACCGGTGTACTTTTATCAACACCAACACCTTGGCTGCCCGTGCTTGTAAACATCGCACCACCACACCTACGCCGCGAATATGCAGTCTCCAGAGAAGACAATTGCTACATCAGCAAAGACATGCCAATCCAGGCCGACTTGAACCACCAACCAGTCTCAAATCTAGAAGGCCATTTTGGACCGTCCCCAAAGCCCTTCAGCGATCTCCACTCAGCCTTGATGACCGATGGCGAAATGCTTGGAAAAACTGCGACATACAGAATGGATTCCTTATAGAGGACCCCACAGTACAACCTGAAGGATCAACCCTTCCTCGCAAACAGTGGACAACCATCAACCACCTCAGAACTGGTCATGGTAGATGCTGCCACCTTCTCCATAGATGGAAGATTAAAGCATCTCCATCATGCGACTGTGGAGCTCCTAATCAGACGCTGGAGCACATCACTGAGCACTGCCCTCAGAGGAAATTCGCAGGTAGCCTATAAGCTCTCCATGCTGTTACACTGGAAGCTTTGGCCTACATGTCTGACTTAGATATTGACAACTGATTTGCTTTGCTACTACCATACGAAAGAAGAAGTCCAAATTTAATGTGATCCATTGGCAATCATTTTAGCACATGTTTAGTATTTATGAATCTAATTGCACTTAACAGACCAAACACACTTGCAGACATAAAGGGCTGGATTTTGCCAGCTGAGACAAGTTGGGGGCGGGACTGCTGATTTCCGTGTTCTAGTCCCGCCCCCAGCGATGTCTGATGAACAGACGCTATTTTCCCTTGATTGGCCTTGTTAAGCCCGCCCTGCAGGCTTGCCAGCTGATTAAGGGAAAGCCGGTGTCAGGTGATGCCAGTGCATGACGCTTCATCTGCCGGTTTTCTTAAAGGGACGGCCCCATAATTTTTGACAGATGAATTGTCAGTGTTTGACTGCATTGAGGTGCGGTCAAACACTGACAATCACTGTCTCTCTCCTTAGGAGAAAACAGATGGCAGCTGCATGTGAGATTGCAGAAGCCATCTGTCAATTCTCCCGATCAGATGAGGCTTCACAGAAACATCAAATCTTGTCACCTGCAGATACATATAAACAGAATAAAAATATTTCTCACTACATTTTCTCACCTGTCATACTTACCTGTGCAACATTACACCCATCACACTACCTCTGTAGCTGTCATTTGCACACTTACACTGCAGCAGACCCACAGCTCGCCTCGCTGACCCTGGCAGGGTTTCCCGCTGTCGGGAAGCCCGCATCAGCAGGCTGAAAATGGGAAAAGCCTCTTAACTGCCTGTTAACTACCTGTTAACAGGCAGTTAATTGGCTCTAATCCCCTTCCCGCCGCTAGGAGACGGGTCCCTGCGAGAGTTGGGGACCCGCCTCTCGGGAAGATGGTTTGGAGGCGGGTTGGAAGCGGGGTTGGGACCCGCTCCCAATTTTTCCCATTTTCCCAGCAGTCCCGCCTCCAAACCCGCCTTCTCAGGGCTGGGAAAATCCAGCCCAAAGCATCTTATTGAACAGATCGTAAATTTGACTTTATTTCACTCCTTGACCAATACTGAAAGTTACAATTTACAGCATCCTTTTAGATCAAGTTATAACAGTGGACATATTTCTATGTGGCTCACATTTTCTACGTAGTTCTTCAATTTTCTGAAGGACAATATTGGGCCAAAAATTCGGCCCTTACCGGGTGAGTACGCGCTGTGTACTCACCCGTAAGGCCTCCTGAAGTGCTGGTTTCCTGCATGCACTGCGCATGCGCGGGAAACCGGAACTTCTGGTCTGGTGAAGGGAGCGGTTCAGAGGTGAACCGCGTGCGCAGTAGAGGCTGCGCGCACGCAGCAAACTTAGGTTTTTTTTCAGGTTTCTCCGGGAGGGTAAGTATTGAAGAACCTGCGCTTTTAAAAAGGAGGCGCAGGACCCGTTTTCAACAAGGTAAGTGGTTAACTAATTATAATTTAAAAAAATTTTCAACAGGTTTATCTTTTTTAGATACTTTAAAGAAAGGTGAGTTTATTTTTAGCACTGTTAAAAAAGTATTTTAATTTTTTCAAAAATTTAAATTTTTGTTTAAAGTAGTTAATTTATTTAACTTATAGTTATTTTAAAAATGTGATGGTTTTTTTTAAAATTTATTTGAAGTTTAGCTGTTCTTTTGGGGCAGATTTAAATTCATAGATTTGACAGGTCTTCCTGTCAAATCTATGAATTAAAGATGGTCTGCTGCCATTGGCTCTCCATGGCCCACGTGATCCCAGGGGACGCATCGCACTAACTGCGCCCCTGGGACACGCACGCACTGCACGCCAGCAGTTGCAGCAGGCCCAGGAGCTGAAGTCCCCGTGGGCCAGAAGCAGAACGGCAGTCGCGGTAGGTAAGTGCGCGCGCGATCCTTACCCCCGCGGCAAGCCGGAGAGGCGAATTTCTGGGCCATTAACTTGGTTCAACAGTAACACTCTTGCTTCCGGATCAGAAGGTCGTGGGTTCAAGCCCCACTTTAGAAACTTAAGCATATAATCTAGGCTGATACTGCAGCATAGTACTGAGGGATTGATGGATATGCCATCTTTCAGGTGGGATGTTAAACTGCCTATTCATTTGAACACAGAAGAGCCCATGGCACTATTCAAAGGAGAACAGGGGAGTTCTCCTGGTGTGTTAACTAATGCTTATCCCTCTGCGAATACAAAAAAAAACCAGATAAACTGGTAATTTTCTCATTGCCGTTTGTGGGATCTTGCTGTGTGCAAACTGACTGCCACATTTCCTACACAGCAACAGTGACTACACTTCAAAAGTAATTCATTGTCTGGGAAGCACTTTGGTGCATCCTGAGGTCAGGAAAGGCACTATATAAATGCAAGTTAGTTCTATATTTCTTTGACTTGAAAAAACATACAATGAGGTTGAGGCACTTCTCCCCATAATGTTCACTTCTATCTTAATGGCTTAGATGCTCACCTTATATCTCAGTGGCTGCAAAAGTGATGTTTGGTTTTGCCAGCAAGGGTTGAGCAGAAACGTGATGGAGGCTACAAAAGAATAAACATCCGACTCACCTTTTCTTAGCATGGAAGCAAGTGACGGTAAAAGGTCATGGGGGCGCAATTAATCCCTCAGTTACGTTTTTATGGCAGTGACCCTGGAGAAAGGCTCGTTATTACTGGCACCTGACCCATTTCTGGATCAGCTACATTTCTGATTAGTCTTTATGGTTCCTAGCAGGCACAGTTGAGGTTAACTGTTCTGAACGTTTGCTGGTTAGATGGGAAGTCGCGTAATATTTGGCTAAACCAGTCAACTGCCAATCCAGACGACCTTGCTGAGGCTGATAAGGACCAAGAATATGGGCCAAAAATTCACACCTCGCCTTCTATAAAATACAGAAGATTGTCTTTCTCTCTGAATTCTTATCTTAACAGTCACATTGCGTCTTTAGCTTTCAATAGACATCTTCCCCAATAGACATCGGTTAAAGCTGCGGTTCAGTCCAAATGAAGTCAACCACCTGACCCAGTTTAATCCAAATGCTGTTGAGGATAATTTCTCGCTCCCGTTTATAACCATTCCAGCTGCATTCTACATTGAATAAGAACTTGTTTTAATTATAAATAATAAGGCCTAGTATCATCTCCTCCACCGAGACTTATGTTAATTCAACAACAATCACTGATTCTGATTTGTGAGCCAGAGCCCACAGGCCTGAGCGTTTCATGGGGCTCGGATTATTAGCAAGAAGACTTTTCCATTTTCTGCCTGACTTCACAAAGCTTTTCTTTCAGCTAAATGTTTATTTTTAGTTTGCAGAACTTAAAACAGATATTGCAAAATAAGCTGTTTACAGCCTTGCGTGTATTGTTTAACATGAACTGAAAGGTGGGGTTTTGGCATCAGTGGGGTAGATATTGATTTTGTGTGATAGTGTAAAACGGGTGAAAGCAAATCGGCAGCCCGCTTTACATCTCCCCCGATTTTATTTTCCAATGACAGGGCCTCACCTGCCTGGAGTGGGTGGATCACCCGGGCCTCTTTTTGAGGTGAGTAAGATGACAGGGTGCGTGAATGGGCCGCGAACTCCCCGGCCGCCATTTTAACAACGAGCCCAGCCCATTCGCTTATTTCTCAATGTTGCAATGACATCTTATTCTAACTTTTTTTGCTCATCCTTATTTGGTGAATTAACCCATAAGCATGGAGCTAGATTATTAAAGCAGATGCCTATCATATATGTATAGTTAAAATATCATGTCAAAAAACATTGTTCAGTGATTTTTTTTTTCCAATATATATTTGAGCGAATTCTATTTATTTCACCCTTTTGATTAAATCTTTGGTACAATGGTGCGTGCAGAATTAAGTATTGAACTGATTCTCATACAATTGTTTCTAAACCTAAGAGTCACCCTCATCAAGCATCTTACAGTCTCTATATAGCTCTAATATAGCTCTAATTTGAAGATTATTCCCCCTTGTTCTGGGAGGTGTTGAATTTACACTTTTACCAGGCCAATTACTAGACGAGCATTTTTGGACTGTGAGAAAAGTGGCCAGCAGTTTCCTACTTCTGTTAAATCAAATATACTTTAATTATTGCACTCTCGATGCACTCCTTTTAATAATTAAATGATCAAAGTAATGACAATGATGGGGACAATTCTGTTTTTAACAAAAACTGCACTTGAGAACACGCCATGTCGGTATGCACATAAGTGGACCTGTCTCATGTGGCACTATCCACCAATGTTTTTTATTCTGAACATAACAGAGATTTATGAACTCGGTTGCCTAAAGTGGCAATGCAGGTGTGAACTGATAGTATAGATTATCAGTTAAAGATCCTTCAACATTTAACAGATGAGAGCAGAAAAGATAAGCTGTAAGTCAGGTGTTTCACGATTATGCTTTTGATTATGAAGGGCAGTAGCTTGAGCTACTTGATTCCCAACCTGGAGTTACCAGTTGAACTTTACTCATACACTGCAACTGGGGCTCTACATTATCATCGAATAGTTACAGCACGGAAGAAGGCCATTCGGCCTTAATTGTATTAAGTGCGTGAAAGGAAGGATTCAGTCAGCTCCACTAAGCAGCAATTAGATGTCCTATTGATGAATCCTTATGTGGTCACCTCACTCAATTTTTATACACTTGGCTAAATGTCAGCTCAGACTGGCTCAGTTACCCTGCAATGTCACCTTGCTTTTGAGTTCTCCACCTAGCCAGGAAATATTCTGGACACAAATCTTCCTAAACCTGTCAGGAAAGTCGAGGTCAGATGTGAAACTAGGAGTGAAGTTAAAAAAAGAATTAATCAAAAGCCCATTAGTGAGAAACCGCATTAATTGGAATTATTTTTGAAATTATAGAACAGTACACATATTTAACCAACCTATGACAGTATAAGTATTTACATTATTGGTTATTCATTTAATTAAACATCCCAATACAAAACAGTAATTGGAAGCCAATCTCCTGAAGCAACTAGCTCACTAAGCTGGCACTGATTAAAGAAAATTCCATTTTGCTTCTGGTTAAATAATTTGATTTTCCAGAATGCATCATGTCCTTTAAATTGTATTCAATTTTGCCAGTCAAGAGTGGAAATATTCTACATCTTGTAGCATGTAGAGAGAAATATTTGCTTTCTAGGGTATATAATACTCTGTTACATCCTCTGCTATGTCAATATTTTTGAATGTGTGTGTTGCTGTGGATTCCTAACCGAAAAACTTCTATAAAATACTCACCTCTCATTGTAGATTATCTATACCCAGAGCAATTAGTTATGATCAATCAGTACAACTTATCTTTGTGTAATAATGCAAAAATAATGAACCTACATCAGTGGGTTGTTTTGTTGGACTTAAACAAAAATAACCTCGAACTATTCTCCTGCATTCTAACTTTATTTTCGGTTTTCCTGGAACTGCTGGCCTCACAGCCTCTTTTTTAAAATACTGATTGACTTCACAGCCTTTGCTGATCCTGATTGATTGACATTTTTTATATCATTCTCTGCGCACAGCCAAAAGGGCCAAAAATCTTCCCAACAAAATGTATATCAGGCGTTTATCAAATGCCAAGACAGGTTGACCAGTTCTGATGAAAGGTCATCGACCTGAAACGTTGGGGGGGAATTTTCCGGGGGGTCAGCGGGTGGGGTCGGTGGCGGGTTGGGTGGGAAAGTATAATTTTTTTGACAGCGGGTCGGACCCCGCTGTCAACCCAGCACCACACGCCTTTTCCAAATGTCGGGTCTGTCAGCGTTGAGCAGACCCGACACGCAGCGGCGGGGGAGGCAATTAAGGTCATCATGAATATGTTAACAGAGCATTAAAAACTATTTTCAGCTCACCTTCAAAGTTTACCAGGTCGCCCATGGGGTCCACACTGCTCGGGGATCATGTCAGGTAAGCAGGGCGGGAGTTGAATAGCCATGGAATCATCTCATTACTTGACAATTGCAAATGTGCTATTAAAAACTCCCATCTCACAGTTGTTCACTTTCCAAGCTCAGAAGCTGTTGTTTACTGCATTTGGAAGACAGATTGAGCTTTATGCAGGTTGCAAGTGTTTGGAGCAAACTCTCCATCCAGAGTCACCTCATTGGAACAACCTCTCTCAGCATTGACAGATTGCTTCTGCCATCTCAGGTTCACCTGCCATCTATTCTATCAGCATCAGGTGCCCTTGAAACTATCTCACCTTCGTCCTCAGAATCCCACCATGATCCGGGTTGTGGGGGGTACCATTATGTCTCAACATTCACTGCAACTCACTAACCACTTCCAAAGGTGCACACAAATCTGTCCAAGAATGCAAAGTGTTCAAAATAAAGGTTTCAATGTTTGACAGCACATTATCAGAAACTTCACATTAACATTGGCTAAAGCACTTAAGTGCCTACCCTTGTGTATTGTTAGTTGGTATGATTGCACTAGGATGAAGGTGAGTGTGAGGGGTGGCTAGTGAAATGGGGAAGTGATAATGTAGATAGAGAGGGATGGGTAGAGGTGCAAGGTAAGTTGGTGTGAGTAATGATGTGCAGGAGTAGGGTAGGGAAGGCAGAGTGATGGGGATGTGATGAGTGGCACAGCAGGATGAGGTTGAGTGTGGCTTTGCAGTAACGTTTCATGATCTACTGAGATCATTGAAAGGTTTGTGCCACTGCAGCCTGGTCCTCCTGACAACATCCCTGCTTGTGTGCTCCTGTGCAATATGCAACCAGACTGCGTTGGTCTCCTGGGGAGGTGTCTTCTGCCCATTGGAAGAGAAGTGAACCTCCCTGTGCACTGTGACTCCCTCCATAAGCATATGGAGGGAGTCATGGGAGAGCCTGGGTGCAGCCCTGCACCTCTGTGCAGTGCTTGTCGGTGTTTGCAGCACCTCAATGCTGTAGAACACTGACAACACAAATGTCAAAATTAATTTTGCATGATCCCTTTGAGGAAACTGGCTGATGATGATTCATCAAATGACATCATCAGAATCGCTTCCTTCAATTGGCTGGCAAACATGCTGGGCGGGCTTAACAAGCCCAATCAGGGGAAATCATTTTGGACAGCGGGATGGAGCTGGCAGCGAGGTCAGGACCCGCCACCGACGTCGCCCACCACGGACCCGCCGAGGTTGGTAAAATCCAGCCCGTTAACTCTGTTTCTCTCTCCACGGATGCTGCCTGACCTGCTCAGTATTTCCAGCATTTTTTGTTTTTATAATAAATGATGTATTGTTTACGGAGTTTGGGGAACGCAACTCCCATGAACTTATTAACCACTTTTCATCTAGGTGCTTTAAAAACTCAACATTTAAATGTAAATCCTTTCTATGGATTAATGGTCAAAAATAATCCCAAAACATGACACCCAATTATCTGGTTGTTGTATTGCTCGTGGTCAGGGTGGGAGTTAGGTGCACTGAACGATATATACATCAGTGGCACTAATTACATGGCCCTGTGGCCACTTGCACATTCCCCCTTCCTTTTGTCTGTGCCTCTGGCAAACTTGATGCTCCATGTGCCTCTAGGTTTGTATTCATGATCAGTACAATGTCTGACCTTGGATTTAGTGCAGCTCTAGCACAAGAAGACAAGGGAGGCAAGATTACTCTGACTCTCTTAAAGCAGTAAAAGGACCTATTAAAACAGAACTATTTAATAGAATTGTTGCTGTTTTGTTTCTTTTCTCTTCCTTTGGGATAGTTCCTGGCCTCCACTTGGTCACTGCCTGATTTGGCATGATTGATAGCAGCAGCTCACTGTGTGGGGAACGCACGCACAGACCCGTCTCCATCGCTATATTATTCTGTGGCCTTTGAGAAAGACACTGGTAAAGTTTGTGACCCTGACAAAAAAGTTAATAAGAATTACGACGCTTCACAAATGATTCAGTACTTTAAGCTGAAAGATCTTGTAATTTAATTTTTAAAGTTGTAATTTGCTGGAGGGTTCTTTAGCACCGGGATCCAAACATGCCAACCATTTATGTTTCACGCAATCAGCAATTTGGAGTAATTTTGGAGCCTGCTTGTAATGCGTTCACATATGAAAATCAATGCTGCCCCTGCCTCCAGCATTCTGCTGCAGCATGGGACCGAACGCCACCGTAAACCGCGGCAGGAGTTCTCAAGATCGCTTCGCACGATTAGGATTTCCACATGCATGCCTGCAGTGAAGCAGCAGCAGGTGAGAGCCAGGATTGGCAAGGGGTAATCCAGGAGTGGTGCTGAGTGAGGGGAGGGGCAGCAGAGCTGGTAGCAGTATTGAGGGGAGAGCAGAATGCCAGCGTGAAATGGGGGCGAGGAGGGTAGAGTGCCAGCATGTTCCAGTAGAAAGAAGGAAAAGAGTGCCAGCATGAACTGAGATTGTGGGGGTTGAGGGGTGTGTGTGGTGGGATGTTAAAAAGTGTCAACATGAACTGGGGGCAGAGGGGGGGAAAGAGTACCAGAATTAATCAAAGGGGAGAAGAATGCCAGTTTGAATTGAGGGTTGAGAAGGAGAGAACTTGGGGGAGGGGGAAGTCTCTCTGTCACTGTGACAACCATATAAACAATTTTAAAACAATTTCACAAATCAGATTTACCAACAGAGAGTGTAAACACATATCCGTAAGAGTCCACAATTTCTCTGCAAGAAATGAAGGAAAATCCCTACAATTGTTGGTACAAGCTGTTTAAACGGTGGAATGTTGGGTATACCAACAGCCTAAGTTATGACAAGCCCTTGCCTCACTGCACTTTCAGTGTAACTACATATCATAGCATTCATTCAGGGTTTTTTATTGAGTTGCCAGCATTGTTTGAAGCTATGGTCGGCTCTTGCTTGTCTTCTAGGTAGACACACATTTTCTACAAAAATAAAGCGCGCATCATAACTCTGCAGTTGTGGGAGTAACTTTCATCTCCGACTGGGGTGGAAAGCTGGTGGTGTCGGATTGGCCGCCTGTTATACACCCCGCCTAATTTTCCACCATTAAAGTCAATGGAAAGGAAAATTGGCAGGGTTTATGACAGCAGCCAATCCGACTGCACCAGTTTTCCACCCCTGCCAAAGTTGAAAGCTACCTTTGTGGAAAAGAGGTGAATTGCCGATATTTCTTAGTTTGTCTTTAACATTTAGCTGGTATATTGTGCCAATAGAGAATAGCGATTGTCAGTATTTCTTCCCTTGTTCATTGAGTGTGCTGTATAGATTTGTGTTTGTGTACTCCTGTGTCCTAACGTTTGTAAATTTTTTGGGTGCTGTTACTATCATTAGGGTTTATTTCCGCCTTAATGTTCTCTCCTTTCCTGAAGGCAGTGGAGGGGGTGAGTCCAGGACCATCACCAGCCTTCTGGCATCTCATCCAATTAGCTATTCTTCACGCAAGTTAAGGCAGAGAATGTTTCTGGCTGTTCGACTATGGAAGGCACAGCAGCCGAGCTTGATCCTGACAGACCTGCTGTCTGCAGAAGTGCAGTTTCCAGCAGGCATCATTAATCAGGAGCAGGAACCCTGGCTGATTTTATTCCTGCCCAGTTCAAGGATGCTTAGGTCAGTTATAGCACTGCAATTTTTTTTTTAATTTGTTCCTGGATGTGGGCGTCGCTGGCAAGGCCAGCATTTATTGCCCACCCCTAATTGCCCTTGAGAAGATGGTGGTGAGCTGCCTTCTTGAACCGCTGCAGTCCGTGTGGTGAAGGTACTCCCACAGTGCTGTTAGGGAGGGAGTTCCAGGATTTTGACCCAGCGACGATGAAGGATCGGCGATATATTTTCAAGTCAGGATGGTGTGTGACTTGGAGGGGAACTTGGAGGTGGTGGTGTTCCCATGCGCCTGCTGCCCTTGTCCTTGTAGGTGGAAGAGGTCACGGGCTTGGGAGGTGATGCCGAAGAAGCCTTGGCGAGTTGCTGCAGTGCATCTTGTAGATGGTACACACTGCAGCCACGGTACACCAGTGGTGGAGGGAGTGAATGTTTAAGATGGTGGATGGGGTGCCAATCAAGCAGGCTGTTTTGTCCTGGATGATGTCGAGCTTCTTGAGTGTTGTTGGAGCTGCACTCATCCAAGCAAGTGAAGCGTATTCCATCACACTCCTTACTTGTGCCTTGTAGATGGTGGAAAGGCTTTGGGAGTCAGGAGGTGAGACACTCACTGCAGAATACCCAGCCTCTGACCTGCTCTTGTTGCCACAGTATTTTTGTGGCTGGTCCAGTTAAGTTTCTGGTCAATGGTGACCCCCAGGATGTTGATGGTGGGGGATTTGGCAATGGTAATGCCGCTGAATGTCAAGGGGCGGTGGTTAGACGCTCGCTTATTGGAGATAGTCATTGCCTGGCACTTGTGTGGCGCGAATGTTACCTGCCACTTATCAGCCCAAGCCTGAATGTCGTCCAGGTCTTGTTGCATGCGGGCATGGACTGCTTCATTATCTGAGGAGTTGAATGGCACTGAACACTGTGAAGTCATCAGCAAACATCTCCATTTCTGACCTTATGTTGGAGGGAAGGTCATTGATGAAGCAGCTGAAGATGGTTGGGCCTAGGACACTGCCCTGAGGAACAGTACAGACTGAGAATTGAAAATGGATGGTTTAGCACGACATTAAATGGAGCCTTTATCCACTGAGACAGCAGCAGCCTCGTCATTGAGCTTGCATAGCAAGTATTCCTTGGCCAAGTTTTACATTTTGAAGGATATTGTACATTGCTGGGATGTGTACAACTGGCTTTGATTCGTCAGTGTGTTCATGTTTAGTCACATAGAATGTTGCATCATCTGTGTTCATCCCAGCAGGTCTGTGGTCTCTGAGTATGTTCACCATCACACTACATGCCTTTGACTCTCCTGACCCATCTAGAATTGATACCAGTTCTCGTGTCTGTCAGTTAGTTCCCTTTTGTATATGTCTGGATCAGTGGTTGTGTGTTAACACTCCACTTAATTAGCTATTTCTTTTTTTACAGCTCTCATCTCAAAAATATAGCATGTATGTAAACCAGATACTGTGACTGACAGTTTGTAGAATGGGTGGGTGGAGGGGAGTGGTGGGGGGAGGGGAGAGGAGAAAATTGTTTCTCTAGATAAATAAAGGCCAAGTTGTTTCTGCACGTGTAGTTCATCAAGCACATTGCGCGACAGTACATGGGTTGTGTTTGTCTTTGTGCCTTTTCCTGTTATTTTAAATGTTCGTCTCTAACTTCAAGTAATTTTCCTAATCTTTTATCATTGTTTCAGATCTTGAAATTATGCTATGTAAATATCTGAGAAACCCTTGAGACTATCTCACAGCCCCAGCTTCAAACACTACGTGCTAGGAGAGCTAAATAAGAATCTTCCAACTTCCTCACCAAGCCCTTGATAGGCTGCACTACTCCTTCCATTTTGCCATGATTTTGTGATATCGAGGTGAACAAGCCCAAAGTTTAGAACTGAAAATTGGGCTTCATTATCTGAAATTACCTGTTGTGGTATTTCATGACATTCTACCTCTGTAAAAGGCAAGCAGGCTACAACCTACAGATAAGTGCTACCTTTCCAGATGAATAAATCGATTGGACCTATCTTGCCAGAGTCGCTCAGGCAGGGCAGATGGTATCACGGACTTGATCATATTTGTCCCTTCCTCTGAACCAGTCAGACAGTTCCGTACATCATCTTATTTATTTAAGCCAGGCCACCATGTGGCTTATTGAGCACACTCTGCATTTCGGAATGTATTGCTGCACAGTAAAAACTATTCCCAGTGTCGGCAGCCACATCACTTTGGAATCACTAAATGGATGCTTCTCAAAATCAATCCACCTTCCACTGACAATTCATTTTTCAGGATCAGTATGGTTTAAGTCTGCTGTGCAGCTCATTCTTTTCTGACCGGTAGTATTTTTAATCCGTCTATTTCCGCCTCCGTAACATCGCCCGTCTCCGCCCTTGCCTCAGCTCATCCGCTGCTGAAACCCTCATCCATGCCTTTGTTACCTCTAGACTTGACTATTCCAATGCACTCCTAGCTGGCCTCCCACATTCTACCCGACGTAAACTTGAGGTCATCCAAACTCGGCTGCCCGTGTCCTAACTCGCACCAAATCCCGTTCACCCATCACCCCAGTGCTCGCTGACCTACACTGGCTCCCGGTTAAGCAACGCCTCAATTTCAAAATTCTCATCCTTGTTTTCAAATCCCTTCATGGCCTCGCCCCTCCCTATCTCTGTAATCTTCTCCAGCCCCACAACCCCCCCGCGATATCTGCGCTCCTCTAATTCTGCCCTCTTGAGCATCCCTGATTCTAATCGCTCAACCATTGGTGGCCGTGCCTTCTGTTGTCTATGTCCTAAGCTCTGGAATTCCCTCCCTAAACCTCTCCGCCTCTCTACCTCTCCTTCCTCCTTTAAGACGCTCCTTAAAACCTACCTCTTTGACCAAGCATTTGGTCACCTGCCCTAATTTCTCCTTATGTGGCGCGGTGTCAATTTTTTAATCTTATAATACTCCTGTGAAGCGCCTTGGGACGTTTTACTACATTAAAGGTGCTATATAAATACAAGTTGTTGTTGTTGTACTTTGTCATGAAGTAGCTAAATCACAGAATCACAGAATCCCCACAATGCAGATAGAGGCCATTTCGGCCCATCGAGCCTGCATCGAGCCTGCACCGACACATATCCCACCCTATCCCCGTAACCCCACGTATTTAATCCCCCTAACACTAAGGGTCAATTTATCATAGCCAAATCACCCTAACCCGCACATCTTTGGACTGTGGGAGGAAACCGGAGCACCCGGAGGAAACCCACGCAGACACGGGGAGAATGTGCAAACTCCACACAGACAGTCACCCGTGGACCGGATTCGATCCGGGTTCCTGGTGCTGTGAGGCAACAGTGCTAACCACTATGCCACCGTGTTGCCAAATATTTCTATCATGGTTATAGCTCTGGCCCAGAACTTGCTGGAAATTTTCAATGTAAGAGGATAAAAGCGGAGTTGTGCCATTTTTTCCCCGAGAAAATTTGCACCTAACTGATTTATACCAGTTTTATGCCAAAACATAGTTATATGCGATTTTCCTCGATAGTTTGCGATGATTCCAGGATCGATCCTTTGAAACCCTCAACTGTTCATTTACATAGCCCTACCCGCCCCCCCCCACCCCATGCAAAAGATCAGCTCATGCAAATTTCCTGCATTTATGCCAGTGATGCACTGATGTAGATTTATCCCCAAAAATGTAGATGCAGCAGGACTCTAAGGGCTAGAAATTCAGTATCGCCCCAGTTAGGGCGCTAAATTAAAAAAAGTTGGACAATTAGCACCAGGCGCTAATCCTTCTGACCTCCCGCTAAATTGATTGCTGGCGCTTCAAGAGAGAACTGAAGCGCTAAATCAAGCGCAAATCACCTCACTTAGGGCGCTACACACAAAGAACGGGGCGCTACCCACAGAGCGATAACCAATTTCAGGTGCACTCCAATCGGTACTCATCATTCACACTGGCTCCTTCCAGTTCTTAAAGGGGAGGTTCAATCATTCTGCACAACCTCATTCTCAACATTTCTGGCTCTGAAGACGACCTCCAAGCAACTCAACAGCTACACCTCTTATCCTCATGGCTGATCCCAGTCCCAGAGAGAGAGAGAGCTGTTTCAGCGACCAGGCATTGGAGGCATTGGTCGCGGCAGTCGAAAGAAGGAGGGCAGTGCTGTTCCCGTCCACTGGCAGGTCTTCAGGGCAATGTGGAGCGAAGTGGCCCAGGACGTCTCAGGCCAGCAGTGTGGTCCTCAGGACCCTCACACAGTGCCATAAAAAATTCAACAACCTCACTCGGGTGGTCAGGGTGAGTACATGCTTCAACAAGTCCTACATACCAGCATCTGAACCTCAGTCTGTACACACTGCACAAACCACCACACCCACACCACTCACCCACCAAGCATCTCCACCCACTAAAACTCATCTCCACATCTCACACCTTGACTACAATCACAGCTATTCAACTATGGCAGGCACAACTCCCAAACACATTGCTGCACACTCACACACACTTTCCTTTCTCTTGCAGGCCAAGCTGGCCCACAATAGGAGGGAGCAGCAACGAACAGGCGGGGGTGAAGTGGATTTCCAACAGCTTACAGACCTGGAGGAGCGAGTGCTGAGAGTCATTGGGTGTCAGGTGGTGGTCGCCGTGCCTGTCAATGACGTCAACCACCTTGGGGGTAACAACGGTATGTTCATCCCCTCTCCTTCTCTCATCCCACTTCCTCCTCACACCACAAGCCTTTCCCATTTTCCAGCTCATTATACTATCTGCATTCCTTGCTTCCTTCCTGCCCTCACCTTACCACGAGTCATAAGAACATAAGAAATAGGAGTGGGTGTAGGCCATTTGGCCTTTCGAGCCTGCTCCACCATTCAGTATGTTCATGGCTGATCTTCTACCTCATCTCCACTTCCCTGCACTATCCCCATATCCCTTGATTCTCTTAATATCCAAAAATCTATCGATCTCTGTCTTGAATATACTCAACGACTGAGCCTCCACAACCCTCTGGGGTAGAGAATTCCAAAGATTCACCACCCTCTGAGTGAAGAAATTTCTCCTCATCTCAGTCCTAAATGGCCAATCCCTTATTCTGAGACTGTGACCCCTGGTTCTAGACTCCCCAGCCACGGGAAACATCCTCCCTGCATCTACCCTGTCAAGCCCTGTAAGAATTTTGTATGTTTCAATGAGATCACCTCTCATTCTTCTAAACTCTAAAGAATATAGGCCTAGTCTACTCAATCTCTCCTCATAGGACAATCCCCCCATCCCAGGAACTAGTCTGGTGAACCTTCGTTGCACTCCCTCTACGGCAAGTATATCCTTCCTTAGGTAAGGAGACCAAAACTGTACACAATACCCCAGGTGTGGTCTCACCAGGGCCCTATATAATTGCAGTAAGACGTCTTTACTCTTATACTCAAATCCTCTTGTAATAAAAGCCAACATACCATTTGCTTTCCTAATTGCTTGCTGTACCTGCATGTTAACTTTCAGTGATGCATGCACAAGGACACCAAGGTCCCTCTGAACACCAACATTTCCCAATCTCTCACCATTTAAAAAATACTCTGCTTTTCTATTTTTCCTACCAAAGTGGATAACTTCACATTTCTCCACATTATATTCCATTTGCCATGTTCTTGCCCACTCACTTAGCCTGTCTATATCCCCTTGAAGTCTCCTTGCATCCTCCTCACAACTTACATTCCCACCCAGCTTTGTATCATCAGCAAACTTGGATATATTACATTTGGTCCTCTCATCCAAATCATTGATGTAGATTGTGAATAGCTGAGGCCTAAGCACTGATCCTTGTGGTACCCCACTAGCCTGCCAACCCGAAAATTACCCGTTTATTCCTACTCTCTGTTTTCTGTCCGTTAAGCAATCCTCAATCCATGCTAGTATATTACCCCCAATCCCATGAGCCCTAATTTTGTTTAATAACCTCTTGTGTGGCACCTTATCGAATGCCTTCTATCAAATACACCACATGCACTGGTTCCCCCTTATCTATTCTGCTAGTTACAACCTCAAAAAACTCTAACAGATTTGTCAAACACGGTTTCCCTTTCGTAATTGCGTGTTGACTCTGCCCAATCCTATTATTATTTTCTAAGTGCCCTGTTACCATGTCCTTAAGAATAGATTCTAGCATTTTCCTTACTACTGATGTCAGGCTAACTGGTCTGTAGTTCCCCATTTTCTCTCTCCCTCCTTTCTTAAATAGTGTGGTTATATTTGCTACCTTCCAATCCATGGGAACTACTCTAGAATTTATGGAATTTTGGAAAATGACAACCAATGCATCCATTATCTCTATAGCCACCTCTTTCAAAACCCTAGGATGTAGGCCATCAGGTCTAGGAGATTTATCAGCTTTCAGTCCCATTAATTTCTCCAGTACTATTTTTTTTTACAAATACTAATTTCTTTCAGTTCCTCATTCTCGCTAGAGCCTTGGTTCTCCATTATTTCCTAGAAGTTTATTGCGTCTTCTTCCATGAAGACAAGACAGACACAAAGTATTTGTATAATTTCTCTGCCATTTCCTTATTCCCCATTAAAATTTCTGCTGTCTCAGCCTGTAAGGGACCCACATTTACTTTCGCTAATCTTTTCCTTTTTACATACCTATAGAAGCTTTTACTGTCTTGTGCCTTTATGCTTTTAGATAATCAGCAACCAGCTGACCAGCCTGTCCCTAAGCCTCCCAGTGAGAGTGAGGCAAGAGAAGAGGAGGAGGAAGAAAGCATCGCATCACTGCATGTCTTACCCGCAGGCAGCACCTCAGATACTGGGACTATGCAATCTTTAGAGGCAAGTTTAGTAGATGGGTCTGCACTGGGTGATGCACCAGGGACGAGCGGGCTGCAGCAAGGACAGGGGGAATGGGTAGCTCGGCAGCCAGCTCCCCGGAGGGTGAGTTTGCACGCGAGTTCTACTGCACAGGATTCAGATGAGGACCTCGATGGGGTGGCGTTCACAAGAAGGGTGATGGACATGCACACCGAAATGATAGGTGCAATGGCAAGGGTGAATGAGAGCATGTCGGCAATGGTAAAGAGCGCGGAGGAGTCCACCTCCAACATTGCACAGAGCTCTACGCACACCATGGAGCCCATCCTTGGCACTCTGCAGAGGATGGTGGACTCCCTGAGAGATCATGGGGACCCAGACCTCATGCCATGTGTCATGGGCGATGTGGCAGTCTCCACTGCAGCACAGGCGGAAGCCACGCAACGTCTTAGTGCTGTAATGCAGTCTATGGTTGCTGCCATCGAGTCTCAGACTGCTCTCATGCAGCCTCAGAGATGATGCCACGCAAGCTCTGACTGCTGCCATCGTCGCTGGGTCCACCACAATCCATTGGGGAACTCACGGTATCGCAGCAGGCCAGCAATCTGTGCTTCAGCAGATTGGTAGGGATGCTGAGGTGTTGCCCCGGGGGAGTGGCAGTGTGTCAGTGGAGCAGGAACCTGCTGGCCTCTCGCAGGATGACAGCATTCCTGCTCCCACCACTGCCACTCCGCCATTGCCCTTGTCGCTGCCTGTCATCCAGCCAGTCCAGACTGCCGCCACCCAGCCTGAGGTGGTGCAGTGTACTGCTCCTCAATTAAATTTATGTAGGAGAAGTGCTCCCGGAATACTCTGGGAGGGTAAGGCCTCCTGTTGAGAGCCCTGTTGACCGTCCTGCCTCTGGCCACATTTTCCAATCTTTGTCTCTGCCTGCACTGCCTCTGACTTTGATGCTGGAGGGCGAGGTCGAGTGCCAGTACAGCCCCCATTAATGTAACCAAGTGTAGGACATTGAAATTTTAGCAGAATGAAAATGACAAATTTTTAGCAGGCAGAACACTCCTGAAAGTAAGAAACGTTTAACTCACTGAAAACGACTGTTTTGCAATGTGAAACTGACAAGGCAGCATTGATTGGCCACTAAAATGAAAGCGGATGTTGATCTCTTTAAATACCGCTCCTACAGCAGCCATCCGAATGCATCACGCCTCCTCTTCCTGCCGTTGTTCAGGCCAGGCGCTAAGGCAGACGGGCGACAGTCAGTTTTGTATCTGGGCCGTTAACAGGGCGTTCCAAACTCATTGACGTCACGCTCTACATAAGAACATAAGAACATAAGAAATAGGAGCAGGAGTAGGCCAATCGGCCCCTCGAGCCTGCTCCGCCATTCAATAAGATCATGGCTGATCTGATCCTAACCGCCAATCTACTATCTATCACAGAACCATCTCCTGCATCTAACAGAATTGCACACACGAAATAGGAGCAGAATCAGGCTACACAGTCCCTGGGCACGCTCCACTACCCACAGGGCCATGACCGATCCGAACCTAGACTCATGTCCAGGCACTAAAGGCCCAGGCGCTAACTGTTAGCGCCAGTGCTAAATCCCAGGTGAATTTCACATGCGCCATTGGATTCGCCGCACCCCGTCGCAAACTGAATAGCGCCCCCCCCAGGCGCTAACGGGAGGCGCTAACATGCCGAATTTCTCCCCCCAAAGTCACCTGATATCAGTGTAACTGGAGGAGTAACTGCATTTATCAGCTCTGACGCTTTAATCTTTTTAGGAAAAACACTTTTATAACTATTGATGCTTCCTTGTTCAAAAATACAATTTTTAATTACCTTCTATTTAAATAATTGTAACTGTTAAATAGAAACTGCAGTGTCTGTCCTAGAGATTCTAATACTTGTTCAAGTTCCTCTCCAGTGCACCATCAACTTATTTAAATGAACATTCAACCTGAACATAAAAATGACAAGATTCAGACCATTCTCCATAGTGCTGTATTACTGCACGTGTAATTTCTAAAGAAGCTTCGTGTGATTTGCTGAAATAGAGATTGATGCATTGGTAGGTGAGATTTTGCAAGAATATGTATTAAAGTACATAAATAATGGTCCAATTCAGCAGTACAATTATAAAAGTGGTTGTGTGAAAACATGCAATCCAGTTGGAGCTACTATTCGAATCTGGTTTTATAAATATTCACATTTCCCGAATTAGTTACTTATATATACGATGAACTAGAAATGTTCGAATACAGGTGTACAGCTTTGACCAACTTTATTAGGACATGACTAAACCAAGCATTAATTTAAGCCTCTGACCAGCCATTTAGAATATAGAAGCTGCAAGATAATACCACGGAATTTGCACTTGTTTCATGGTAGTTTTTATGTTCCGATGTAGGCCAAAGGACGCCGAGGGAATTTGGGCCAAAATTCTTGTCAGCAGGATCAGTGCAGAACTTGCATTTATATAGCGCCTTTTAACACAACCGATCGTCCCAAGGCGCTTCACAAGATAGTTAGAATCAAAATTTGACACCGAGCCACAGAAGGAGATATCAGAACAGATGACCAAAAGCTTGATCAAAGAGGTAGGTTTTAAAGAGTGTCTTAAAGGAGGAGAGAGGTAGAGAGGCAGAGAGGTTTAGGGAGGGAATTCCAGAGAAAAGGGCCCAGGCAGCTGAAGGCACGGCCGCCAATGGTGGAGCGACTAAAATTGGGGATGCGCAAGATGCCAGAATTGAAAGAGCACAGAGATCTCGAAGGCTTGTAGGGCTGGAGGAGATTACAGAGATAAAGAGGGGCGAGGCCATGGAGGGATTTGAAAACAAGGATGAGAACTTTAAAATTGAGGCATTAGCAGACTGTGAGCCAATGTAAGTTAGCGAGTACAGGGGTGATGGGTGAACGGGACTTGGTCCAAGTTAAAATATGGGCAGCAGTGCTTTGGATGAGCTCAAGTTTATGTAGGGTGGAAGATGGGAGGCCGGCCAGGAGAGCATTGGAATAGTCGAATCTAGAGGTAACAAAGGTATGGATGAGGGTTTCAGCTCATGAAACCCAGATAGATTCATACCTTATTGTTTGGTTTCTGGACTACAATAACAGCACATTCGTCTGTAGATAATTCTATCTCAGAAATCATCTCCTTGTTGCATGCCAGGAATTTCTCTTTTACCGTCAGTAATATTAGAATAAATACACAACAGGGAACAAAGACGCAGAAAGGCTTTGCTTCGGGTTTTGTTTGGTTTGGTATTCTCCCGAGAGTTTGGAAAACTTTGCATTATTGTCGACTTCCTCCATTTTTACTGTACCTACTCTGGATAAATTCTGTCTAAGAGCACTGGACAGCATAATGGCACTTATTGGAAATCTTGCGCATCACAGATTCTCTCCACAGATGCTGCCTGACCTACTGAGTATTTCCAGCATTTTTTGTTTTTATTAGAGATTTTTGTTATATTACTTTCTGTTCTTTGGACAGGTATCCCTTGAACTTGTTTTATTTGCCCTTGGGATGTGGGCGACACTGGCAAGGCACATATTTATTGCCCATCCCAAGTTGAGCTGAGAGCATTAAGAGTCAACCATATCATGTGAGACTGGAGTCACATGTAGGGCAAAACAGATAGGGGTCGTACATTCTTTTCACTGAAGGGCATTAGTAAGCCAGTTGGATCTTTACAAAAATCTGACAGCTTATATTTTTGATTTTACCAAATTTATTGAATTAAATTCACAACTTGCCATGGGACTTAAACTCACAATCTCTAGGCTCCTCGTCCAGTACCATAATAATTAACCTACTGTACATTCAGATAATTATTGCGATTGCTAATTCTTGCGATTCCTGTAGGATTTTAGTTGGTTTCTGTAGTGAAGATTACGGTAGTGCAATCATTAGCTTTTCCAGGTACTGGGAAATCATAATAACTCACTCCTGTTCTTGTGCCAACCTTGAAAATGACGGGGGGCGGGGGGGGATTTTTGACAGCGGGTTGGGACCCTGCCTCCACGCGCCTTTCCCACATGTCAGATCTGAGCAGACCCGGCACGCAGCGGTGGGGGTGGCAATTAAGGTCATTATGACCTTGTTAACAGAGCATTATTTTTAGCTCACCTTCAGAGTTTACCAGGTCGCCCACGGGATCCACGCTGCTCGGGGATCACGTCAGGTAAGCAGGACGGGAGCTGAATGGCCATGGGATCATCTCATTACTTGACAGCTGCAAATATGCTATAAAAGCTCCCATCTCACATCTGTTCACTTTCCAAGCTCAAAAGCTGCTGTTTACTACATTTGGAAGACAGGTTGAGTTTATGCAGGTTGCAAGTGTTTGGAGCAACCTTTCTATCCAGTGTCACCTCATTGAAACAACCTCTCTCACCATTGACAGATCGCTTCTGTCATCTCAACTTCACCTGCCATCTATTACATCAGAATGGGTACGGTTTATACTGTCTCACCTTGGTCCTCAGAATTTTACCACAATCAGCCCCAACACTAGCAGCACCAGCAGCACCAACAACAACACCAACCTTCTCCGCAATCAACTGCTGCACAGGACAGAGGGCATCAGCACCCGAGCACTTTGCTGCCTGGGAGGCCAGGGTTGGCCTCACCTTGGTCAGATTTACTTCACTTGCCGCTGTACACCCTTGCTGCCACATGATGCTCCAGGTTGGCATCACCCCATGCCAACACCATAAAACATCCCTACAATGCCCAAGTCATTCCTTTCACACTCATCACCATTGCAGGGGGGGGGGGGGGGGGGGGTACCATTATGTCTCACCATTCACTGTAACTCACTAAGACACTTCTAAAGGTGCACACAAATCTGTCCAACAACACAAAGTGTTAAAAATAAAGGTTTCAAAGTTTGACACCACACTAACAGAAACTTTATATGAACATTGCATAAAACACCCAAGTGCCTACCCTTGTGTGTTGTTAGTTGGTATGATTGTACTAGGATGAGGGTGAGTGTGAGGGGTGGCTAGTGAGATGGGGAAGTGATAATGTAGATCGAGAGGGATGGGTGGAGGTGCAAGGTAAGTTGGTGTGAGTAAGGATGTGCAGGAGCAGGGTAGGGAAGGCAGAGTGATGGGGATGTGATGAGTGGCACAGCAGGATGAGGTTGAGTGTGGCTTTGCAGCAACATTTCATGATCGACTGAGATCATTGAAAGGTTTGTGCCACTGTAGCCTGGTCCTCCTGATGACATCCCTGCTTGTGCCCTCCTGTGTAATGTGCAACCAGGCTGTGTTGGTGTCCTGGGGAGTTCTCTTCTGCCCAGGGGAAGGGAAGAGAACCTCCCTGCGTGCATATGGAGGAAGTCATGGGAGAGCCTGGGTGCAGCCGTGCACCTCTGTGCCGTGATTGTCAGTGTTTGAAGCCCCTCAATGCTGTAGAACACTGACAGCACAACTGTCAAAATCAATTTGTGCATGGTCCCTTTAAGGAAACCGGCTGATGACGCGTCATCAAATGACGTCACCAAACCCGCTTCCTCTAATTGGCCAGCAAACGCGCTGGGCGGGCTTAACAAGCCGAATCAGGGGAAATTCATTTTGGACAGCGGACTGGAGCTGGCAGCGAGGCCGGGACCCGCCACCGGCGTCGCCCGCCACGGACTCACCGAGGTTGGTAAAATCAAGCCCCTAGAGACATTATTAAAGTGCAATCTCACTGATGAGTGGTTTCTTTCCTTTTGTTTTATTTCACCAGGAATACCTATTCGTGTTCTCTATAAAATGGCCCTGATGCATTCCCATTTCCAGCAGACTACCTGTAAATGCTTATTCTTCTGACTTGTGTGGTACATCGAGTCTCTAGCAGAGAATATAACCGGGCTGTGGTTATGAATGTCAGCCCTTGTTTACTGGCAGGCTTGCCTCACATACTGGCTTCATTTCACAGGATATTTTGGCTGGAATACTTTAGTAGGCTACTGAGATTTACCCATGCTTTCAGCTGATTTACATTTGCTTTCCCATCTGTCAGGTTTCTAAAGTTATTTTTTGACAGCTTCACTTTGTCTTGCCTGCAAGTATTTCCTCCTTAAGTGTGAGACCAGGGATGAGATGAAGGTTTGACAGTCTTTCATTTCACAGACCAACTTTAATGTGGTCAAGATTTCATCATGTCTAGAATCATAGAAATGACTGCAAGTAATGAGGCCATTCAGTGCGTCGTGTTTGGAGCAATGCTAGCTTTTCAACTAGAATGATCTACTTTAATCCCATTACCCTGCCCTTTCCCCAGATTCTTTAATAATCTTCCTATTCAATAATTAACTCATTTTCTTTTAAATTATGTCTTAGTCTCTGCCTCAAAAGCCAATTGTGGTAACATAGTCCATATTCTAATAACTTCCTCCATAATTTTCCTATGATAATTCCGAATTCGTTATTAATACACCAGCCAGTGGAAACAATCTTTTACTATTTACCCTCTCAACCTTTCATAATTTTGGACACCCCTATTAGACCCCCTCTATTTCAGTAAAATAAAAGCCCGTAATTTTTGTAAGCCTTTCTTTATAATAACTCATTTCTGATATCACTATTTTGTTATACCCCTTCCATGGCTCTAATATCGCTCCCATAATAAGGGTCTCCAGAACTACACTCAATATTCCATCAGTGGCTTAAGCACTGTCTTGCACAAATTCAAAATCACGTCCTTGCTTCTATGTTCAATGACCATGTGTATAAGACCCAGAGATCCATTTTACCCTTTTTAATTGTGTTCTCGACCTGCAGTCCCACCTTTAAAGATCTATGTATCTGCAGCCCAAAATCACTCTGTTCCTCCACTCTGATCAGAATCTTCAATCAATCAGCATCTCCGCATCATTCAATCAGATTGTCCTGGGTTCAAATGCCATTCCAGAGACTTGGGCACATAATCTAGACTGATAGTTCAGTGCAGTACGGTGGGAGTGTTGCATTGTCAGAGGTGAGTCTTTCCATTGAGATGTCAAACTGAGGTCTTAACCGTCTGCTCCGGTGGATGTAAAAGATCCCATGGAACTAATTGAAGAAGAGCAGGGGAGTTCTCCCATTCTCCTGGACAACAATATTGCCTCAACCAATACCATCCAAACAGATTATCTGGTCATCAAACTGATTGCTGTGTGCAAATTGGCAGCTTGCAAAACAACAGTGACTACACTTCAAAAGTAATTAATTGGTTGTCAAGTGCTGAATACAGGAAAGGCATTATTTAAATGCAAGTTCTGCTTTTCCATGTAGGGCATGCCTCCTTTCACTGTACTTTTCCCCCAAAGTTTACTACTTCACATTTCTCTGCCACCTATTTGCCCACTCCACTGACCTTTATTTAATCTTCTACATTTTTCCTTACAATGTTCCATGCCCTTTAATTTTGTATCTCTTTGCACAACAGCCATATTTTTGACCTTTTTAAACCCAGGCAGCAGAGGTGAAAGGACACTTAGCTAAAATCCACATTTTGAAGTCATATTCCCACTGATCTGTTGGCATGTAGCTTCTTTCCTGTGTACATTTAAATGACATAATATGCATCAAGAGGCAACAATAAAGAGGACAGATGTCTCACTGAAACTGATATTGCTGGATCCTAAAAACACAGAAGGACACATGGAACTTGTACTGCTGCCAATGCATAAGTCTAGAATCTTTCTACAGCCCAATGAATGATCAAGAAACCATGGTTCAGTAAGTAATGATTAGTCTGATTTTGAACTTCTGCAAACTGACCACACCGTCTGGAAGACAGCTCTAGGCGCAGGACAAGTGACATGTACAGCAACACCACTGGTCTTCCCAAATGGCCTCTTTGATTGAAGTGGAATGTTGCTGTGCAGCTATATCAACTCTCGAGACCCTGGCATAACCATTAAATAGAATTGATTGCTGTTTTGGGCAGAAAAATAGCGCAAAAGAGATGAACATCATGATGATTAAGAGTAAGTGAAGCAATAATATTTTGCAGTGAAAATATAGTCATATTCAAATTACATATCACACTCCATATTGGCAAGCACAGAAAGAAATATGTTTTTTTAAATTCGTTTTATGGGATGTGGGCGTCGCTGGCAAGGCCAGCATTTATTGCCCATCCCTAATTGCCCTTGAGAAGGTGGTGGTGAGCTGCCTTCTTGAACCGCTGCAGTCCGTGTGGTGAAGGTACTCCCACAGTGCTGTTAGGTAGGGAGTTCCAGGATTTTGACCCAGCGACGATGAAGGATCGGCGATATACTTCTAAGTCAGGATGGTGTGTAACTTGGAGGTGGTGGTGTTCTCATGCGCCTGCTGCCTTTGCCCTTCTAGGTGGAAGAGGTCACGGGTTTGGGAGGTGCTGCCGAAGTAGCCTTGGTGAGTTGCTGCAGTGTATCTTGTAGATGGTACACCTGCAGCCATGGTACGCCGGTGGTGGAGGGAGTGAATGTTTAAGGTGGTAGATGGGGTGCCAATCAAGCGGGCTGCTTTGTCCTGTATGGTGTCGAGCTTCTTGAGTGTTGTTGGAACTGCACTCATCCAGGCGAGTGGAGAGTATTCCATCACACTCCTTACTTGTGCCTTGTAGATGGTAGAAAGGCTTTGGGGAGTCAGGAGGTGAGACACTCGCCGCAGAATACCTAGCCTCTGACCTGCTCTTGTTGCCACAGTATTTGTGTGGCTGGTCCAGTTAAGTTTCTGGTCAATGGTGACCCCCAGGATGTTGATGGTGGGGGATTCAGCGATGGTAATGCCATTGAATGTCAAGGAGCGGTGGTTAGACTCTCGCTTGCTGGAGATAGTCATTGCCTGGCACTTCTGTAGCCCGAATGTTACCTGCCACTTATCTGTCCAAGCCTGAACATTGTCCAGATCCTGTTGCATGTGGGCATGGACTGCTTCATTATCTGAGGAGTTGTGAATGGCACTGAACACTGTGGCAATGATTTTTTCTTGGTGGTGATGCCATTTTAGGTTTGACTTCAGTACAGACAACCTTTTTTTGTGAAACCAATTCTGATTTGATTTCTAGAGGTCTAACCACATGGCCATCTCTCCAGTGTTGTACCCGATAGGCCCTAGTGCGGAATAAACTATTCTCAGCTAGTCCACTTCACTTCATAGCTTGGGACAATATGAAGTCCATTAGCAAGAAATGAACTGATCTGTTTCTTGCCTTCCATAACAGTAGAAACATTTTGAGTTTTTTGGTTTATATTTGCTTTGGTAATTTTTTCAGTCAACACTTCAGGTTGGATAGAGGAGCCTGGCCATTCACTTTCTACTGCTGGTGTCTGCCTAATTTGTCTTGCAGTTGAGGGTATTTATTTCAAGTCTCATTTGAAAGTCATAAATGATTTGTGGAAGGAATTCTAGGGAAACGGGTTTGAATATTTTTTCATGCGTTTAATACTGTTTTGCCTTTTTTATATGTAGCAGCTGACAATCATGTTTTGCATTACCCATTTCTGTTTTAAATTTGGATCATGCTAATGATGGGCATGATAAAAATGATATGAAGTCATTGGATATTTCCAGAAGATGTGCAGTGCTGAGAATTGTGAGTATTGGGTTTGAATATTTCTGAGGCAGTTATTACATGATATTTCACATCTTTAATGAAGGTTAGCTATTTCTGTATTGGATTTTTGTATTCTGTGCGTTAATTTATTTTATTTTCTGTTTGTTAACAATGAAATTTGCAAGTTTATTTTGGCCTGCATGCAGTGTGATACCATCAGTATGAAATGTAATCATGTGGTAGAACAGTGAGCTCACAATAATCAAAAATAGTCAAAAGAAAAGCAGTATCACGCTACACTGGAAGCGTTGTACAATCCAAGTTAAGGTACACTGTGTGTTGTTTCTCTTGTGGATCCATTTGTACTGCCACTTTTTCATTCTTATTCTTTCAGTCAGAAAACGTTCAACAATTTGTTGACTGGGCCAGATTTCAGCCTACAAATGCCAGTCTAGCACATTTTCTTCGCTTTAAACTTCTTCATTGGTATATATAAACTATCTGTTGTTTGCTTACATACTGGAATGATTAATTTTACTGTGCAATATGCTGCTGTATCAATGCAAAGTGCATCGACGCCTAATGGTTGTAAACTCAGGCAACTCAGAATGACATTAAAACCTCTAGCGCAAGTCCCTCTCCAAAAGGCCACACGCCAAATGCAGTATAACTCTATGCTTAAAATACTGTTTTCATACGTCCTGGTCTCGTTAATGCTAGTAACAGTTCTATTACAACTTCACTTTCTACAGAAACAAACGTATCTCCTGTGGATCTGCCAGGGGAAATCAGGGCAAAGCATATTTCCCTCACAGTACATCAGTGACGCTGCAGGTATAGGTAAGGGGATCTTCAGCTTCTGCACCTTATGAAGCTTCACCTAGTGGTACAAGTGTGTAGCTGCAGGAATGACTTTGTGTCACAGAATGACAAGGTACAAATAAGGGGTGTGCGACATACATAGCACATTTGATATATCATTGGCATTTAGAGAAGTGGATTTCACATATAAATTAACATTGGATTAGATTAGTATTATCCTGCTCCTATCTTCTATGATCTATGATCCTATGATCCTATGATCTATGATCTATAAGTACTGCCCTTAAGACCTGTATAAAAATCATGGTGTAGGAAAGGAGATGCTTAGATAAAACATTTATATGATTTCTTAATTACGCAGATAAACCACCAGATTTTCTCTTGTCCGAGAAGATTGATGGATCCTCTTAAGAACTTCAAGAGCTTGAAGTTATCAACCAAGGAAGTGAGGCTACAAGTTCCCTCAAGCCAGATGTTCCAGCGGACCTAGCTTACCTATTTCAATCTTCACTCCAGCTCGGCTGTGAAAACTCTCACCACATGGCAGGGCCTTTTTGCTATACATAAATAACTACAATTATCTCAGGAGTCTTCCAGAAAATGTCACTTGTTCCTTCAGTCAGAAAACATTCCAACAATTTGTTGACTGGGCCAGGTTTCAGCCTGCCAATGCCAGTCTAGCACATTATCTTTGTTTTCAACCTCCTCACTGCTATGTATAAACTATCTATTGTTTGCTTACATCTTGGAACAATTAATTTTACTGTGCAATATGTTGTTGTACAAACACAGTTAAATTGATTGGCAGATCAGGAACTAAAAACCTTATTAAAAAAAGAATATGTTTGAATTCACTCGAAAAGGAATTCTTAGAAATGCACACAAGCCAAAGGGAAGGATTTTTTTTCCTGTTACATATTAATATTCATATGAGGATCATTCTATAAATAACCCCAGAGATCAGATTTCATCCCTGAATTAATTTGGCATTTGTCCATCGCACAGTGTGAAGTTACCAAAGCACATTTAGCAGATGAATTTTTCAGCCTTGTATTTAAATGCAAGTAGCTTTTGGTTTCCAGGTTTACATGTTGTAAAATTGCTTTCCCATCACAACATTTATTTGGCTCTGTTGCAGTAAAATAATATATACTGAGTTCAAGCATGTAAAGATGATTTACATATGTTAAAATATGTTCTCCACAGCAGACTCTTTTCATTTGCTCTCAGCACTCAGAATGCTGGGTTCTTTTACTCACACTCAGGATGTGGGTGTCACTGGCAGTCTGTGTGGCACCCTGTAGATAATACACACTGCAGTCACAGTACGTCGGTGGTAGGGGAGTGGATGTATAAGCCAGTGGATGGGGGGAGCTCTAGCATTTTTCAAAGTTGTCTCTTATATCAAGGCCTAAATGAATTGTGCCACAAGCAGAATGTATTGTGAAATTATCCAATATACTTGATAACTAGTTTGACATATTTATTGTAAACACTTTATTTCTTCTTTGCACATTACAAATGGACTACAAGCTCCATAAATCATGGTCATTGATGGCTGTCAATCTAAATGAAAAAAATCTTTTAATCAACACCCTTTAATTGAGCCATGTAACAGCTGAAGTGTTTGTAGCACACTAATACAATTTTTAATGGTACTGCGCAGTTATGAAGCACATGTACATAAAGGGCTCTCAATTACTATAATTAAAAATGGTACCTTGTATGAAGGTGCATTTTAGCCTGCAAAAACAGAATTTAAAATGTTTATTCAATAAGCTACATGATTTTAATAAATGTTTTATGTATTTTCTACATTCTAAGTTGAATCTTTTACTTCTGAAAGCGTAACGCATCAATTTACAAAACCTGTATTTTGTAATGGAAATCTAATGTTGCCCTGTATCCAATAACGTTATGGATTAGAGATTATTTTTCTTTCTTGTTGCAGCCATTCTGTTCTTTGCCTATACAGTACCTGACATGCGCTATTTGTTAAAGTACAGGTCAAAAATGCTACGCTCCAGTTTACAAGTGTAGTCAAAAGAATAATTTATTTGATCTTGCTCTGTTGATTTAAGAGTTCTTATTTTCACTTGCTAGATTTTGGTCCGGTTTTGCCCTTGAATAATGCTGCCCCGAACTTCCACCATGGCTTTTCTGGTGCCTGCACCCGAAGGGGATTTAAGTTAGATGCAAATGCACCCCAAACTACACCTTGGATTTCCTCTAATAATGCCGAGAGCAGGCCAAAGACAGACTGCCCTTTAAAAACCTGATGCCGCTCTGCTTCCCGGCCTGCTGTTTAGGTACTATGGGGCTAATCTGATCTTGGGCGATAGCAGAAGATGGGTGATATCAATTCAGCCACAAGTTATACATCTCTCCCGATTTTTAATTCAATTTACAATCAATACACTATCACCCAAAGTCAAAATTACCCCCTATCTGTCTTAAATGTTGCTAAATGCTGTTAGTTTCTTGCAATTGCTTATGGGATCAGTGTTGTGCCACACATGTCCATTTACTTCATGACTTATTTGTAAGCAGAAGAGGAACAATAATCACAAGACCCCTTGAGAACTGCTGACTTCATTCACATCTCCTTCGGGAGCCACAAACAGTAATTTCCCTACCACGGAGCAAGAATTTCCCCTCTCTCTGACCAAGCAACTACTCTATCTTAAATAAAAAGGGTAGCTTCACAGTCAAATTATCACACTCCTCCTTTTTTCACACTGTCAGATTTCACACCCACACTTATTTTCCTTGTTCTTCCGCATTCAAAATGCACAGACATCACAACAATAGACTGTGCTTTATTGAAACAAGCATGTCTGTGTGTGTCTACTTCTGATGTGGAGATGCCGGTGTTGGACTGGGGTGGACAAATGTGAGAAGTCGCACAACACCAGGTTATAGTCCAACAGCTTTATTTGAAATCACAAGCTTTCGGAGCGCTGCTCCTTCGTCAGGTGAAGTGAAGAGATGTACATCTCTTCACTTCACCTGACGAAGGAGCAGCGCTCCGAAAGCTTGTGATTTCAAATAAAACTGTTGGACTATAACCTGGTGTTGTGCGACTTCTCACATTTGTCTACTTCTTGTCACTAAGGTGCTTTTTTAAAATCTGATACTTGCTTGGGGTGCTGCAGCCATTCCTGACTTGTGCAGCAGCAAGAGCACAGTCAAAGGGGAAGGTACATTAAAATCTATGAGAAGAGCAGAGGAGAACTGTTCAAAGCTTCAGCCAACAATACAGAAATCTGAAATGCAGCAAGAGCTTCAACGGCATCTTTCCTGATTGCAGAAGTCCACAGAAATCCTGACTGCATCTACAGCTTCTGTCAAGGGGCTCCTACTTTTCCATTTTGCTGCCTTTAAAGTCCCAGAAATGCCCGGATTTCCTCTCCCTTGTGGGCTTGCTCCCAATACTCTGCCACGGTGCTACGACCTGCACACGATATGCATTCATTGTTTTCAAATGAGCCCCCAGAGGAAGTTCAACTGCTAAGGTCAAGGTCCTTGTGGAGCACACTCCAGTGTGAACTGCCCACATTGGATTCAAGAGCACGAGGAGAGACACATCGCCTCAATATCATTAATCTAATTGCACAGGAGAACCAGATAGCTGTTAAGTCTGATACCATTTTAATGGATATAAAAATGCACTTTGCTTATTTTTCATTAATTTAGACTGTATCCTTGTGGCATCGAGATAATTCCTTATAAAGTTGAGTGAAATTATATAACAATTAAATTGTCCATACCTATTAAGTAAGTACACATGACAATTGCGACTGATTAGTTGGTGCTATCTGAGCAAAAATAATTCACTCAGTGCACTGATTCTTAGCATAATTTGACTACAGATGTGCCTTGGAAAGGAGTCAGTGGGAAAATTGGTTTAATATATCATGTGCAAAAGAAATCAAAAAGTAATATTTTGTTTCATAAGCTAGAGAATTGTATATGCAAGAGGAATCTAATGCATGTTCACAAATTTATCTTTTCTTCATGTTCTACTTATCTTTATTAACATTGATTATTTATTTGCAGGGAAGGTCCCTGCTTCTTACAAGTGATATAATCACCACAAGAGAAAACTGATAGTTCCCCCTCTAGTGCTTGGATGAAACTGCATCCGTCTCTCTCATTAAGATAGCCTGACAGCATATTTTATTTAAAAATAAAAACACATGCTGTAAAAGATAGCATGCAAACTTTTAAAGTATTTGGTTCTTCAGGTGCAACAGAAGTCTTCTGTTTCTGAAAAGGGAGAATGCCAATAGGTGCCGCTTGATTCCTGTTAGGTCTATGTGAATTGTTGAGATTTGAGTGATGCTGCTATGTTCTTGAAGAAAGATGCATTTCTGGTCAATTCATGTAAACTAGTTTGAGCACTTGTCGTGGAACCAAGTCTGTAGATCAGTGTGGATGAGTGGTTTACATGGGAGTGGTAGATTTCCTTACTAGGGTATGGTTACTAACTTTGGTTCCGTAACATCCCCCATCTACACTCCTGCCTTCAGCCCATCTGCTGCTAATGCCCTCATACAGGCCTTTGTCACCTCCAGACTCGACGATTCCAATGCTCTCCTGGCTGGCCTCCCATCTACCACCCTCCGTAAACTTGAGCTCATCCAAAACTCTGCTGCCTGTCTCCTAACTCGCACCAAGTCCCACTCACCCATCACACCTACATTGGCTCCCGGTCTAGCAACGCCTTGTTATTAAAATTTGCATCCTTGTTTTCAAATCCTTCCATGGCATCGCCCCTTCCTATCTCTGTAACCTCCTCCAGCCCTACAACCCTTCGCGATCTGTCCTATTATCTGTCTATGTGGCCCGGTATCAAATTTTGTCTGATAATGCTCCTGTGAAGTGCCTTGGGATGTTTTACTACATTGAAGGCGCTATATAAATACAAGCTGTTGCTGTTGTTCACTAGGTTGGATGCGGCAGTTCCAATCAGTGCAATGCTTTATTTTTGCCTTAACATTATGATTTTTACAATCTTATTAGTTTGCTTGGGTGCGATATTTATGATTCTCAATTAGCAATCGAACAACGCTATTACAAGTGCTTCACCCATAGTGGAGCGAGGTGTGCTCAGCAGTTGGCACAGGAATTGGCAAGATAAACCGTTCAATTGAAGACACTTCTTCATGGCTGTCATGAATCTTTTAGCCACAGCAGCAGTTGAGACTGGCCATTGGGTTGTGATTCGATGGCAGAGAAATCTGAAGTGTTCTATTAATTATTGGAATGTGGAACACTGTCATCAAACTAAAACTTCTGGAATTCTGTGTTCTGCAAAAATCTTGTCCAGGTGTGGATCTGGGAATAAGAAAAGATTGTCAACCACTGCTAAAAGACCGTTTCCTAATGGAAAGGGCCCACAAAAAGCAGCACAATCTCACTGCTATGGATAATCTGGTAGATCTGACATGGCGAGTGATGCTGTCTTGTGTGAACAGTTGTTGCTTGATAGCTGAGGCCTCTTTTAATAGCTTCTTTCATTTTAATGTACATACCTGGGAACCACGCTTCAGTTCCGAGGAGGGTTTTGATTTTCACTATCCTTTAATAACCAATGTGAGAGGAGTTGTCCTGGAGCTCCGTTGAGCGCACTATACGCTCACCGCATAGAACGATGCTTTCAGCGACAGATAGCTCCTAGTAAACCTGCTGTAACTGCCAGTAGTCAAATTGTGCCTTTGATTTGTGCTGCTTGTAGCTTACGATCCTTCTGCTTCACGCATTTGGCATCAACTGGAGCGCTTGTCTAGAATGCTGAGCTACAAAATTACTGCCTTCCTCGGCTCTCTCCAATAACGATTTGTGGCAGCATCTGGATTGGTGAGTCGTGATTTTTACTGAACAGGATTATCAGATCCAGGGTGATAATTAACAATCATTTCATAAGTCTGGACTTTCAGTAACAGCACTGGATACTAGAAGAAGGCTTAGATGTGGTTGGAACACATAATGGGATGAAAAGTTTGTGACCTGTTAACACTGTAAATTGTCGACTATCAATGTACAGGTGAAAGCATTGCACAGCCCATATAATTGCCGATGCTTCATGTTCAAAATCTTGATTTCAGGCAAGTTAAAATTGACCCCAACGTCTCTGTAATTTTAGCCAAATTGGGAATAACATGGGAACAGTAAGCAACCATGCCTCGAAGACTGAGATCTTTTGATGTATTATTTGGGACTACGACATTGTGGATTGCATTGACCTTCTTAGATCTCTACTGTTGATGATATTAGCCTCTTGTATTGCTTCAGACCAAGGTATGTTACAAATATTGTCCCTTTACCTCTGTGATAAGTTCATTTAGGGTTGGAGTATCATGTCATTCATGCTTAATTGTTTTGTTTGCTGCTCACATATCAACACAAAGGTGCATATATTTAGGATTCTTGGGCTTTAGAGTATTACTAGAGGTGAGACCCAAGATATAGGATCCTGTGCATCATCTCTTTACTTCAACTCATTTAGCACTAGCTCGACATTTTTCCATAGAGGATAACATATCTAACGACGATGCTGAACAACAGAAATAACAGACTTGTCAATAGCCTGTTTGACTTGCATATCCTTAAGGTTGACTATACAAAATACTTAAGAATTCACTGCAAATAGCAGTCCTCCAATGTTGGTATATTGGGGCTATGCACTGCTGAAGGTAGACTAATGAGTTTTAGTGGTTCAGGTTTATATAGGCCAAATAGACAACTAGGCTTGTTCTCCATGACAAACATGTCAGCTGAGATTGTTTGATAGCTAGACTCGATGTGAATCAGTTGCAAAACATTACTAAAGCACTGGAAGAGGTGTCTTTCTACCAAATTGAATTAACTGGGTTTGCTTGTGTTGGAGCTTCAAAACCAGAAACAATAAATTAGTAACTGGATTAATTGATATTATTCCTCAGATACCCAGAATCAATAATAACTCAAGTTAATACACCATAGTACCACGGCAGTTTATGGCACAGAAGGAGGCAGTCCAGCCCATTGTGTCTGTGGTGGCTCTTTATGAGAGAAATCCAAACTAATCCCAGGGCACTGCACACTCCCCATAGCCTTGAATCTCCCTCAAATCTGTATCTACTCTTTCCTTCGAAGATACAATGGTCTCTGCCATAACTACTTCCTGTGGCAAAGCACTCCTTACTTTTAACAACTAGCTGCATAAAGGCATTTCTCCTCAGCTGCCTTAGTGACAATTTTAAATTGATGTCCCTCATCACTGATCCTCCCCCAGCCTGAGGAAATAGCCTTTCCTTATTCACCCAATAAAAACTTTTAATAACTTGAAAAAATTCTATTACATCTCCTCTTATTCTTCTCTGCTCCAATGGAATTAGTCCCAGTGTCTCAGCCCTCTCCTCATCACAATTTTTTTTCATCCTTAATATCGTGAATCTATGGCTTTAATGTCTTTTCTATATTCGGGAACCCAAAACAAAACATTGTATTCCAACCGTGGCCTAATAATTGCCTTTATACAAATTTATCATCATTTCCTTTCTCTTGTACTCTATGTCACTAATTATAAAAGCCAAAATGCTTTTGGCTTTTTTATGGCTTTATCTACCTGCACTTGCACTTCCAAAGAATTATGTATTTGAACCCCTAGGTTTTGCTGTTTCTCCACATCCCTTGGAATCTTTCCATTGTGTCTACTCCTTTTCCATGTTTTTCTCCCAAAATGTGTGTCCTTATACCTCTGCGGACCTAGGAGGAGTGGCGGCGGCGGCAGAGGATAAAAGCGAGCCCGAGGAGCAGGTAGGTTTACCAATCTCAGAGCGGGAGACAGAAGTAAAAAGTAATCGAAGTGTGACGTCACCAGAAAGCAGGTAAGTGATTGGTTGGTGAGTATTTCTCTCTTTCTCCTTTTTCCATACTTAAATTCTGTGGTTTATAGTTTCTAGAGTCTCTGTGGTGTTGCGAGGACTGCTGTTAAACAAGGGCCCTTGAGTATATCATTTAATTGAAGTGAAATTGGTGGGATTCATTTAATTTAATTTTAATTAGTTAATTAAAGGGTAAGTCATGGCAGGAGAGCTCTGCCCTGTGATATGCTCCGCCTGCTATATGTGGGAAATCAGGGACGCTTCCTGTGTCCCTGACAACCATGTGTGTGGGAAGTGTATCCAGCTGCAGCTACTGATGGACCGCATTGTGGCGCTGGAGCTGCGGATGGATGCATATTGGAGCATTCGCGATGCTGAGGACGTCGTGGATAACACATTTAGAGAGTTGGTCACACCGCAGGTAAAGGGTGTACAGGCAGGAAGTGAATGGGTGACCACCAGGCAGTGTAAGAGGTGCAGGCAGGTAGTGCAGGGGTCCCCTGTGGCCATCCCCCTCTCAAACAGATATACCACTTTGGATGCTGTTGGGGGGGATGACTTATCAGGGGAAGGCAGCAGCAGCCAACTTCTTGGCACCATGGGTGGCTCTGCTGCACAGGCTGGGAGGAAAAACTATGGAAGAGCTATAGTGATAGGGGACTCAATTGTAAGGGGAATAGATAGGCGTTTCTGCGGCCGCAAACGAGACTCCAGGATGGTGTGTTGCCTCCCTGGTGCAAGGGTCAAGGACGTCTCAGAGCGGCTACAGAACATTCTGGAGGGGGAGGGCAAACAGCCAGTTGTCGTGGTGCACATAGGCATCAACGATATAGGTAAAAAACGGGATGAGCTCCTAAAAGCAGAATATAGGGAGTTAGGAGGTAAATTTAAAAATAGGACCTCAAAGGTAGTAATCTCAGGATTGCTACCAGTGCCACGTGCTAGTCAGAGTAGAAATAGGAGGATATTTCAAATGAATACGTGGCTAGAGGAATGGTGCAAGGGGGAGGGATTCAAATTCCTTGGACATTGGAACCGGTTCTGGGGGAGGTGGGACCAGTACAAACGGGACGGTCTGCACCTGGGCAGGGCCGGGACCGATGTCCTAGGGGGAGTGTTTGCTAGTGCTGTTGGGGAGGGTTTAAACTAAAGTGGCAGGGGGTTGGGAACCTGAGCAGGGAGACAGAGGAAAGGGAAACAAGGATAAAAGCAAAAGACAGGAAGGAGAAAAACAAAAGTAGAAGGCAAAGAACTCAATGGTTTAAATCAAACATGGTCACAGTAAATAATAATTCATATAGGTCTGAGAGCGTTAAAAAAACAAGCCTGAAGGCTTTGTGTCTTAATGCAAGGAGCATTCGGAACAAGGTGGATGAATTAGCTGCGCAAATAAAGGTAAATGAATACGATTTGATTGGGATTACAGAAACATGGCTCCAGGGTGGCCAAGGCTGGGAACTCAACATCCAGGGGTATTCAATATTTAGGAAAGATAGGCAAAAAAGAAAGGGAGGTGGGGTAGCATTGCTGGTTAAAGAGGGGATTAACACAATTGAAAGGAAGGATATTAGCTCTGATGATACGGAATCTGTATGGGTAGAACTGAGAAATAACAAGGGGCAGAAAACGTTAGTGGGAGTGGTATATAGACCTCCAAACAGTAATACAGAGGTTGGGGATGGCATTAAAAGGGAAATTAGAGAAGCATGCAGTAAGGGCACAGCAGTCATCATGGGTGACTTTAATTTACATATAAATTGGGCTAACCAAATTAGTAAAAATACTGTGGAGGACGAATTCCTAGAATGTTTACCTGATGGTTTTCTGGAACAATATGTCGAGGAACCAACCAGCGATCAGGCCATCTTAGACTGGGTATTATGTAACGAGAAAGGATTAATTAGAAATCTTGTTGTACGAGGCCCCTTGGGTCAGAGTGATCATAATATGATAGAATTCTTCATTAGGATGGAGAGTGAAGTAGTTGAATCAGAGACTAGGGTCCTGAATTTAAATAAAGGAAACTACGATGGTATGAGGCGCGAATTGGGTAGGATTGATTGGGGAATGTCACTCAAAGGGTTGACGGTGGATAGGCAATGGCAAACATTTAAAGACTGCATGGATGAACTACAGAATTTGTTCATCCCAGTGTGGCATGAGAATAAAACAAAAAGGGTGACTCAACCGTGGCTAACAAGGGAAATTAGGGATAGCATAAGATTCAAGGAGAGGGCATATAAATTGGCCAGAAAAAGCGGTAACCCTGAGGATTGGGACCAGTTTAGGATTCAACAAAGGAGGACAAAGGGATTAATTAAGAAGGGGAAAATAGAATATGAAAGTAAGCTTTCAGGGAACATAAAAACTGACTGTAAGAGTTTTTATAGATATGTGAAGAGAAAAAGATTAGTGAAATCAAGTGTAGGTCCCTTGCAGTCAGAAGCAGGGGAAGTTATAATGGGGAACAAAGAAATGGCAGACCAATTAAATGCATATTTTGGTTCTGTCTTCACAAAGGAGGACACAAATAACCTCCCAGAGATGTTGGAGAACATAGGGTCTGATGAAAGGGAGGAACTGAAAGAAATCAGTATTTGCAGGGAAATGGTGTTAGGGAAATTGATGGGATTGAAGGCCGATAAACACCCAGGGCCTGATAATCTACATCCTAGGGTACTTAAGGAAGTGGCCCTAGAAATAGTAGATGCATTGCTGATCATCTTCCAACATTCAATGGAATCTGGAACTGTGTATCCAAACTCAGTATCCTGTACCTGCCTTCTCCCCATATCCCTTGATACCTTTAGCTTTAAGAAATATATCTAACTCATTCTTGAATATATTTAATGACTTGGCCTCAACTACCTTCTGTGGTAGAGAATTCCACAGGTTCACCACTCTCTGGATGAAGAAATTCTTCCTCATTTCTGTCCTAAATGGCTTACCCCTTATCCTTAGATTATGACCCCTGGTTCTGGACTCTCTGACCATCGGGAACATTCTTCCTGCATCTAGTTTGTCCAGACCTGTCAGAATTGTATATGTTTCGATGAGATCCCCTCTCATTCTTCTATACTCCAGCGAGTATAAGCCCAATCGACCCAATCTCTCCTCATATGTCATTCCTGCCATCCCAGGTATCAGCCTTGTGAATCTTCGCTGAACTCCTTCCATGGCAAGAACATCCTTCCTCAGATAAGGCGACCAAAACTGCACACAGTACTCAAGGTGTGGTCTCACCAAGGCCCTGTACAACTGCAGCAGGACATCCCTGTTCCTATACTCAAACCCTTTCGCTATGAAGGCCAACATACCATTTCCTTCTTCACCACCTGCTGCACCTGCATGCTTACCTTCAGCGACTGGTGCACAAGGACACCCAGGTCTCGTTGCACTTCCCCTTCTCCCAATCTATTGCCATTCAGATAATAGTCTGCCTTTCTGTTTTTGACAGCCAAAGTGGATAACCTCGCATTTATCCACGTTATATTGCATCTGCCACGCATCTGCCCACTCACCCAACCTGTCCAAATCATCCTGGAGTTTCTCGGTATCCTCCTCGCAGCACACACGCCCACCCAGCTTTGTGTCATCTGCAAACTTGGAGATATTACATTTAGTTCCCTTATCTAGATCATTAATGTATATTGTGAATAGCTGGGGTCCAAGGACCGATCCCTGCGGTACCCCACTTGTCACTGCCTGCCACTCGGAAAAAGACCCATTAATTCCTACTCTCTGCTTTCTGTCCGCCAACCAGTTCTCTATCCAAGTCAAAAGCTTGCCCCCAATCCCATGTGCCTTAACTTTACATGCTAATCTCTTGTGCAGCACCTTATCGAAAGCCTTTTGAAAGTCCAAATACACCACATCTATTGGTTCTCCCTTATCTATTTTCCCAGTTACATCCTCAAAAAATTCCAGTAGATTAGTCAAGCACAATTTACCTTTTGTAAATCCATGTTGACTTTGTCCGATCCTGACACTGTTTTTCAAGTGCTCTGCTATTACATCCTTTATCATGGACTCTAGCATTTTCCCCACTACCGATGTCAGCAGCAAACACATTATTCTAAATTGAAAGAAGTACAAGTAAATCGTTGTTTCACTTGGAAGGAATGTTTAGGGCCCTGGATGGTGGGAAGGGAGAAGGTAAAAGGGCAGGTGTTGCATCTCCTGTGCTTGCGTGGGAAGGTATCATGGGAAGGGGAGTGGGTGTTGGTGATGATTGAAGATACTAAATTGAAAGAAGTACAAGTAAATCACTGTTTCACCTGGCAGGAGTGTTTGGAGCACTGGACATTGGGAAGGGGGGAGAAAGAGGAACATTTTTGAGTTCTGATGAAAGGTCATCGACCTGAAATGTTAACTTTGTTTCTCTCTCCACAGATGCTGCCTGAGCTGCTGAGTATTTCCAGCATTTTCTGCTTTTATTACTAGTGGAACTGTATTGTTATCTTAGACAAATATAGATACATGGGACACGCTGGATTTATTGCTATTGACTCATTGCAGACATACACCAGCATACAGATAAATGAAGCATGAGTTAAGTACAGTAGTTAATCATATTTATATCCCTCAACTTATGTTTAACTCTCCCTAAATTATCTATGATCCTCGTATTTATATTCTTGACTCATCTTAATGACCAAAATGTTGCATTTGTAATTATAATCATTGATTATTAATTTTCAGGAAAGTCTTTGGTTGTTGCAAGTAATACAATTACAGCATGGTCCTTGTTCTACGGAAAACTCCTTGCTCCCCCTCTAGTGTCTGGATGACTACAGTAAACTTGATCTCTGTCTAGTGGTCAATACAAATTTATACAATAGATAAATTAAGTTCTCCAGCTTAGACATGTTTTTCCTCCAGCTTAAAGGAATTTTTTTGTTCAGGTATAAATGAACTGGGAATGGCTCTATTACGGAAATGGTCAAGAGACTTGGAAACCATGCGTAGTCACCATGCAGACCTAATTTGTAGGTAAGTGGGGAATAATAACTACTAGCTCATAAAGTAAGTCAAGATAGTCCTGTTAATAGCACTCAAAAGAAAGAAAAAGAAGTGTTGGCAATATATGCTTCATTTCAAAAGTTCATCTGTGTTGTCAGGTAGGAAGGAACATAGTAACATAGGAACAGGAGTAGGCCATTGAGCCCCTCAAGCCTGTTCCGCCATTCAGTGAAATCATGGCTGATCTGCGATCTAACTCCATATACCCGCCTTTGGCCCATAACCCTTAATACCTTTAGTTAACAAAAATCTATCAATCTCCGATTTCAAATTAACAATAGATCTAGCATCAATTGTCATTTGCAGAAGAAAGTTCCAAACTTCTACCACCTTTTGTGTGTAGAAATGGTTCCTAATTTCACTCCTGAAAGGTGTGGTTTTAATTTTTAGACTATGCCCCCCTAGTCCTAGAATCCCTAATCAGCGGAAGTAGTTTCTCTTTATCTACCCTATCTGTTCCCCTTAATATCTTGAAAATTTCAATCAGATCATCCCTTAACCATCTAAATTCTAGGGAATACAACCCTAATTTGTGTAATCTCTCTTCGTAACTTAATGATTGAAGTCCGGGTATCATTCTGGTACACCTACGCTGCACTCCCTCCAAGGCCAATAGATCCTTCCTAAGGTGTGGTGCCCACACTCCAGTGCTCCAGGTGTGGTCTAACCAGGGTTTTGTATAACTGTAGCATAACTTCTACCCCCTTGTATTCTAGTCCTGTAGATATAAAGGCCAGCATTCCATTAGCCTTTTTGATTATTTTCTGTATCTGTTCATGACATTTTAATGATCTTTGTACCTGGACCCCCAAGTCTCTTTGGACCTCCACTGTTTTTAGCTTTTCACCATTTAGAAAGTACCTTGTTCTATCCTTTTTAGGTCCAAAGTGGATGACTTCGCATTTGCATATGTTGAAATCCATTTGCCACAGTTTTGCCCATTCACTTAATCTGTCAATATCCCTTTGTAATTTAATACTTTCATCTACACTGTCTACAATGCTGCCTATCTTTGTTTCATTGGCAAATTTCGATATATGACTTTCTATTCCATCATCTAAGTCATTAATAAATACTGTGAATAGTTAAGGCCCTAGTTGCAGACAAGTCAAATAATAGAGCAGTACAGTTTGTCATGTCAACGGCAAGAGACTGCGGTTTGATGAGTTTTATCAGTTTTTAGTTAGTTGTTCCAAGAGGATAATTTTATAATAATAGCAAGCTGACCGTGGCAAAACTCACCTCTGAAATAAGTGTGGCTTTCAGCATTTCACAGTGGATTAAGATTCTTGGTTATGGTGAATTCTGCAGTCTGCACTGCTCCCTTTTAGTCTCTTGCAGCTTAAAAATAGGATAAGGAAATATAGGCACAGGTGAAGGAAGGGTTGGAATTTAGTAAAACTGAGCAAAAAATGGGATTGCTAAACTGTCTTGAAATAGATATTTCAAATCAATTCAAATTTCATAAGTTGCAAGCAAGTAAAAGGATTTCAATAATCACTATGTTCGATAGATCTAAACTCAGTGTTTCTCCCCTCCCACTCTTCCGTAGGGTGGAAACCAGTTCCAGCGGCTAGGTGGGAACAATCTTGCAGAAAATACTTCTTTCTCTTCTTGGCTGGGGACAAATCCAGTTGAGAGGAATGGAATGAAAATCTCTTCTAGCCAAGGTTGTTCAGCGATCCTGTGGGGAATAAGCACGGCCAGTTTACTTCCACTTCCCAGAGAAAAGCACATAACCGCATTCATGTATTGTTGTCACTGTAGTTCAACAGCCTTGCACAGGCAGGTCAGAACGGTACAGAATGTCGAAAGCAAATTGTCAAGAAAGGAACACATTTCTGAAGTTGGGTTGTGTTGCATTGTGAAGGCAATTGAGAGGAAGCTCGGTATTGCATCTGTCTCATGCCACACTTGATTTGATGCTCTACTTAACAAAAAGTGAAATAAAGACGGTCTGTTACCCAGCATGAATAATCTTGTCCGGAATAACGGAAATAAATATTGTTTTATATATAAATAAAACAATGCAGCTCCCGCGTCCCTGACAATTTTAAAAGAAGGATATTGTACAGCTACTGCAATCTATCATGGTTAGAGCAAAGTGATTTGTTGTGGCAAGTAATATGTTATCACTCAAATCCACACGTAAACCTGCATTTCCACTGCCTCCGGGACTTTTCAAACAAAATTGTGTTACTTGAGCAGCAAATCATGCTACATGTAGTATGCATAGAAATTGTCGGATTTATCACAGGATGTAGTGCCAGCCTAAATCATTTATCCTAATCATGGTATTATTAGATCTCATTAATGATTCCTCAAGTAGATTCTCGAATCATAACACTTATTTCACAGGTATAATTCCAAACCAATGCCTCATTTTAGAACTGAAAGAATGCATCGCTGTAAACTGCAATTTACCAAAAATAGCGAGATGTGGCGAATTAAAAAAAAATTCGAATCCTTTCTACTGCCGCACACCAGACTGTGGCCGAAGCAAATGAGTCAAGAGGGAGTTGTAATCTGGCAGTTACCTTGGTCAAAAAAAATCATCTTCCGTTCTGTCTTCAATTGAGTTTTCCTCATTTTTTTCATCTAGAGGTTTCACCCTCTCCACTGTTTTCTCCTTCTGCCAGGGGGATTTTATAATCTGAGCCTTAGATTTCCTTGTGATTTGCTAGTCTCAATGTGACATTGTGATTCGTCAAAAAGAACTATACTTGTACTGGATGGGGCTGGCTGGATAAGTTTTTTTTCTTCAGTTCCTCCTTCCCCTTTCCAAGAAAGTGAAAAATCGACGAGCATGCATCATCTAATAACTGTGAGAAGTCGCACAACACCAGGTTATAGTCCAACAGTTTTATTTGAAATCACAAGCTTTCGGAGCGCTGCTCCTTCGTCAGGTGAAGTCATCTAATAACGTCATCTAGAAAGGTCAAAACTCACCCCTTGAGCACAGGAAACTTTAAAGGTCACTCACACCAGGAATTTTCTGCGGGCTAGCTGAGCATATGTTACCTTGTTCATGCTGAGATCCACCGTCTCAGCATTCCAAATGAACCATCTAAAATCACCCATTCATGAAACTGAAACATCTACTTTTACCGACAGTCACAAACCAGGAGAGGAAACAAACGAGCAAATAAAAAGCAAATCGCTGGAAATCTGAAACAAAAACAGAAAAAAGCAGGAAACCCACAGCAGGTCAGTCGGCTGTCTTCTCTCCATAGACGCTGACCAACCTGCGTCAATTACTGCGATCCTGTATCTGGCTGCCCGCACAGCTGTTTTCTCCCTGAAATACCTGGGCCAGTGCTTCTACTCCCAACTCTCTATTCTTGAACCAAAAAAGCAAAAAAAAATTAACAGCAGTATGTGTGTGAATAGCACATGGATGCAATTTTACCATCATTTTCCTTTCACAAGATTTTAATTCATCCATTCATTCATTCCTGATATCAGTCCTAAGCTTACGTTTTTCCTAGTTTAAACCCATGACCACTTGTCCTACTCGTGTAATTTAATTTAAAGTAATTTTCTGGATTTATTTTCTCCATTCTCTTAACACATCAATAAGATCACCTCTCAAATTCCTCTTTGCCAGGCTAAGAAGACCAAGGCCGGTAATTTCCTCGCAGCCGCATGTAACCAGGGTTTCCGGCAAGGTTACGACATTGGAGCAGGAGAATTTCCGATAACTTACTGGCCAAAGTTACACTCTACAGTTGAATTGGAAGCATAAGTAGTGGCACAGGTAAATCAGTAGAGTTGGCATACCTGTGAATTGTTCCAGGTATTAAGGCCATTTTTTTCCAGTGTTTTTTTTGGTCCGAAGTCATAACACGGGCGCACCGAGGTCCAGTTTCTACTTTATAAAGGATGCTTCTTTGCATAAGACTGTGCTACCTTCACACGAAAGAACTGAAACATGTATCACAATGTAATTCAGCATTATTTCTCCGCTAGCTCACATTTGTAGAACTAGAATGAAAAACAGAAACAGAAAAAGGAAATGGGACCTGAGTGAACACTTTAGATGCAGAGCACACAAATGTTTGGATCGACTCCTCTGTAATATCTAGTGTAACAAAATCACACTCACTCGAGATCTCCACTATAGAAGACTAATAACTTATTTGTGATGCATATGGGTATTTGCCCTGGAGATTTTGGACTTTTTGCTTTACAATCCTACTTGGAAATACACTATTGAATAACAAATAAGCAATCAGTTAGCTTGCATGCTGAAGTGAAAGTTTCAATGTAATAATCCAAATTTTAGACTCAAGGTAGATATGAATATTAGATAGCTGTATCACTAGAAAAGATGACCAAACCCCTATGTCAGCTTAAAATAGTTGATATGTATATAACAATTATATAATTGGAGGAGATTTTATAACTTACTGTAACTATTGCATGTAAATTAATTTGAAACATCAAGGTGATTAAGCATCTCCAGCAATGGCTTCTCTTCCCACCTTCTCACCATTAAGCAATCCTTTACAAAAGACACTGGAAAGCAAGAGTGTGGTTAAGGCAGTGGAGTTTAAAGAATCTCCTCCTTAATCTACGTTTTCATAATTTCTCTTAAATGCCCTGGTTGTCAGCCTCACCCCCTCCACAAACCCGGTCATTCAAAATTCTGCAGCTCATGTCCTCTCTTGCATAAGCTCTATTGGCATTCTTCCCCAAGTTCATCAACTTCAAAGTGCTTGTTTTCTCTGAAACTTTCTCCTTAAACCACTCCACCATGCCACTTTACTTTCCTCATTTAAAAGCCTCTTAAAAACCCATCTCTTCGACCATGCAGTTGTAGCACTCTCACCTCATTAACCACTCATCTGCTCAGCAACCTCCTCTTACCCATGCAAAATGCCGAAACAGTCATCTACATCAGGAACACTCTATAAATATAAGTTGGCACTATTCCACCTTTCTTACTCTTGTATTCTAGACTCCTTTTCTTGGATCACTCTCATAGATGAATCCTAACTCCTTATATCTTTCAGAATATTTTCACTAGCCTTGAAATGAAGGCAATGCCCAAGATCATGAACTGAGCAACCTTTCTATTAACTATCTGATCACAACCAGAGCATCTCTAGCAATGGCTTCTCTTCCCACCTTCTCACCATTAACTCTGGATTCCTCCATGGATTTATCCTCGGCCCCTTCCTCTTCCTCATCTACATGCTGCCCCTTGAAGACATCATCTACAAACATGGCAGCAGCTTTCACATGTAGGCTGATGACACCCAATTCTACCTCTCTCAACTCCTTCCTGGCCTTTGTGTCATCCATTCTTGGATGAGCCGCAATTTCCTCCAGTTAAACATTGGGAAGATAAAAGTCATTGTCTTCAGCCCCCCATCACAAACTCTCTACCCATGCTACCAATTCCATTTTCCTCTCTGTCTCAGGCTGAGACAGACTGTTCATAACCTCAGCATCCTATTTCACACTGACCCCATATCCTCTCCATCACAAAGACTGCCTACCTCAACTCTGTAACATTGGCTGGCTCCACCCCTACCTCAGCCCATTTGCTGCTGAGACCCTCATCAATACCGTTGTCACCTCCTGATTTGGCTATTCCATTGCTCTCCTTGCCATCCTCAAAGCTATATGAATTTCAGGTCATCCAAAGCTCTTCTGCCAAAATGGTATTCTGTACCAAATCCTGCTCACCCATCTTCCATTTCCTCGCTGACCTATAATAGTTCCCAGTTCCCCAACGCTTCAAAATTAAAATTCTAATCCCTGTGTTTAAATCCCTTCATGGCCTTGCCCCGCCCTATCTCTGCAACCTCCTTGCACCCTACAACTTCCAGCCTAAACGCTTCACTTCACAGAATTCAGTCTCTTGCACATCCTCCTCATCTTTCAGCTGCATAGGTCCCACACTCTGGAATTCCGAAACCCCTCCACCGCTCTCTCCTCCTTTAAGACCCTTAAGATTGAGACCATCTGTTCAGTTGCCTCTGCCGCCTTGCTCCCTTCCCCATGCCACTAAGTCAAACTGCCCCCAAGGTTCACCCCTGCCCTAGCCCTGAACTTGCATCTTTCTCTTGTTTCTCTCTTATCTCCCCTCATGCCCTCTCCAGCTCATCTTGTCTATGAGACCCATCTTTTGCTCCCTCGACCCTATTCCCACCAAACTGTTGAACACCCAACTTCCCTGCCTGGCCCCCATGTTAACTCAATCTTTTTCCCTCTCCTCAGGTACTGTCCCCCTCCTTTTCAAATGTGGGGTCATCACCCCATCCTTAAAAAAAACACCCTTGACCCCTCTGTCCTTGCAACAACCATCCCATCTCCAAGCATTTTTCCTTTCCAGAGTCCTTAAACATGTTGTTGCCTCCCAAATCTGTGCCCATCTTTCCCGCAACTCCAAGTTTGAACCCCACCAATCAGATTTCTGCCCCATCGCAGTACTGAAATGGCCTTTATCAAAGTCACCAATGACATCCTATGTGACTGTGACCATGGTAAACTATTCCTCTTCATCCTTATCAACCTGTCTGCAGTCTTTGACACGGTTGACCACACCATCCTCCTTCAACACCTCTCCTCCGTCATCCAGCTGGCTGGGACAGTTCTCACCTGGTTCCATTCCTACCTATCCAGTCATAGCCAGAGAAGCATGTGCAATGGCTCTCTTCCTGCTCCCGCACCATTACTTCTGGAGTGTCCCAACGATCTATCCATGGCCCCCCTCCTATTTCTCATCTACATGTTGCTCCTCGGCAACATCATATGAAAACACAACGTCAGCTTTCACATGCCCACTCTACCATGCCACCACCTCTCTCAACCATTCCACTGTTTCTGATTTGTTACTCTGCTTGTCAAACATCCATTACTGGATGAGCAGAAATTTCCTCCAACTCAATATTTGGAAGACCAAAGCCATTGGCCCAGATTTTGTGGTAGAAATAACGGTGAGGCAATCAGCACTCACCATTATTAAGGAGTAAATCGGACAGCAACTTCCGCCATCCGCACATGCGCAGTTAAGCACGAAAATCAGGAACTTGCTGTCCAATTTGCCCTGCTCCTCCACAAGCTTTGCTACACTGGTACCTCGCTGAGAGACTCAGCATTTAAACACGTGAAGGACGTGAAGTTGTGGTACTTACCCACTAGAAACCTACTAAACACATCAGAAAAAAGTTAGGGTTTGTCCATTCAAAGGTAAGTGAATTTTAGCACCATGATAAGTCTTAGTTACTACAAAACAACCTCTCTGGCACTGAAAATTAACTTTTACTAGTGTGGAGTCTCATTCCTTTGGATTTTAATTATTGTTGGAGATTTTAAAACAATTAAAAATTAAAATAAAATGTTTTTTTTACTTTGTCTTTGTCTCTTTTCTCTCTCTCTCTTAATCCCATTTTTCATTCCCTCTCTTTATTTCGCTTTCTGAACATGATTTTGCATTGAATTAAATATTCTAACATACAATTCCTGGTTTAGAGTCTGCGTGCCTCAGTAAGGGTTCTTCAATCTGATTGGTTGAAGAGACACGTTGTTGCTTACCCTGGTCACACAGGTCCCAGATCCCCTGTAGAGGGAACCGCGCTATATCAGACTCTAACTATAAGTTGTTGTGCTAAAGCCCACAAAACCTCTGTGGGCAGCTGCAAGTGTAATGAACGGCAAGCGCCGTTTGTTCGCCGCTGACAGCAAAATCCGGGCCATTGGCTTTGGTCCCCACCACAAACTCCGTTCCCTGGCCACCAACACCATCCCTCTCTCTGGCATCTGTCTGAGGCTGAACCACACAGTTTGCAACCTTGGCGTCCTATTTTCCTATTTGACCCCGAGCTGACCGTCCGGCCCTATATCCGCTCCATCACCAAGACTGCCTACTTCCACCTCTGTAACATCATCTGTCTCCACCCCTGCCTCAGCTCATCTGCTGCTGAAACCCTCATCCATGCTTTTGTTACCTCTAGACTTGACTATTCCAATGCTCTTCTGGCTGGCCTCCCATGTTCCACTCTCCATAAACTTGAGCTCATCCAAAACTCAGCTGCCCATATCCTAACTCGCACCAAGTCCTGTTCACCCATCACCCCTGTGCTTGCTGACCAGTTCAACAATGCCTTGATTTTAAAATTCTCATCCTTGTTTCCAAATTCCTCCATAGCCTCACCCCTCCATAGCCTCATCCCTCCCTATTTCTGTAACCTATAACCCTCCTTCAAAATTACTTCATTGGCTGTAAAGCGCTTTGAGACGTCTGGTGGTCGTGAAAGGCGCTATATAAATGCAAGTCTTTCTTTTTTTCTTTTCTCCAAGATCTCTGCACTCCTCCAATTCTGGCCTCTTGCGCATCCCTGATCTTAATCGCTCCACCATTGGCGGCTGTGCCTTCAGCTGCCTAGGCCTGAAACTCTGAAATTCCCTCCCTAAACCTCTCTGCCTCTCTACCTCTCTCTCCTCATTTGTGGTGGCCTACAAACTCCGTTCCCTAGCCACTGACTCCATCCCTCTCCCTAACATCTGTCTGAAGCTGAACCACACTGTTCACAACCTTGGTGTCATATTTGACCCCGAAATGAGCTTCCAACCACTAATCCACTGCATAACAAAGACCGCCTACTTCCACCTCCGTAACATCTCCCATCTCCGCCCTTGCCTCAGCTCACAGAGTCATAGAGTCATAGAGTTATACAGCACAGAAAGAGGTCCTTCGGCCCATCGTGTCTGCGCCGGCCATCAAGCCCTGTCTATTCTAATCCCATTTTCCAGCACTTGGTCCGTAGCTTGTTTACTATGGCATTTCAAGTGCTCATCTAAATGCTTCTTGAATGTTGCGAGGGTTCCTGCCTCTACCACCCTTTCAGGCAGTGAGTTCCAGATTCCAACCACCCTCTGGGTGAAAAAGCTTTTCCTCAAATCCCCTCTAAACCTCCTGCCCCTTACCTTGAAACTATGCCCCCTGGTTATTGACCCCTCTACTAAGGGGAAAAGTTCCTTTCTATCTACCCTATCTATGCCCCTCATAATTTTGTACACCTCAATCAGGTCCCCCCTCAGCCTTCTCTGCTCTAAGGAAAACAACCCCAGCCTGTCCAGTCTCTCTTCATAGCTGAAGCGCTCCAGCCCAGGTAACATCCTGGTGAATCTCCTATGCACCCTCTCCAATGCAATCACATCCTTCCTATAGTGTGGCGACCAGAACTGCACACAGTATTCCAGCTGTGGCCTAACTAGCGTTTTGTACAGCTCCATCATAACCTCCCTGCTCTTATATTCATCCGCTGCTGAAACCCTCATCCATGCCTTTGTTACCTCTAGACTTGACTATTCCAACGCACTCCTGGCTGGCCTCCCACATTCCACCCTACGTAAATTTGACGTCATCCAAAACTCGGCTGCCCGTGTCCTAACTCGCACCAAGTCCCATTCACCCATCACCCCTGTGCTCGCTGACCTACATTGGCTCCCGGTTAAGCAGCGTCTCGATTTCAAAATTCTCATCCTTGTTTTCAAATCCCTCCATGGCCTCAGCCCTCCCTATCTCTGTAATCTCCTTCAGCCCCACAACCCCGCCCCCCCCCACCCCCCCGAGATATCTGCGCTCCTCTAATTCTGCCCTCTTGAGCATCCCTGATTATAATCGCTCAACCTTTGGTGGCTGTGCCTTCTGTTGCCTAGACCCTAAGCTCTGGAATTCCCTGCCTAAACCTCTCCGCCTCGCTACCTCTCTTTCCTCCTTTAAGACGTTCCTTAAAACCTACCTCTTTGACCAAGCTTTTGGTCATCGGCCCTACTTTATCCTTATATGGCTCGGTGTCAAATTTCTTGTCTTACAATATTCCTGTGAAGCGCCTTGGGACATTTTACTACGTTAAAGGCGCTATATAAATACAAGTTGTTGTTGTTGCTTAAGACACTCTTTAAAACCCACCCCTGTCCTAATATCTGGTTTGGTGTCAAATTTTGTTTGATAACGCTCATGTTGGGACATTTTACTACGTTAAAGGCGCTATATAAATGCAAGTTGTTGTTGAAATCCACTTGGATCTATTTTGTTCCTTCCTTTGAAAACAGGTACCACATGAACCAGTTCATTCCAGCAGGGCCTTCCCAATGTCCCTCATCTCAGTCATGACTGTCAGCACCTCATAAATTTCAACCCTCTTAACAGTTGTTGGATCAAATAGTGAAGTTGCGCTGTTTGCAGATACATTTATATAAAGCTGATTTGCATATCCTATTTATAATAAAATAATGAATTGCTGTGAGATTCATGTCTGTAATTTCCTCCTGTGAATGAAGCATTGCCAAAGCAATTGGCCATTGATTTAAATCAAACCTTAGCAGATGTTACATTTGATGCTTTCCCAACATGGAGTGCGAGTGCACATGGAGAGGCATTATATCGCTAGCTAGCCAGAAAATTAAACTGCCGTTACGGCTAGTGTGTAGGTGCAGATTCAGACTGCATGTTTTGACATGTTTATGTGCTAAAATTATAGTTGCTTTCTTGATCAGATAAAGCAGATGGTGACAAAAGTACATTTAGAAAAATAATTTAAAAAAATACAGATCAAACTGATTTTCCACTTGATGTGGCAAATGATTTTGAAACACCTTTATCTGGCTGGGTTTGTCATGCACTAGTGAAGTGATTATCATTCGAGAGTCAACAGCACAAATGGATACTCCTCCTGTATAATTGAGGATATAAAGAATCTATGCACGGGCACGCCACAGTTGCAGGTATAGGTCGACGATGATCTGTGTTTATTATGTACCCCTATCATGCATAAAGAAACAGTTACATACGCCCCTGACGCCAATGAAATACGTGAAACATTTAAAACAACATATTTGATCCAGTGCTGAAAAATAATGTTTATAGCTGTACTCTCACTGACTGTTTCAAAGCTTCTAATGATGGAGGTTGAAGTCATGTTAGCTGTGCCTCCCCTGTACGAGTTGTATCTCTGTATCATACAAAATAATGATGACTTCTATCTGGGTCATTGAGATAGTTTCATGTCCATTTTATTTTCCTGTAGGTTTCACAATGTGCCAGGGTGGCTTAAACACACCGCAGCGTTAAGAGGTCTGGCTCAATCTGTGCAACAAATGCCTTTCCATTTCCTGACTGTCATTAAAGGTTCATTCCAAAAGCCTCTTCAGCAGTATCTTTCATTTTGCATTTACATCTCAAGGTTATTGCTTTTGTCAGCGTCACAAGGGGGCTTCCAAATATCCCTCTACTGCAGCACTTTGTCCTGCAGTGCATTTTATGACCACAGCACGGCACCAAACCAGCCACGGTATTAAGTATTGCTGCTCCGCACCGTGTTCCCTGTCTCGCTGAAGCCCCAGTGCCCCAGGAATATTACTGCGACAAACATGCTCTGCAGTGAATTGATGACAGCTTTGATAAACGAGGGCCTGGGACTGCATTACATGCTGCAGTGCTTCTCTTGAATCTGAATTCATTTCAACTGGTCTTTTTTAGACCTCTACGGTTATTGACGTTTACTCATTTCTGAACTCGTTTGCTACAGCTTTTATTTACCAAATAAATTGGCTGCTTTACACAGATGCACAGTAGGAGAACCCAACTGGTCATAATCTGGGAATTTAACGCTCAATTGTAATACAATATTCAATCCGAAAACTCAAGTATTTTGAAATCATGTCCCCAAAATGCCAAGCCGGTCTTTGGGCTTTCTGGGGCCTAGAATCAGGACAACTCACTTTACTCATCCAGTAGATGGGGGCAGAAACTGTTTCTGCTAGTTTTCCGCCCCAAAGATGAAGTGCTCGAATTTCCAAACTCAATTTGGCCCGACCACACTCTTTCTCACCGAGTCCCTCTACGTCTAATTATATATAGTAAAACGAGGGCCAAAGGCACTGCATTTCCTGGACTTAACCTCGCAATGCACTCGGAGCAAGTTAGACTGAGAAATATAAGATGCAGCTCTTGCCGGGATCAGCGGAGACTGGTGGAAGTGAGGAATTTTTGAGGTTGACGGCTGCAGATAGCTTCAGTAGTGATCACTGCTCCGGGAATGACTCTTTGGAGCAACTTTTTTTTTGCTTTGAGCTTAGACAGCCCTGGATTTGCCTGTGAGACCACCGGGATATTTAAACCCACTCCCCACCACAATGGAGGCTTCTCAGGAGCAGGTATACGATTCCTTATTGGCATACCTTTGTATGCCAGTATCATAGAGATGGAAGGGGTGTGGGGCGGGTGGGGAAGGGGGGGGTGGTGGTGATGAGCAGGAGAGGATGGAGGAAAGGAGACTGAGACAGCATTTAAGGATATTACCGAGGCCCCCCACAACACCAAGAGTATACAGGCAACACATGTCTTATGAAGAACTTAGGAGTTGTGTGGTAGAAGAGTGTACCTCAACAAAAAGGCAATAGGGGAGCTGTGACAGCTATTGCATGAAGACCTGGAGCCACGATCATCTGCCCGCACTGCTTTCTCTGTGGCTGCGGAGGTCACGGCTGCACTCAACCTTTATGGCACAGGCTCATTTCAGGTAGCCACAGAAGATCTACATGATATCAGCCAAATTGCAGGACAGGCAGGCAGATGTCAGGTAACTGATGCACATTTCTGCAGAGCTGGGGAATTCATGCAGTTTAGCATCACAGCAAGGCAGCGGCAAGAAAGGGCCATCCAGTTCTTTGGGTTTACTGGCTTTCCCAGGGTCCAACAGATGGTACCCATGTTGCTTTGTGAGCTCCAACAGTTAATGCCCTCAACTTTTTGAATAGAAAGGGGTTCCACTTCCTGAATGTCCAGTTTGCTCGTGCCAGCATGAGATTTGCTGTTGCCACAGAGCATTCATCTTTCGGAATTTGGCCCTCCATGAACTCTTCAAAGAAAAAAAGATTGTGGCTTGTGGGTCACAAGGCCCACCTCCTGCTCCTATGGATAATGCCTCCTCTAGGATTGTCAGAAACAGCAGGGGAGGGCTACAATGAGACACACGCCTCTGCCATAGTGATCAGCAAGAGGACCATCGGCGTCTGAAAGGAGTGCTTTCACTGTCTTGACTGGTTGAGAGGGGCTTCGCATTATGTTCTAGCTCGCGTTGCAGCCTGCACATCTTTCCCATCCAAAATCGCCTGGATGTGGACGTTGTTGAGGAGGTAGCCCTGATTTGGAGGCAGAAGTACATGGAGGAGAGCATCAAGAAAGACCGCCAGTCTGAAGTCTCTTCAATAACAGCTGCAAGGAGCTTCAAAGCACAACTGATTACTGAAGTTTTCTCATCCGTTTAACACAGTCTACCTTTGTCACCACTGCCTAACTCTTTCTCCCTCACCTCCCAATAAGGGACAAATCGACCCTAGAACATCAAACCATATCAGATCTATTTGTCCCGTCATCAACGTGCCAATAATAATCACCTGAATGTCAGCACACTGTTAAGTGCAGCTTTTCCTGTAGGACTATAAGCTCCATTAGTAACAAAGCATAATGTTAATGCACATTCTACTTTAATACAACAAACTCGAAAGTGAACAGAAGCCAACCTACTCTTTCCTACCACCGTGCTTCCCCTAGGTGGCTAAATGTGTCTTTCTCCTATTTACATCATTATAGTCCATGAGGACAATCTACCTTCTCTCGTGCTGCTCATCATTATCATCATCCTCTTCTTCATCCTCTGCCTCCTGTTGCTGTGATAGATCTGCAGGAAAGGAGGGTACTAGCTAAAAATGAGTGAGCATAACCCCCTTGGGATTATGGAGACAGACAAATGTGTACAAGCTTATCACCATGTGCTGATTTACAGGGATGCTGCAGAGACTGTGCAGGCGTGCACCCACTAACATGGCGCCAGCACTGTGCCACCCGATATCATCTCCCACAGCTAGAGCAGAGTGCCTGCTTAGCAGCTTCTTGGCCTGCTCATTACAGGAAATGAGCTGCTTAATGTCAGGGATGGCCCTTCTAGTCCCTGCCTCTCACATGCACTGTCTGCAAGTTTCTCCCACAACAAGATTGAAGGAGTCAATTAGGTGAAGGTTCGCAATTGAGGGCCGTCTCTCAGGTGGCATCAGACAGCTGGTATACGCGATCTGGAGATATTAATCTGTTAAAGTGGAGGAAAGTTTGTTATGGTTCTTGACATGAATCTTGTCATTCATGTGGAAATGACTTATGAAATAATACTGGGCGGCCTGCTGGTGGCACTGTCCAGGGAGAGTATAAATACTCGGGCACGGGCCCAGCTTGCACGGGACATTCTTAACAGGAACTAGTGAAGGACACAACTAGACCACCATGTTGTAAAACAGTTGATTAAAGCTTTGTTTAATGCTTAGACCAAGTGCCTAGTAGTTTTCTTACGTCAGTTCTGTATGCAATTAGGGGAGATGGCATCACCTAAGGGCCAATTTTAACTCCCGGCAGAAAGCTGGCAGAAGCAAACAGCAATCCCATGTGGTAGCCTTCATTGCAGGCCTGGCAGATTTTAACTGAACAAAGATTGACTGACCCAGAGGCTGCCCACCAACACCAAGAGGAAGGGTGGGTGATTTTAGCATCTCACGGCTGGGGTGGGGAGTGGGGAAGCCCAGGGCAGCAGAGGCCCAGACGTCCCCGTGTGATCCAGGCGAGCACTCATGGCTCCATTAAGGAAAGTTTTTTTTTAAACTTACCTTTAAGGGCCTTGCTGACTTCCCAACAGCTTTACCTGGTAGGGCTCCTGATCCAGGTTTCCTGCTCAGGAGCAGGTTAAAATTATTAATGAGGCTCCCAGTGGAGTCAGCGAGAGCCTCATCCGCCGGCAAAACCAGATATGGTAAAATGGGGAATCGGTGGCAATAGAACAGGAAATGGAGCTGCTCTATTTTAAGTGACCCCTTGTTCTTTTCCTGCTGGAGAGTACAAATTCCCCAATATTGTAAGAGTCCTGAGTTAGTCACAGTCCTTAACCAGAATGCAGCGTGAAAGGTTACTTGTGCAGCTCTTCATTTTAGAGTGTGAATAGTGTGCTGGTGCCCAAGGAAGAAAAGGCAAAGTGGCCAATAAGTTACCTTGCCTACCCTTGTCAGGTCATTGAACTTCTTGTGGCACTGATCTGCAGTTCTGGGGGTAAGAGAGGTAATAACACCCAAGGTGATTGGTTCACACTCATCATTACCACAAGCCCTGCCTTTGCATCCTGTCAAACCTACACACATCACAGGAGACATGTCTTTGTTGTCTCTGCTTCACAAAGGTTCGGCTGCGCAGATATGCTATCTCTTGGAGGCCAATCTACAAAAAACTTGTACCACAGGCATGCCTCTTCCTATGCAAGTTAGGCATAGGTTCCTCCCAAGTCACTACTGGTGGCTTATGCTAAATCAGTAATTTGGCTGTTCGCAGATGCATCAAGCAATGACAGAGGTCTGTTTTGCAAGTGGCAACACCTTTATTAGTTCCTCTGTGGAATGAAGGCATCCCCTCAACAGGGCACAATATGTTTTATTAGTTTTAGGTTCCCCAAAGCACAGGGCATAATAGAAAGAATGAGGAGAGGAAATATAAACTAAATGGTACAATCTTAAAGGGGGTGCATGAACAGAGAGATCTCGGGGTATATGTGCACAAATCACTGAAGGTAACAGGGCAGGTTGAGAAAGCAGTTAAAAAAGCTTATGTGATCCTGGGCTTCATGAATAGAGGCATAGAGTACAAAAGCGTGGAAATTATGATGAACCTTTATAAAACACTGGTTCGGCCTCAACTGGAGTATTGTGTCCAATTCTGGGCACCGCACTTTAGGAAGGATGTGAAGGCCTTAGAGAGGGTGCAGAAAAGATTTACAAGAATGATTCCAGGGATGAGGACTTCAGTTACGTGGATAGACTGGAGAAGCTGGGGTTGTTCTCCTTAGAGCAGAGAAGATTGAGAGGAGATTTGATAGAGGTGTTCAAAATCATGAGGGGTCTGGACAGAGTAGATAGAGAGAAACTGTTCCCATTGGCAGGAGGGTCGAGAACCAGAGGACACTGATTTAAGGTGATTGGCAAAAGAACCAAAGGCGACATAAGAAAAAATGCATCGAGTGGTTAGGATCTGGAATGCACTGCCTGAAAGGGTGGTGGAGGCAGATTCATTCACAGCTTTCAAAAGGGAGTTGGATAAGTACCTGAAAGAAAAAAATTTGCAGGGCTACGGGGGAAGGGGACTAGCTCTTGCAGAGAGCTGGCACGGGCTCAACAGGCCGAATGGCCTTCTTCCGTGCTGTAACCATTCTATGATTCTATGATCTATGATACATAGAACAGTACAGCACAGTACAGGCCCTTCGGCCCTCGATGTTGTGCCGAGCATTGTCCGAGACCAAGATCAAGCTATCACACTCCCTATCACTCTGGTGTGCTCCATGTGCTTATCCAATAACCGCTTGAAAGTTCCTAAAGTGTCCGACTCCACTATCACAGCAGGCAGTCCATTCCACACCCCAACCACTCTCTGAGTAAAGAATCTACCTCGGACATCCCTTCTATATCTCCCCCCATGCACCTTATAGTTATGCCCCCTTGTAACAGCTGCCTCTACCCGAGGAAATAGTCTCTGAACATCCACTCTATCTATCCCCCTCATCATCTTATAAACCTCTATTAAGTCGCCTCTCATCCTCCTCCGCTCTAAAGAGAAAAGCCCCAACTCCCTCAATCTTTCCTCATAAGACCTCCCCCCCAAACCAGGCAGCATCCTGGTAAATCTCCTTTGCACTCTTTCCAATGCTTCCACGTCCTTCCTATAGTGAGGTGACCAGAACTGCACACAATATTCCAAATGTGGTCTCACCAAGGTCCTGTACAGTTGCAGCATAACCTCACGGTTCTTAAACTCAAACCCTCTGTTAATAAACGCCAACACACCATAGGCCTTCTTTACTGCTCTATCCACTTGAGTGGCAACCTTCAGAGATCTGTGGATATGAACCCCCAGATCCCTCTGCTCCTCCACGTTCCTCAGAACCCTGCCGTTGACCCTGTAATCCTTATTCAAATTTGCCCTACCAAAATGAATCACCTCGCACTTATCAGGGTTAAATTCCATCTGCCATTTTTCAGCCCAGCTCTGCATCCTATCAATGTCTCTTTGCAGCCTACAACTGCCCTCCACCTCATCCACTACTCCACCAATCTTGGTGTCATCAGCAAATTTACTGATCCACCCTTCAGTCCCCTCCTCCAAGTCATTGATAAAAATCACAAACAGCAGAGGACCCAGCACCGACCCCTGTGGCACACCGCTGGTAACTGGTCTCCAGTCCGAAAATGTTCCATCCACCACCACCCTCTGCCTTCTATGAGATAGCCAGTTACTTATCCAATCGGCCAAATTTCCCTCTATCCCACAACTCCTTACTTTCTTCATGAGACGACCATGGGGAACCTTATCAAACGCCTTACTAAAATCCATGTATACGACATCAACTGCTCTACCTTCATCTACACACTTAGTTACCTCCTCAAAGAATTCAATCAAATTTGTTAGGCAAGACTTACCCTTCACGAATCCGTGTTGACTATCCCTGATTAAGTTGCCCCTTTCCAAATGGTCATAAATCCTATCCCTCAGGACCTTTTCCATTATCTTACCAACTACCGAAGTAAGACTAACCGGGGTCATTCCTATTTCCTTTCTTGAAGAGAGGAACAACATTCGCCACTCTCCAGTCCTCTGGCACCATCCCCGTGGACAGTGAGGACCCAAAGATCAAAGCCAGAGGTTCTGCAATCTCCTCCCTTGCCTCCCAAAGAATCCTAGGATATATCCCATCTGGCCCAGGGGACTTATCGACCCTCAGGTTCTTCAAAATTGCTAAAACATCTTCCCTCAGAACATCTACCACCTCCAGCCTATCCACCTTTATCACACTCTCATCCTCAAGAACATGGCCCCTCTCCTCGGTGAACACTGACGAAAAGTATTCATTCATCACCTCTCCTATCTCTTCTGACTCCATGCACAAGTTCCCACTACTGTCCTTGACCGGCCCTACCCTCACCCTGGTCATTCTTTTATTTCTCACATAAGAGTAAAAAGCCTTGGGGTTTTTCTTGATCCGACCCGCCAAGGACTTCTCATGCCCCCTCCTAGCTCTCCTAAGCTCTTTTTTTAGCTCATTCCTTGCTACCTTGTACCCCTCAATCGACCCAACTGAACCTTGTTTTCTCATCCTTACATACGCTTCCTTTTTCCTCTTGACTAGACATTCAACCTCTTTTGTGAACCATGGTTCTCTCACTCGGCCATTTCCTCCCTGCCTGACAGGGACATACCTATCAAGGACCTATGATAGCCAGGCTTTCTCAGTACAGTTTCCCAATCTTGCAAATCAGGGCAAATATTTGCATTTTTCTTGCTAACCAGAGGTGCCATGCTAACCCACTATGCCTCCCAGTCTGAAGTGGCATTTTTAATGTCTGAATTTTTCTTGCTTCGGATGTCACATCCATGTATTTTGTGTCCAACTTGCAAGTGTTGAATTATAATGGGCTCTACTACATTATATTTATTATTTCCTTGAACCAAAATTTGACTGAAGACCCACTACATGAGCAAAAGGTTCCCTGATTGTCTGCTAATTAAGGCCATTGAGCAAAACAGAGACTATTGTACATGAACATTACAGAATACGGCCAAAAATGGGTAGATTGTTCCCATTGGCAGAAGGGTTGAGAACCAGAGGACACTGATTTAAGGTGATTGTAAATTATTTTGTTCCCTTCTTATCAGTTGTTCCCTGTCTCTCCCACTCCACAGAGTGACCTGCTCCTAATTTTTTGACACTGCTACTCTTCAACAAATTCATTCCAATTTCTTCTTCTCACTGGCAGCAACATGTTGACCAGGGAACTTCTGAGAATTTGGAAACTCTTTTTACGTGAGAATCTGTGCTGACCATTAAGTTTTGCAGTACTTTAATATATCCATGTCTTTTTTGAACCGGCCACTAGCAAATGCACGAGCATAGGTTAGGTTGACTCTCTGATTTGCTGTCCCCCCGTAACAACGACTTGCATTTATATAGAACCTTTAACGTAGTAAAACGCCTCAAGGCGCTTCACAGGAGTGTTATCACACCAAAGTGTCATTACTTGACACACCAAAGTCGGAAAAGTTTATCCTACCACCGGTTTTTGGGAACTTACTGTGCAATGAATCACAGCTGCAGGTCCATCTCCCACCATTGTGTGCGCTACACGCCAACACGCTGCACTACTCAACAACGCCAACTTGTTCTTTGACATAATGAAAAGATCTCTGATCCACTGACTTCTTCTGTAATATTTACATAATTAGATAGAAGAGAGTCTGTTACAAAGGATCATCTTACAGTATGTTATCAAGATGTTCATCAGCTTGTGTACATCAAATTTGTTTGCCATCTTTTTATTTATTCTTCTTGTTTTTCCACCTTTTTGTAGCTTGACATCTTGACAAAGCCTTTTCTCCAGTCAAGAGAGTGGGCCAGGTCTGCATGGTTTCTAATACCTGTCCTCTATTATATCTAACCAATAAAGATTCCACTGTAGTCAAAGTATATTCTTCACAGAAGTGTCTTGCCAGGAACTGCTGGGACCAAGTCATGTGATTATAGCTCTATTTTTGCATCCTTACAATAGTCCCATTGTACATCAGATGATTACAAATGGTAGAACATGAAACTTTATTTAACAGTTGATAGAAATTTCAAGTTTTACAGAGAGTGTAGCCACAAGCACCTTTTGTTGGCTGCTCTTAGTCACTAACAACACTGTGACAGCTAAATTGCTTTCAATGTAGAACTGACTGTGTAGGAACAAAAAAAAAATGTTGCCCTTGTTTTTCCTAAGGTATACTTTCCTTTTTGATACATTGAAAGCAACGCATGCAACAGTAGCCTCGAGTCATCTGTT